>VZRZ01002162.1:253791-407678 GCA_013398175.1 Climacteris rufus | reverse complement strand
CAGCTCCCTGTCCCACGGCCAGTGGGTTCTCCTCCCATGACCAGCAGATCCCTGTCCCATGGCCTGCAGATCTGTATCCCATGGCCAGTGGGTCCCTGTCCCATGGCCAGCAGATCCCTGTCCCATGGCCTGCAGCTCCCTGTCCCATGGCCAGCAGATCCCTGTCCCATGGCCTGCAGCTCCCTGTCCCATGGCCAGCGGGTTCTCCTCCCATGACCAGCAGATCCCTGTCCCATGGACTGCAGATCCCTGTCCCATGGCCAGCAGATCCCTGTCCCATGGCCTGCAGATCCCTATCCCATGGGCAGTGGGTCCCTGTGACATGGCCTGCAGTTCCCTGTCCCATGGCCAGTGGGTCCCTGTCCCATGGCCTGCAGTTCCCTGTCCCATGGGCAGCAGATCCCTGTCCCATGGGCAGCCATCATGCAAAGGAGCATCAGGGTGACCTGGCCAGGGGCCAGCGCTGTGCACACGTGTTCCTCTCACAAACTAACCAGAGTTGGTTGCTAGGTCCCAAGTTTATCCACGAGGCTGGAAGCCTGAGACGCTTGGCCCTGCCCAGAGCCAGAACACATGTTTGTGGGATATACAAAGTGCTTGAAATAGAGGCCACAGAGGACCCATTAGAAATTCAATATTAGCTTTGTAAAATTGCTAATAATTAGCTACAGCTCTTTTCTCCATCACAGCAGCTGGTGACATGAAAGTGATTAAGTTTCTAATGAATAGATTAGGGTTACTGAATATATTAAATAACAAGGTTTTTAATCAACTGTTTATTGATTCCAGCAAGACAGTTCTGACGGCAAAAAAACCACTGGGTAGCAGTGGAATTTATTTATGGGCTAGTGTTCTACATCAGAAATAATTAAAAATAGATTATTTTTCACCAAATCTAGAGCTTTTTTCTCTTTGAGGCAGGTCAATATGGATTAAATTAACTGCAAATAATAAATTAAGGGAGAATTGAAATCTAAATTCAGAGCAGAGAGGTGCTCGCAGCTTGGCAGTCAATCTTTGTTTGCAGTTGTTGGGGCAGAACCAGCCACGTATTTATTGTCTGGTTTTAGCCAGGAGAGACAAAAGGTTGGACATCTTGGGCAAAGGTTTTCTGAGACACTACCCCTGTTGCTCAGTCTCATGGGAAGAATCCATAGGGATTCTATCCCAAAAGCCATCTAGGGATAGAATGGTGTTAACTAACCAGAAAACAAACTTTTATTTGCACAAGCCCCTTTATATGGGAAAAATTAAAAGTGTTTTCCACCAAGGTGTAGTGGTCAGCTGTTAACATCACAGGCTCCCCAAGGACAGCTGGATCTACATCCCAGTGCCCAGGGAGCCACATGCTTCTGGCTGGGAGTGTGGAGGGAAAGGCTCAGCCTCTGCCAGGACAGGGCACGAATATGGGGCTCCTTAGAGCAGTGTAGCACACTCATACTGTAGCATGTTCCCATCCTGGTGACCATCCATGCAGGTCTAGAGCAGAGTTTGGGCTCCTTATCCCAGGAAATGCTGGGTAAGAGCTGTGAAATGGGTTCCTGGAGTACCCACACCTCTGAGCAGCACTCCTACCACCCCACAAACAGAGGGAGAGCTCCCCCTTCCCTGCTCCAGGGGCATCTCCACATCACTCATCCCATTAACTCATATCTGTGTGCATTTTCTCCCCTCCTATTCACCTCCTTACTCAGTTCATCGGGAGCTGGGTGAGCTCCCCTAGGAAATTCCTAGGGAGCCAAACAACAGTCTAGAGCCCTGACTCTCCTTTTTGGATTAAGACAGCAGTCCCACCTTGTAGCCTGGTGCTCAGGATGTAGCCAACATGTTTTCCCCATGGAAAAACAGCTTTTCAGCTTGGCTGCATCCCTGATCAGGTGCTGGGGGTTGTGTGTTGCAAAGCAAAGGATCATCTGCGAGGTCACTCACAGCTGGAAAGATTTCTCTGACCAGCAACTGCTGCCTGCTAAAAAGCTGTGAACCTGCCAGTGACATCTCAAGTCCCAGCCCTTGGAAATGAAGCTCAGAAACAATTTCTCTCTGCTCATCAGAGACCTTCCCAGTGCAACTCATTGATCTTCATTGATCAGCCAGGAGACAAGCAGCACATTTCACATTCTCTTTAAGCAGCTTCCGTTTCTGCTTCTGTCAGGTTCAGAGGACCATGGCTGCATCCCTTCATGCAATAGGATCCAGGATGTTCTGCAGTTTTAAATACTCAAAGTGGAAACCAGCCGGAGGAAAAAGAAGAAATCTTTAGGAGCTCTAACTTTTTCCATGGCTCCAAAGTGCCGAACAACTTTATGCCAGTATATATAGCTACCTCGGGGTCTATTATTTTATTAAGGGATATTTGAAGTGCTCCATGACATAAGCAAATCCATAATGTATATATATACAGTGCATATGCACATGGAGCCATTTATAGAGCAAATCTTTCTAGCTCTGATAGTTTATAATGTAGAAGACCTTTAGTCTGGCATTGAACCAAAGCCAAAAGTTTCATGTGCTCTTTAAATCAGCGTAAGACAGAGAAGACCTTTTTCTGTGGAGCCCCAGTGGAAGCAGGATTTCATGGAAGGTTTTGCTCTCAAAATGGCATCTTTCTGAAGCTGTCAGATGGGTTTGGATCAGTGTGAGCAGCACCTGTAAAAAAGGTGTGCAGAGGGCTGTTGAGGTAATCAAAGGGCCATGATAAATCAGATTATTGTGCCAGGACTGCTGCAGGAAGCAAGTCCCAGTTGGCATCAGCAGCACTGTAAAATAAATGAAGGTGCCTTCAAGGCATCCTTTTCCATCACAGCATCAGCCTGTTTTTCTCGCTCGATCATACAGCTGCTTCTCTCAGCACACTGCTTTTTGAGCTAAGCAGCCATCTGGGAGAGCTGTCTTTCCCAGAGGTGGCTGGAAAATCAGCAGGAGAGGTGTGTGAAGAGGCATCCAAGTCTGGAAAGAGTCCCCAGCAGGTTCCAGCAAGACCCAACCATGTTGGCACCTGACTGCACCTTCCCATTTAGTCCCTAAACTGTGTGGGGAGCCAGGGAGTGGGTCTGCAGGAGATGGGAGATGTAGATGATGTGTATCCTGGCAGGAGGGCACACAAGCTATGGAATCAGTCTCTGGGGTTGTGGGGTCATTCCTGGAAACCACTGAACCTACAGCTGAGCTCAGCAGGACCAGGTTACATGTCAAAGGTGCACCACAGGAATCATCATGAAAACCCTCTCTGACCATTACTCCCTTTTCCTTTCTTTCACTGCTCCCATTTGATGAGTTCCTGGAAAGTGCAAGGTCAAAGATGAAGAAAGTAGTAAATGCTTCCAGGGAGACTACAGAGAGGTGTCAGGGCAGAAAGACCACTAAGAACAAATCCATCCTGGGCGTTTTCACCATCTGGTGCAGCATTCCCTCAAATATGCTCCTTGAGGGAATTACCCTGCCACCTTCAAGCTCAAATTACAATTTTTAAAGAAACTGCAGGAAAATATCCTGTCAAAGTGCTTCAGAGAAGGCAAGCATCACTGGGTTGCCCCAGGATAATCTCCTGCTCTGCCTTTTTGTCCGCTCTCTGCAGCATCAGCACAGTATCAGGCATGCATCCACAGGCACATCCCACCACCAATCCACCTGGGCACCCATCCTCGCTCCAAGGAGATGCAGTTGCACAGAGCCACAGAGGAGTGCTGGAGGCTGCCCTTATCACACCTCATCTGCATGAATTCCTGAGAGCCCCTGGGAATCTGAGATTTGTCGGCATTTCCCATCTCACATTTCCTACTGGAAATCCCTCCAGCTGGTGAGATGCTGTAATAGGTACTGTTTAGCAAGCTAATGAAATCCATATGTAATTGTCAGAAAGGTAATTGACACGTTAGGACTCGGAGATCTGCATTTGGCTTTTTGCAGTTTGTGTCTCGTTGCATGGCAGCTGCAGGGATGGCAAACAGGCAGATTGAACACCACTGCAGGTGTGTCATCTTCCCTCCCCACAACAAAACTTCCACCTTCCTATAAGGCTGGCTTAACATGGCACAAGGGAGCCCACTTGTCCCTCCTCCCTCGATAATTTTACACTTTTGCTTTGTGTCTTCCTTTCTGGAATATTTCCAGTAGGAGCACACAACCAGCATGCTGTACTACCACACGGAGATGAGCCAAGGTGCAGTGAGGGTCAACAGGCAGCCTGGCACACAAGTTCAAGTCATTGCTGAGCCTAGCCTGCCCTGCCTACTGTAGGGTAAATCACATAGAGCTGGACCCCAAACTCCAGCATTTATAGAGGAGAGACAGGCCCCCTCCTGCCTTACCAATCCCACCTACAACTGAAGCTGTGACCATCATAAATAGTTTTTTTAATCTACAAAATATGTCACTTCACCCTACATTTTGGTCACAGGGAACTTCATTAGTGACCATCTTCCAGCAAGAATTTGTTCTTTAGGCAGATCAAGCCCATGGAAGGACGTGGCTTCATCTCCCACCATAACTTAGTGTTCAGAACCTTTGATGAGAGCACTCGAGTAAAGATTTTTGGAAATCCAAGTGGATTCCATAGCTTGAATTGAGCTTGTTTGCCAAAAATATAAATTCTGTGCAATCATCTAAAGCACATTTTCCACAGGTTGAGCAAGAATGTCCCTTGGTGGAGGGGAAGCCAAACCTACCACATGGATCTTTACATCCAAGGCCCTTGGTTCAGGCCAAGGTATGACTTTAAAGGAGATGCTCTGATTTTCTGTAGAAGCTTCTCAATGTGTGAATGCATATCCAGACAACCACAACACATTTGGGCTAGGATGTCATCTGGAAGTCATTATAAAGCACAGACTTGCTCATGGGATTTCATGCACTTCCCGCCCAACATGGGAACGGCCCATTCCTCATTGTTCGGCTGCTTCTGCTCCTCGACATACCAGCTACAGACAGGAGAGACAGAGCAAGTGTCTCCACACTGTGAGCTGCCTTTTCTTCCTGCCCTTTTGAATCATTCCTTTGTCCCAAGCTTCCAGCACAGTAATTCCCCTGCTGGCATTCTGTGAGGAGTATCCCTCCTGCCGGCACAGGGCGATGCTCCACACTGGAGCACACACAGCTCACAGGGACCAGGGCAGTTTCCAAAGCTCTTGGCCAAGGCCTAAAACTAACTGGAATGGAGAGGTTTGGTTTTCCAGGTCTTTTTTTTTTCCCCTTTTAAACATATTTTGTTAAGCCCAGAACAACGAAGGAATAGCACAGAATATAAACTTCTTTCCTTTTTCAATTAATTTCACAAACTAAACAGAATCCATAGCCTTCCTGAGCTACCTCAGGGACTCCTTGGAGTGGCTCATATGTTCATATTTCAACCTCCTTTCTGTCTGCATTTTATGCATTCCTCCTCCCAAAATTTTGAACTCCCTCTCCCCTTTCTTCCCTGCTTTTAGAAAGAATTTTACAGGCATTAAGAGGCTTCAGATGAAACATAAATAGCCCAATTCTCTATTGCCATATAATTTTTTCAGTCACTTCCACTACTGAAAAGCAAAATAAAATGTCACTAAGGACATTTCTGATTTATACTCACTTTCTGATAACAAAAGGCAACCAAAAAATGCTATTCAGGTGCATACTCTGAGTAATTCTCCTGATTTGATCACACATATTGAAGGTGGAGAAGCAGCAGGTAATAAATGTTCTAACAGCTTTGATAATTATCAGATGACCTCCCAGTCCTACACTGCAGAAGAAAAGTCTGACAAAGCAGGAACCCCTGGATATAGCCAGAGCAGTTTGCGCATAATTACTGAACAAGCTTATTTACCATCTAATTGTTTCCAAGCAGTTTAATGTTCTTAATACTGTGTCAAGAGCACTCAGCATGCTCAATGACTGACTTAAACCCCCACTATCAAGAGTCACCCAATGCTGGGACTACTCTCTGAGCTTCCAGCCAAGCAGAAAACACCCTCAAAGAACTTTCTGCAATGTGGTGGGTGAGTGAGGAGCTTGAACATGGAGACAACAAATGACCAGAAAACTGAGGGCCACTGAAAGAGAGACAAACTATGTTTTTAAGAACTCCTCATGATTCACTAAACCCCTGAGTGTGTTTTCCTGAAGGAGGGTTTGAATCATGCCACAAACAATGGTGAAACCAGCTGCTCAGACCCACACACTGAGCAGCTGTAGCCAAATGGAGGCCAGGATGGGAGCTTGTAAAAATGGAGAGTGACTTTATAGATGGATAGATAAGTGATGGGACGAAGTTTTAAATACATTTTAAAAGAGGGGAGATTTAGAGTAGACATTAGGAAGAAATTCTTCCCTGTGAGGGTGGGGAGGCCCTGGCACAGGGTCCCCAGAGAAGCTGTGGCTGCCCCATCCCTGGAAGTGTCCAAGGCCAGACTGGATGGGGCTTGGAGCAACCTGGGATAGTGGAAGATGTCCCTGCCCATAGCAGGGGGGTGGAATGGGACAGTCTTTAAGGTCCCTTCCAACCCAAACCATTCTGTGATTCTACAGGGGATGGATGGATGGATGGATGGATGAGCTGCTGAGCTGCTAGTCCTGTAGCAAATAGCTCAGAGGAGCTAAAATCAGCAACAATTTAACATTTTTTCATTGACAGCCAATGTGTTGCAAAGGAAGGAGAAAAAAAAAAACCAAAACAATTTTTATTGCCACTTGAATGTCAGCTGGCATACTCTGCCTTGGGAAAATGTACCCTAATTATACAGCCAGCCTTCCAAACACACTCGTCAACTCTCCCACATGTGGCATTTACAGTTGCAGTAATAATACAACAGCCAGCCAAGAAGCAGAGCCTAAGCACACCTCTGACCTGCAAGTGACCCTCTAATTAGTGGATGCCCAAGGTTAACGAAAGGAGCGCTTCATACTGGGAGGCGTGTTAGCAGCGTGAACTCCAGCCTCAGTAAACTGGGAAATCTATGCCAGGAGGTGTTTACACATTCATTAATGGCGTTGGCAAAACAAAACACAGCAGAAAAGTCCCTTCCTGGTAATATTTTGCCCAGAGTAAAATGAGAGGTCTCTTTTTTCTGCACGCAACAATTACTGCAGAGGCAGGATCGTAACTATGGAATTAGGTGTTGTATTTGGAAACTGCAGGCAATCAGCTCCCAGTTGGCTCAGGATGCTTTGCCAGGGTTTGCCTACCATCACTACCAAGTCACAAATCCCTCATTTTATTCCTTTCATTGGGAGTAAAATGGTTCTGGATGCTTGAGATTTCAAGTGGATTAGCACTTCCAGAGAGCTGGAAGCATTTGGACTTGGGTTCGGAGGGCACATCTGGCCCAACACGAGGAGGAGAGACTTGGACAGCCCCAAGGTCTGCACTGGGGCAAGCAGAGCACTGCTTCTTGCCCAGGGCTGGCTGGAGCATCCCCCAGATCCAGGAGGCTGCATTTCCACCCTCACTCTTCCTCTCCTCCCAGAGGCAGAATTGTACCACAATAATTAGAAAATCAGCACATCTGATTTCTCCCCAGTGCTGATGGGTAGAGACAGCTCAGCCTCAGTCAAACAGCTGTAACTCAAGCCACCAAACCAGCAGCTTCTGTATAAAAGGGGTGAGATTTCCCCACTTGCCTGTCAGTGCTCAGGACAGAAAGGGAAGGCTGCTGCTGTCTCCAGTCAGATATATCAAAGCAGCTCCCAGCTCTGTACTTGTAGTGGCAAATCAATAGCAGGGTTATTACTACAAACTGCTGATCCCAGTTTCCATCACATAATGACACGGGCATGTCCCAAAATGTACTCAATCCTCAGTTAAACCTCCTAAGGCATGATCTAGAGCTGACAAGAAATATAACAGGTGAAAATTGCAGAGAAACTGATGGGAGTAGAGGCATCCCAGGGCTGTGCAATCACAGCAACACACACGGGGGAGGGATGGAGCATGAGCAGCTTGTTATTAACAAAAGGGAATGAGCTATTTTTGTCAAAAGAGTAATGTTGGTGGGAAAGTCCTTTTTTGACAGAACACCAAAAATCTGGAAGTTATTTTTAAATTTTCTTTTCAAAGAAGAATAATCTAAATACTTCCAGCTCAATCAGCATAACCCCAATGGGCTCTAAGGATCTCTCATTTGGGAAAGGGAGTGTCAGCTCTGTTGACAAAACTGATGATCTTAAGTTTTGCTAGTATTTTTCCTATGGAAAAAAGACACTTCTTGAGCAGCCCATCGCTCCCAGAGCTGCCTTGGTGCTGCTGGAGTGGCTCAGTGAGGGACCAGTGCCATGTCCTGGCTAAATCCTGCATCCTCCATCACTCCAGCAGCAAAACCACAGAGGAGTCAGAGAGGAGAATTTCACACATCTCCCACTCAAGAATCCTCTGTTCTCTGGACAACACTGACTTCTTAGGAGAGAGAAAATGAGAAGTCTGATTTTCCTGTCAAATCCGTGACCTCTATCCAATAAGTTGATCTCTCTGTTCTACCAGTGCTTAGAAGGAAAACTTCCTGAATTCCTCCTGCTTTAAGGGAGGTGAGGAGCGGAGCACTGCACTTGAGACCAGTGTTTTTCAGCTGCATTTGGAAGCAAGGATTTCCTTTGACCCTTAGTCCGAAGTGGGATTTTCAGCAAAGCTGCTCTCTCTGAGATACTTGTGGTGAAGGTAATTCCCCTCCACCCACATGGGAAGCAGCCCCCCAAACAAGGCCATTCCTGAAGGGAACACTCCACAAGGAAGTTTCCACATCATCCCCAGCCCAACTAAGCAATATGAAAAGCCAAAGGCAATGGTGTGAATTTGTTTATCAGCAAAGAAAACAACAAGCAACCAGAGGCTGAGAAAAGAGAAATGAGAGCAGTGTGGAAGGAGGGGTGACAGCCAGCACCAGGGGTCAGGGCAGAGATAACCTGGTGTAGTTTGCCACACTCCTGATTTCAAATAACGATAAAGCAGCAGGGTGGTTTTCCCTGCAGAGGCTGCAGTGGATTTGCCAGTGACTGTGGCTTATTGACTCCACTCCAGCCAAGGAGGCACAGAGCAGCCTCTAGAGAGAAAAAAAAAAAAAAAAAAAAAAAAAAGGCTTTTTCCCCCTATTGGATGATGAGGGGATTTTTACTCTAATCCCTAAACAAACACATTTAATGCCTTTAAAGACTCACTGGCATTACTGACACATATCATTCTCATGCTGATGCATGCAGAGCACAGGCTGGATTTGTCACATTGCATTCACAGCCTGTCCCCAGTGGTATAAACAACTCACTAGGAATAGGAGGAAAGTGGTACTTCAGGGAACTGGATAGTTTACAGTTTACTTCAAGGAAATGGATAGTTTTAACGATTTTATAGCCCAATATCTCTAATTAATTTCAGAGAACCAGTGCAAATCTCAAACGAAAGTAGTTCTTTCTCCTTTCTCTTCTTGTTCTGTGACCTTTCTCTCCTTGATCCCAGTTTGCCTCTACTCTTCTTCCCAACAATTAGTCCAGCTCAGAAAGGAGCACCTCTTCTCTTCTAGAGCCAGGGAAGGGAATCACAAGGAAAAGAAGGATGACAGCTGGACAGAATATGTCCCAGCTCCTGACACTTCAATACAAAATATTTTCTTTTTCCCATCTTAAAACTGAAGGCACACACACAAAAGCCCAAAAGCTGTACAAAGCTGCACAAGACAAAATCAACTGAATTGAGCAGATGTCAATTTTTTTTTTCAAATGACACCAAAATAGTTTGTTTCTTCTCTCTCTCTTTTTTTTTTTTCATTTTAGTAAGGAGTAAGATTAACCTGGATTTTGTTTTATTACAAAATAGTGATAGTGCCAAAGCAATACAGCATTCATATGAGAAGAAAAGACATTGCTGGAGCTGAGTATTTAATTCTGTAACACTATAAAAGTCTAATTATCCCTTAAAATGATCCCTTTCTCATTAAAGGCTATTTCAAAAGCTGAATTTCAAGACTTTTATTTCCCACACATTCCTGACCAGCTCTTCTTTGACTTACACGGATAGAGATGATTATGTGGTTAGGAATTCAAATCACTGATATGATGAGTTGGACAGGGGTGGCCCAGCTCCAGCTTGCACTCAGAGCCTGCTGCCACCTGACTCCTGCTCCATGGCCCGAGGGCAAGATGAGCTCTGCAGATGCTCATCCTTTGCCCATCACTGTGGTAGGTCTTTTGCAGGCTCCAGGTGAACCAGTGATATTCACAGTGATAAATACTTGCAAAAAAAACAGTTTTGGAAAGGATCTGAAATCACATTTTTCTAGGCTTTATGCAACGCCTCTGTACAAAGGGCATCTCCCACCCCAGCTCCCACCCCTTTTCACTGTTCTCTGAAGGTCATGGCTGCACTGAGATGTGGGTATGGATCCATTGGGCAATTCCAGTCTTCCCAAGAACCCTATAAGACAAAAAACACGGTGCAACTCGCCCTCCATGGAAGCAGCAGGAAGAACAGGATCAGCCTGGTTCCTCAGGACTGTACCCATCTCACACCCTGCTCCTGCTGCAGTCCTTCCTCCTCACAAAATACCACCTCCAGCTGCTCAGGAGCCACTCTCCCCTCCCTGATTTCAACAGCACAACCAGTATAAACAGCAATTCTTCCCTTCCCAGACCAACTTCACCCAGGACAGCTCAGGGAGCAAGTACTGGAGCAGCTTTGCTGGTGGACTTGTGGACTTGAGGGAGAGGATGGACAAACAGCCAGGAAAAAACAACCACAGTGGCCAACAAAGCTGCGGTCTGGGGACAAGTCCCCAGCCTTACAAACACCCTCTGCTTTAGGGCACAGACACTTTCTTAAGGACATCTGATGGATTCTGGCTCTGTATTCTCACCCTGCTCTGCCTCAGGGTCCCACACAGAGACTTACAGAGATGAAGGAGATGCCAGCACCTCACTGTCCCCAGCTCCCCCAACCCCGGCAGCTTCAAGCACAGGGGGATTGCTCCAGCAAAATAAAACACGTGGAGCTGCCACCAAGCCTGTGGCATCACTGCAATAACCACTGCAACACTGCTGCCTTTTACCTGAGCAAAATAAAGCCCCAGCCATCCCTTTAGAAGAGGAAGAAAATGGTTTTGCACTACCATAATGATGATGAGGAGTTTAAATGTAACCACAAATATAAAACTTTAAAACTCTCATAAACAGATTTGAAAGGGAGCCAGAGGCACTGGTGCAAATGTGAGCTGCTCCAGTACAAAGTAATATCAAAGACACAACTAAAAACCTGGGTAAGGAGAAAGAAAGAATCAGTGAAGAATTTTCCATTTTTGTGTGCGCAGAAATAGCTTGAAAATGGGATATTTTATAAGCAGGGTGAGATTGGGTTTATTTTCTTATTTTATTTGATTTTTTTGCACTCCTGCTTAATTGGTAAGCACAGCCAGAACACAGACACATGCCAAATGCAGATGTGTCAGGTTCTTCAGATGGCCCTGAGCCAGGTAAACATTTGACCGCAAAGCCCACCTAATTTTAGTAGGCTGAAGTCTGGAAAAGTGATTAACTACAGAAAGGCCAGTGTATTGCTTTGTACCTGGGGAATGCTGGAGCAAAGCAAAGGCTCTCAGGCCCTAGTTAAGAAACTGCCTTTTCACTCCATGGAAAGCCGGAGCGCCGTGAAACGAAGGAAGCTGGTGCTTTTCCAACAGTGCTCATAAAGCTGTCAATAAGTGGAGAAAGTGGCCTTGATGGTGTGAAAAGCCATCTTGAAGAAAAAAAAAAAATAAAAAAATCCTCTCTGCTGTTCAATAAGGCCTAACAAATCATCTAGGAATATATAAATGGCAAATTTAGCTGCAAATTAGCAGTGTTTAGGAAATCTAGACAGTTAGCCAACTAGAAAATACAAAAATCAAGGGCAGGTAATTCAAATGCAGAGAATATTTTGGGTTTTTTTCACCCTGGGCTTTTGTATTGTTGCTCAAGACAGCAGGGAGTGGTTCTTTTGGAAGTAAAATATTCCAACGATGCCAACAGCAAACCTACCAGGCATGGCTCACTGCAGGCACAGGCAAAGGTGGGCACAGCCCCATCCAAAAGATCCCACCGTGGTGACCTTTCTCCAGCAGGATGAGGTTTTGACGGGTTTCCTACAGATCCATGGCGTGGTACAGACCTGGTTTCCAGATGTGGCTCTTGCAGCTGTGGGAAAAGTCCATCACCTTATCTTTACAGACTCCAGAGCTTCCAGAGGACTAAAATGGCTACTTCTCTTCATAAAATTAATGGTGTGTTTTTTATGGATTTCAGCTACAGCTGGGAGCCTGATTCTGCTTAGAAGGGACTGTTAATACAATTACCAGGCTGGTTTTACACTGTAAATTCTCTGTTGTTTTCTTTCCACTGTTTAGGGGTTTCATTTAGACGTGCCCTGGAAATCAGGTCGGGTTGTTACCACAGCTGTACCGAAGGCTGTGCTGGCACTTGCTTTATAAAAAACATATTTTCAAGGTTTATAATAGCAATAAAAGTTTTCCCTTCTTGCTGAAACTTGGCATTGACAGTTCAGCAAAGCTCTTTTTTGACAATTTTGAAGAAAACAGGCAGACACTCCATGCAGCTTTCAGGTCCAGAGGTTTTAGGGGGCAGACAGGACTTGGGGGTTGTAATTGAGGTCTGGGGGCATTTCTACAGCATCCACATGACACAAGTCACCCCCCCCCAAATGCAGACAAGCTCAAAAGGGACTTTAATCATTTGTCCTCCATTAGGAAGTGGTACCACATTAACTTAATTGTAAGCTGATAAATCTCCTGAGGTGAATACAGTTATAAATGTTTATTTTGAGGTGTTTTCCGTCTCTTTTTACCTCTATTTCCTCACAGGAAAAATAAACTTCACCAATATAAGTCCTTACACTATTATAATTATCCCAACACAATTCTGAATGTGCAGTTATTTTTTAAAAATCACAGTTTTATACAGTGTGACCATATTAAATATTAAATATAAGCCAGACTTAATCAAATGTGCAAAGAAAGGGGAGAGAGGAAGCACAGATCAATTTAAGCATATTTATTTACCACTAGAAAAACAATCAGGAAACAATTTTCCCCTCCCAGAAGAGTTTGAGATTCCCAGGCAAAATCAGATGAAAATTTAATCTCAAAAATATTTAGGTGTTGAAAGACAGGAAGGAAAGGGGACACTTCACTAGATGCATAAAAATGGGGGGATGTTTTGCTTTGTTTTATCTTTATGTGGCTTGTTTGTCTTTAGGCAAGATGCAATTTTCAGCCAAAACCAGATTTTTTTAATCTATTTCAGAAGGTGTTGACTTAAGCCATTTAGGAAGCTATGCAAACACAAGAGGACAAGAAGAAAAGCTCTTGCAAGGATAAGCCCTGTTTAAAAGCTAGGAAAGTGGGGATGGTCAGGTGGGTCAGATCTTGCAAGGAGCAAGGTTGACATGGAGCCCTAGAGAGAGCTGTGCCATTAAAAATGCAGGTTCATAAATGACCTGGAAAAAGGTGTGAGCAGTGAGGTGGGAAAGTTTGCTGACAATACTAATTTTGAGAGCATCCTAATGAACTACAAAACAATTTTATGATACATTGTCAGGTAATTAAATGGCAGAGGAGATTCAATGCACATAAATGTAAAGGAACTCACCTGGGGAAAAACACAATCTAAACTTGCCGTGTGAAATGATGGGCTCTAAGCTGGCCATAACAACACAGGAGCAATGCCTTGGGTTGTGAGAGATGGATTTGTGGAACATCAGCTCATTGGTCAACAGCATTAAAAAAAAAAATTCATCATCAGAAATTATTAGGAGTAAAGAACAAACCAGGGAATACCATTATACCATACACTCAAACAGTGAGATTTCTATGACTTTTTAAACTTCAAGACAAAGATCAGCATAACAGATCTATAAACAACACTGTGTCTGCTATTGCATCAAGGACACCACATGGTGGTGAAGAACAGCTGGACAGAGTTCAGAACTGGCTTTGATGGCCCACTGCTGAGCAAGACATCAGAAAACAAGACCAGAGGGCTCTGTATGGCAAAAAGCAACAGCCATGTCTGGTCTGTCCCTTTCTTTCAATATTTTTTTTTTCCTTAGTGTGATTTTCCTTCTCATTTACCTCAATCAATCTCTTCTCATTTCCAGGCCAAAGACAATTCTGTAGGGATTCATTGCAGTTGTTATTTTCACGGGACAGCAGCCACGCCGAGTGCTAAATTAATTAGCCATCACCTTCCACTTCCTCTGCTTAGGGCAGATTGGAACAATTGCTCCTTTTTAAAGCCCATTTTCAGCCCTGCCATCACCAACCTGCTCAGGGGAGACCCAGCCACTCTAGCAGGAAGTAAGAGTGAACCCTGAAAAGCCTTTGCCATGGTATTTTTAAGATCAGGACCTCTACATTAAAACTTATTCTACCACTATGTGTCCATTAATTAATTTATAAACTTTGGGGTTTAAATTAGAGCATGAGAGCTTTTGACAGCACTGACACAATGGAGAACAAGGTGGATATGATCTCCCACACTTATAAAGGTCATTCTTTTCCTGTAGATTGTGGACTAACTACATAACTGGTAGAACTGGAGATTTCTAACCCTTTTCCAGGTTTTTTTTAACCCTCAGAAATGAGCAAGAGAAGCACTGGTTTGCACAGGCTGTTTCACAATGGAAAGAAGGGCCTTTATAGGTTAGTCCTGAGCCTGGACAGTGAGCTCTGCTGAAACAGCAGCAACATGACCTCTGATCACTCACTGGATGAACTTTTTCCCTGTATGAAAGCCTGGCACCAGTCTGAGCTTCAGTGTGCCCAAAGATCCTTCTCCAATGCATTCTCCATTTGGCTAGTCGAGCTTCCTGCACTGCAATAAGTTTAGCCCTGGGCCAAGTTCTGATATCATTCACATCTCATCACACCCTGATGGGTGTGATTTGGGCACCCTGTTACCCATATCTGTCAACATTTTGCGATAAGTGTATTTCTGATAATTGCAGTTCCCCTTTATCCCCAGCCAAAAAAAACGCCTCCAGCAACATCTCCAGCAAATCTGGTCCATATATTTTTTTTTTTTAGCTAGTAGCTGTTAATAGAGAAAGGGATAACCTGGGGCTGACAGAGACCAGAGAGGCACTGCAGAGTCATCTGCAGAGTATCAGATGGACACAACAAAGCACATTATAGCTAATATTCAGAGAGGAAAGACACCTCATCTCTGGAGCTTTCCAACACTGACAATACCTGTGCTACCTTTCCATCATTCCTGGAAAAAGTTCCAGGTATCTGAAGCCTGGATGAACAGAAGTATTGAAGATGCATTTCTGTCCTCAGAGGCAGTAGCAGCAGACGTCCTGTTCGCCTGGGGAGAAGAGAATGGGGCAGTCCCTACACCAACATCTCTCTTTCTGCTTCCTCACAGAGAAGGTTCAGGGCATGTCAGGGCATTCCTCTGCAGATCTGAAAGCAGATCTTTCAGGGCTGCTCTCTCTCTCTCTCCTAGGAATAGATTCCTGACCTGACCTTACCTTACGGCAGAGACCACCGCTGTGAAATAAAATATGACTTTTGAAGTTGTGTTTTTATGATCTATGAAATCACCCAGACCTCTTGGGTAAATAAATTCTGGCTATGCAGCTGACCTCTTCGCTTCTAGCAGATCAGTAAAGCCTTAAGGTTTTTCATTAAGCTTCAATAACATCTAAAAAGCCCTGTTTTCTAGTCTTTCTTAAAAATCCCAAGGAGGTAAAGTCTCATGGTAAATTTTGCTTCAAATATCAACTAGAGATACAAGTTCAATAAGTGTAATATCTTAACTGCAGAGTGCCAGAGGCAAGCAGCGTTTTTCACACAAGGCTTTTGCAATGTTATTTCACTGTGCTGCCTATGTTGCCTCTAAAATACTCTATCTTAAAGGTTGGCTTCACAGCTCCAACTGATTTCAGTCACCAAGGAAGTGAGGAACAGCCTAGACCCAGAGAAAAGCATCAGATTTCATTCTTCAGCCTCCTCTGTTGTTAGTCACCAAAGCCCAACCTGGCATCAACCAAGGGACACAAACAGAACCAATAATGGATTAATGACATAGAGAAGAAGGACAATGGGGAAAATTATATGCTGAAGAAGTCATCCAGTGAAGAATGCCTTCAGCCAAAAGGAAAAGCAATGTATCAATCTCCGCATTTCTTATAGGCAATATTCCAGCACACTAGAAGGTGCATAATTGAAATCCAAAGAATCATGCAATTAAGCTGTAGAACTGACTAATGCAAGAAGTTTTTCAGGCTACACACTCTGCAGGAATCAATAAAATTTTTGATATTACTTATTAATATTAAAAAAAAATCACATAAGACTACTAAAGCAGATATCAAACCCACCTAGACTTTTTTCTCAGTAAGCTTGGGGTATAATCCTATCCCAGAGACAGGATACAAAATTGTACAGGTCTGACTGGTCCAACGCAATCCATTGTGACATGGAGTTTTCAAGAAAAACTTGATTATAGTGAGAAGTCTAGTGACAGGCAAGACCAGAAAGCACATTGCATGATCAAGGGACAAAAACTCCAAACATACTCTCCACACCAATTTTTAGCACCTCTCTATCTCCAGAAAATGGATAACATTACTTGTAGAGAAAAAGCCCAGCTGCTGTCAATTATAACCCAGCATATCTGTCTGTTTCCAAAAAAATGTGATTGAATACCTCATATAAATCATTACTTCCCTGAAGTCAATGCCAATTTGCTGCTGCCCAGAATGAACGGAGCTGTATTTTGGTCTGGTTGGAATACAGTAGGTGTTGTCCCTATGCTCCTCAAGCACTTTGCAATTCAAACCCATTGACATGACCCAAAAAAATCTCCTATTGACTTCCCTTGTGCTTGCATCAGTCTCCACATTTCCCACTCTGATGGACAGGGATGGGGGACAAATTCTTTCCCCTCCCTACACGAGCACTTGGTTCACATTAACTATAAAACCCACATAAGATTACAAAGGAGTGATTCATAGGGAAAGGCAGAGAAGGAGGAATGGCAGCTCTCATGCAGCAAAGTCGTTTTTAGGAGACTGGGGGCAAGGAGGTCTTGGGGCTGTCTGGAACACACCCAGACCTTGTGGGATCCATCTTTCAGTGTGATGCAACCAAGCACACCCATGTGCCAGCTGGTTTGTGTAAAGTTCCTGCTATTGCCCTCCAGCCATTCCTCCAGCCCCTGGTGTGACACTTTCCCAGCTTGCTGAGCTCACTTCCCCTTGGAAGCTGGAGTTTTGATGAAGTGGAGCAATGGTAACCACATGGCCTTATTCACCCTCACCAAGTCATCTGCTCCAGCAGACTTGTGCTCAGGGGATGCAGGATTTCACACATCGGCTCATAAGGCCCCAGCAGAAAAAAAAACTGACACTCGGGATGGAGAGCACCTTGCTGCCTGCATTTTTTCTTTTTTTCCAAAGATCTTCATAGTCAATTTTCCTTCTGTTTTCATTTGTTGACTCAGCTGCACTCACAGCCCGAGGCGATGGATCTGGCTGATGGGGCCTTCATTCCTACAGTTCTGTTGCTGGTAACAGCTGGGATCACTGCAGGTCTGAAGGTCTTCAGTGTATAGGTTCTGATTCAAGCAGAGAAAAAAAAATATCCCCAGACTGCAGGCTAAAAACATCTCAGCCATGTAACATTGCCATGTCTGGGGTTTCCACTTTTCCTCCACCCATCTGTTCTTTAAGTCACTGGAGTTTGTTCAGCCTAAAGAAGAGGAGATTGAGGGGAGACCTGATTGTTGTCTTCAACGTCCTCACAAGGGGCAGTGGAGGGGCAGGTACTCTCGTGACCACAGGATGGACTGAAGCCAATTCAGGGGAGGTTTGAGTTGAATATCAGGAAAAGGTTTTTCACCCAGACTGTGGTTCAGCACTGGAACAGTGGTCAACAAGGCTGCCAGACCTCAAGCAGTGTATGGACAGTGGTCTCAGGCATGGGGTGGGATTGTTGGGATGTCCCGTGCCAGGCCAGGAATTGGACTCAATGATCCTGATGGATCCCATCCAACTCAGCCTCTTCTATGATTCTATGATTAAAAAAAAAGGAAGATCAGGAGGTGGTTGGTAGCCTAACTAGAGCTAGTAATGTGGACCTGAGGAGCAGTTATTGGGGTTAAAGAACTGTTTGTTATTAGTTAACAGTTAGTTAACAGATAACCTGCTGTTATCTGCCTCATTAATGGCATACCCTGGCCATTAATCTAACCATGCCTTATTGTCACCCTCTATTTTTGAGACATATCCTTCCCCAAAATAAAACTTGACTGACATTTGACTGAAGGTGTTACCTGAAGCTATTCTCAGTACAGTCTTTAGCTGCAAATTATTCCCATCCTGATCCATTGTCACAGCCTTAATTTAAGAAGGGTTGCAAATTCCAGGAGTACTTTCTGAACCAGATATCTCTTCTAGTCACCCACACAAAGGAACCATTTGAGCCTCAGAAACTAAAATTGGTGGGCTGAAAACAAGGACAGACCTTGTGGAAAGTATCTGAAATCCTCTCATTAACTCTCTTCCCAGGACCTGATGAGATCCTTCACGTCTAGAAGAAACTTTGGCAAATGACACTTTCCAATGTGTACAACATTAATACAAGGCTGGTGTAACTCTTCCTGAGTCACTTCTGCTCTAACGCTTTCCCCTGTTAGCTCTGCGGGTGGGATACACACAACTTATGGGTACAGAATAACTATTTATTGGTCAATATCCCCCGTAGTTTTCTAGGAGTTACATCCTACCAGGATAAGTATTAGCACAAGCAGTGAGTTTCTGCTGGCCAAGGTAGAAATGTGTTCACCTTCTTCAAACAGGCTGATTTGCAATCTTCACAGTTGCTGTCTTATTCTACATTTTTCCTGACAGTTTCATAACTTCTTTTCTTCATAACTTTCCATGTCAACAGTTTCCCTCTTGAATCCTCAAGTCATTATCTCAACAATGACTCTCTGTTTTCCCTTTTCCTACCTTGCATGCCTTTAGCCGATGGACTTTCTCACAGCTCAGAAACAATTTTCTCAGCAAAACAGAGCCAAGGTCACACAGCTGTGCTCCTCCAAACCAGGCCTTGGGTCTAAAAGAGCTGAGTTCCTGGGCTGCAGGTTACATTGGGTCATCCTGGCAACTCAGGACTCTTTTTCCTGGCTTAAAACATCTCTGTTGACTCCCACGGCAGAAATCTTACATGGCCATTTGAACACTCAGTTTGAAGTGCTAGCAGCCAGGACAGAGCCCCAAGGTCCAGAGTAAGGCCAGGCTAAATCCCACAGCAGCATATGTGTGTCCCAGCACACGAGGGAGAGCCTGACAGAGACCCAGCCACCAGACCTGCAAGAGGTGCGTGCTGGTGACCCCATAGTGAGACTTTACTAAAAAGAAAAGACATCATTATGTCCTCAAGGCTTTAATGTGTTGAGTGGTGAAGGATGTGTTGTTGCCCTTGAAGAACAGCAGCCACTGAATGCCCCTGAGGTCAGCAGCTGCTGCCTGGATGCACTTCTTTCAAGGAAAAAGACAGAGAAAGAGGAGTTGAGCTCTCACAGAGCTCTGTCCTTCAAAACAACAGCTGGGAACTCGCCCCCAGGAGTGCTGTACTGAGCCTCACTGCACCTCGAAGACCATCATTGCATCTGCATAGGAAATTACTCCTCTAGTTGAGGACCACGGGATACCCACCCCAAAACAGGATGGGTGTGAGCCAGGAATGAGCATCATTTTTACACTTAGGCAAGTGGAAAGTTCTGAACAAAGCACAGGGAGACTGCATTCATGGGAAAACTTTGATGGAAGTGAAATGGGTTTGGAAAACTCTAACTCTTCCTGTCAAATAGGAACTTTTACCAAAAATGTGTTGACCCTTTACAGACATAAACACACAAAAGATATTTTGCAATAGCAAGCTAATGTCTCAGCCAAATTTTGCTTCAACACAACCAACCTCCTACTGAGAAGCAATATTAATAGACAGTTCTCAGTCAGGCTTGTCCAACAGATCATATTGTAAGAACAGGACTGGATGAAATGAACTTTTTTCCTTCTGAGCATCAATGGAACCAGCACAGAACAAACTCCATCACCATTTCTCACACTATCCCCTGGATCAGTCAAACAATTAACTGCAAGTAACAGCCATTGTGGCTTCAATCTTCATCATCTGTGAAGTAGTCCATGAGTTTTTGTCAGCCAGTCCGTGACTTCATTCCTCAAAGCTGTTCACCCCAGAGCTGGAATGAATCATTTTCATCCAGTGGACCGTTCACTCCAGTGTGGTTGCTTTTCATTACCCAAGTGTGAGACTGCCCAGGTCACACAATATCATTTTTACTGCCTCAGTGGATAATAAACATTCCAAACATAGAAAAGAGGAAACAATCCTTCTGTTCATGCAGAAGTACTCTGTCCTTTCAGAGGACAAGAAGAAAGAACTCCAAAACAAGGCACACAAGTAGGAAAGAATTCTTACAGCTGCTTGAATGGCCAGAGATAATTAGGAGGATTAGCCCTAGGCAAGACAACTGAAGTCACTGCTGAAAGAGATGCAGACATAGACTTTGCCTTGTGACAATAAGAAATTCACCTAAAGACAACTAAAAATCTTTAAAGAGCTCAGGGTGCCCTGTAGAAAATATCGAGATGAATGGACTCCAGCATTACCATGATAACATCCCACAAATGCAGCTTAAATTATCATTAAGAACAGGTTACCATCCAAGATGTTAAACCATTACCATTAACCAATCAAGTTATTCATATTTTCCTGCTGCAACCCTCACTGCATCCTTTGGGTTCATCTTGTTACCAAAATTTGTTAAAATAAAAAACTCCTTAACACCAATGCAGCATTAAGAAACAGCATTCTTTATTCAGCCAGATGCACCAGGGGATATCTCCTCCCAAAGTTGTGCATGCTGAGTACAGGCAAGTTCCTGTTTATATACTGTATTTTACATACATATTCATTAATTGTCCCAGAATAAACACATATATGACAATCATTTCCCCCAAATCATTAACATATTTTCCCTCCCCTTTACACATTCTTTCTTCTGTCATGGGGGTCTCTGTGGTGGTCCCTAGTTTTTGGGGACCCCAATGTTACAGCTGTCATACTTGAGTTGGGAGGGCACTGGGGCTGGTGGACTTCCAGTTCCCCTTCTTGCACAGTGGGCATTGTGCAGTTCCACAGGCCAGTGGTTTTTGAAGAATAAGCGTTGTATTAGCTCACCAGGTGTAGACAGTTTATCATCTGGTAACAATCCCATTGCCAGGATTTCCATGGCTCCTAGCAGAGTGGCTACCTTCTACTGCATTTTCTGTCCTGGGAAAGGTTCATCTTTAGCAGCTTGCAGGCAGTGAATGCTTCTAGGTGGAGAGGGATACACCTGCCAGGTACTGCAGCTGTATTCCCATCCACATAGAAGCATTCCCAATTGGAGGCTTGACATTAAAATGTCACTCCTAGTCCTACAGCAGAGCTGGAAGGAAGCTGGCCCACAGAAAAGTAAGTTGCTAATACACCTGCTCCAGATGAGAGTGTCAAGATTTAAATAGGCACCAAATTAGCATAATACCCTTGAGATAAGCAGCACTATGGCAAAGCCCTGCAATACATGAAGGATTTATTTTGTGTCTTATCCATTTCTGTATTCCAGAAGAGGCCATTCATCATTGTGCCAATACTTCAGAGATTTCAATGAAAGCTCCAACAGCTCTAGATTATCGAGGAATTATATATTTTTCCCCACTGAATAATCATTCCCAGAAGCCCGCTAGGAAAAAAAAAATCCCATTTTCATCATGTAGGCTAATGACACTGCAAGAGATGACATTCACTTTTAATGACTACCCAAAGACATTGAAACCTCTCTTTTTGACCAGTTGAATGGATTTGTTCATTACTGCTTCATTTCCAGCTAGATAGGCACTCAACATCTTACAGTCAATGCCCTGGCTACATAGGACCTCTATAAAAAGGAAAAAAATTCAAGAGTTATTGCACAATCACTGTAATGAGAGATTCATCCCAATTCAGAGACATGGAATGGATATTCCTGTTCTTAGGGCCTCTACACTCAGACTCCTATGCACAGGTCCTCCCCCCTCTGCCACTCTGGGGACCCCACACCCAAGATAATTCTTGCCCGAACACAGAGGGCTCTGGAAACTCATCATTGCCTTCCACGGCACTTGAGCTGCCTGACAAGGACAGGAACCTGTCCAGCAGTTGGAGGCTGGACAGTGGCAATGTGTTTAATCCAAGTGTGACTACTTTGCTCACCAATACAATGTTAGAAGAATATGGGAAAGCAAACAAAAGCCCCAAACTTGTGGACAGGTGGGATATTTAGAGACGCAGAAGCCTGTATTGCAGTGGTTTGAGGACTTAACTCAAGCTCCTCTCGAGACTGCCACGTTCAGATATATGGTGATGAGGTTATAAAACTTTCCTGTTGAGACTGATGTATTGATCCATCCAGAAGCTACATGAAATTTGTCCCATCTGGAGAGAATTCTGTGTATGATATCTTGCTGTCAGTAGTCTGTGATAGCCTTTAAACCTCCAGCCTCTGCTTTGATACACATGTGGTTTAACTTAATCAGTTTTCCTTAAACAGGAAAGTGATCATGTCTGGCAGTGATGTCTAGAGTGGGAAAACCTTTTGATAAGGGGAAGGAGGTTACTGTATATAAAAAAAAACCATACCATCAGTGCTGGATTCAGTGGAACTTATTGCTGTGTTACTCATTTTCTCTGAATCTTCTGTTGTTTCTGCAAAGAGTGCTTTAAATGTCTGCAGCCACAGATCATGGACAAAAAGCATGCACAAATGTCAATACTATGATCACTCTTACTTGCAATACCTGTTAACATTTGAAAATACCTTCAAAGACCAGTAAATATACACAGTCACTAAAAGGGGGAAGTCAGTGCTGGAAGTGGAATTACTTCAGGGGCTGCCTTGTGCTGCTGCTTTCAGCCCGAGTGCTAAAAACAACTCATTAATATAGATCTTCTGAGATTTCTGCAAGACCATGGGCCTGTCTCTGCCACCCAGATCAGTGACTTCTGAGCCCAGTGACTTCTGAGCCCAGTGACCTTCATCACCAGACCCAGCCACAGTGCAGAGCTTTCAAAAGCACCACAGGCATGAAGATACACGCTGAAAGACCTCATGACACAGCTTGTAGCACAAGCCAAATCTTTATCAAGCACCAGGGAATCACAAGGAAAGACAAATGGTTTGAATACTCCCACCTATGGGAACTATTTCCTGCAGTAGGCACCGAAGAGCCCAATCCCAAAGCTATTCACCAATCTGACTCAAATCCACTGAGCTGTTACTTTCCTCTCTCAAAACAGCAATCAACAAACAGCAGCATTTTGCACAGTCACCCTCCATGTGGAATCTGCCTGTTTTTGCCACAAGCTGAGGTGTCTCTGAAAACACAGAGATGGAACAAATGGACCCAAACCAGTGCAGCCCACAGTCAGGCACAGGGCAGATCCCAGCTCCACAATCCCCCCATCCCACAACACAAGCTGGATGACATCATCCCCTCTCACTGCACAGATCCCAGCTGGGCTGGTTAGCAAGACAGCTGTGCACTGGTTTACAGCAGGAAGAGTCTTTGGTAGAGCCACAACGAGAAGTATAATCATTTTTTAAATGAAAACTGATCCAAACCTGACAAGGATGCCAACAGAGACTAAGAATCCCAGAGGAGACGGCTTGCTTGGGAGATTTGTGGAATTTCCTGCTTCTGGACCAATTAGAAATAGTACAAGATCATAACAATATATTCTGATGACAGTGCACCACGTCACTCATCATTTTGGCCTGAAAATTGGAATTAGAGATGAAATAATGGGAAGAAAAAACTTTTTTCACACTTACAATTTTTCCTCAAAGACTCTTCAGGGAGATAGAAGTGTTGTTCTTCCATCTGTATTCTCTCACCCATCTCATCTTTATAGAGGCTCACCTGGCAAATTACATCTGTTTCTGGAACATGTTCTCAGGAATTTGAGTAAAGGATATTACAGTTATAAATGAGAACATCCTCACTGCCTGGCAGAGAGTGCATTTACTGTGTTCAATGAATAAATCAACACAATTCAAAGAACCTTAGAAAAAAAGGAAATTCAAGGGGACATTGCTCCACATGGATTAGGTATTTCACACTGTTAGTATTTCTGGTCACCTCGTAATCTTTCATACAACCAGGTCATCAATAGCCCTGGGAGATAAGGAAGAACTGTTGCCCACTATTCTGATGGGGGAACCAAGAGATGTAGAACATGGGCTCAGCACAACGAAAGATCTTGACTGTTGGTTTTATAAACTCTTGGTGGATACATTCACATTGGGCAAGGCTTCCTCTGAGTTCTGTTGAAACCTAATGAGCACTAAATCTGTCACTGCCTCAGTTTGTGAGCTGGGAGAGGTGGTTTGTGCTGACTAAGCTGCCTTTCCCCACCCATTCAACACTGCACATTGTGGTTTTCAACTCTGACAGCACTATGGTTCCTACTGCTCTACAATCCAAGCAAAGACTCACGTCTGGAGTGTTTGCACTGCACACCCACGTAACAAAAGTAAGACTGTTTTTACAATCAGGGTAGCAATGAAAAACTTAAGGTGGAAGAGAAGCCTGAAAGTGTCCAGGCAAAACCCAAGCAGGGCTGCCACCAAAGCCAGACTAGCTTGCTCAGAGCCCTGGCCAGTTAAGTATTGAAAATCTTCCAAAGACAGAGATTTCACAGCTTCCAAGACCCTGTAGCATTGCTGGATCACCCTTCTCTAGCTGAAGTTTTTTTTAACTTTGCCATGATGCTTCAAACCACCGATGGCCAATCCCTAGCTCAGTCTCTCCCACCAACAGCAAGCACCCCATACCTACCTGTTGACTGCAAACCTCCTGGGTGCCCTTTCCCTCTAGGATGGATTTCTCCTTCCCACCAGTCCTATCAACTCTGCCATTTTACACAACAGGGACAGCAGGCTGAGGAAGGCAATTCTTGCCCCTCTACTCTGCTCTGGTCAGACACCACGTGGATGCTGTGTCCAGCTTTGAGTTCCTCAGCACAGGAAAGGCACAGACCTGTTGGAGTGAGTCCAGAAGAGGCCACAAAGATGTTCCGAGGGCTGGAGCATCTCTGCTCTGGAGACAGGCTGAGAGAGTTGGGGTTGTTCAGCCTGCAGAAGTGAAGACTCTGGGAAGACCTTTATTAAAGTAATTCCATACACAAAGGAGGCCCATAAGAAAGATGGGAACAGACTTTTTAGCAGAACCTGTTGACATAGGACAAGGCCTGATGGTTTTAAACGGAAAAAGAGCCCATTTAGACTAGATATAAGAAATAATTTTTTTATGCCTAGAGTACTGAAACACTGGCTTGGAAAGAGTTTGCCCAGAGAAGTGGTGTGGCTGTCCATCCCTGGAAACATCCAAGACCAGGTTGGACAGAGCTTGGAGCAACTTGGTCTAGTGGAAGGTGTCCCTGCCCATGGCAGTGGCTTGGACTGCATGACCTTTAAGTCTCTTCCAACCCAAACTATTCGTGATTCTATGATCCAACCTTGTGGATGGAAAAAGGGATGATGCCCACAGGAAAGGTAGCTGAGAAATAGCCAAGGGCAGCCAACGTCATTTATACAGCCCACTGTGTGTCCGAGAGGCCCTCAGGAAAGCAAAGAGGCTGGGAATGGGCTCCAGGCCAGATGAATGGTCCTGGCAGGCCAGATGCTGCTCATGAGCCAGACACTGGGCAGCCCATCTTGGGACTATTAAACAGCAAAATCTCATCACTGTTTATGGCCCAGTCCAGGTTCACATGCAAGCCCTGTATCCCAACCTTCTAACCCAAATGTAGGCAGCAGGTTTTCAAAATCTGGACTCAAGCCCAGAACAGAATTTTCCAGCTCTAGCCACATTTTTTCACTGGTGCTTTTGCATTTCTGATGTCAATATCATTTTAGGTAATAATATGTTTCAAGTCAATTCACTGTCTGGCCTTCACACACATACAAAGTCTGACAGGCAAATAAAGAAAAGGAACATATATTTGATAGATTTAGAAGCTGTTTCCATTTGGATTTCCTTTTAATAGAAACATTCTGTTGATCTTTGGTTTTGTGGAAGTTGAGGGTGCTGGATTTTTTAAATAGAACATAATTCAGGGGCCAAATTTGCCTTAATGAGGTCCTGTCAATCCCTTCAAATACCGCCTTGGAAAACTGCAATTAAAAAAGTATTTCAAAACAACAGGACAGACACTAAGTGGAAAGAGTAGATTGTGGAAATGGCCTCCAGCTCACTGCCTGGGTTTTTGCAAATTCTGCACGATAGAAATATGCATTTAAAATACAGAGTCAAGTGAAAGAAAATAGAGAAGCTTCATAGGCAAGGGTCATATGGATCATGAATAACCCAGAAGTAATTGCCATCCAAAACTTGAGAAGAGCATTATCTACCTGGACTAGAAGTTCAAACCCATGACAACAGAGTGATTAAAACAATATAGGACAAATAACCTAACCCTGATGGGCAAGTACAAAAATATTTACAGGTACATTTTTGCTCACACAATTCAGCACTTCAAAGAAAGTCTGTGATAACAGAGTAACAACCCCATGGCGTCAGCATCACTACAGCAAAAGCCTCTCTGAATTAAAAAAAGTTCCCTGAAGACTAGAATACCACATCTCCTATCCAAGGGATTATAAAACATCTGATGGAGAAATGGGTTTACAGATAGATAAAATTTGTGGATTTATTACAATTCTTACTGAAAAACTTTATTTTGATAGCTCTATGTTAGCACAAGCATCTGGCACAGAGCAAGATGCCAGTGAAGTTGTTTTCTTTGCCCTTGCCCTCCCCTTAGAATGGTCCAGCAGATGTTTTGCTGCTCCAGAAGGCAGCAGAGCCAAAATCCCTCAGCAATGATCTGCCACAGAGAAATGCTCATGAAGGTCCCTGGCACACAACTGAAGGCTACACACGTTACAAATGGGTGTTTGAGATCACTTAAAAAATCATTGGCAAGGGTACCAGCAAAAGTGAGATATTAAGTGACAGCACAACAAAGTTCCTTTGCAAGATTCACTCTACTACTTACAGGACAGTTAAGGCACACCAAGGGAAAACAAACAGCACAACCAAACAAAATCCACACCATCAAAACAGAAGTGAACAAAGAAATATCTCAGGGGAGTGTGTGTGTATGTGTGTGTGTGTGTATGTGTGTTTAGGTGTGTGTGACAAAAGGACAGTGAGAGTAAAGGTAAAAAGAAATACAACCTAAAAGCTTAACAGCACTCAACAGTACTTTAACTTAACTTATACTTTAAACCTAAAAATCTAACAAAGGAACAACACTTGACTTATGCCTAACTTAACTTATTACTTAAGCTTAAGTTATAACTTAACCTTCACAATTTAACAAAGGAATAACGTTTGAGAGCATTTAACCTAACTTATAACTTCAAACTTAAACTTAGCAACTTAGCAGAAGAACAACACTTAGCAACATTTAACTTAGCTTATAACTTATGACTTAGCCTTACTTACAGACCCAACCTACTTAGCTATCTAAGGTACATAAACATCTCAGAGAGCAGCATGTCTCCCAGATTTGCTAGAGCACATGTGCACATGCATGCACACAGACATAAAGAGTTAGTGAAAGTTGCCTGTGAAAAATTGCCCTCGAGGGTAAGTGAAATACTCACTTTAGATGTCTTTGCATCTTCCCAGCGGGTGAAGGGTCAGGCCTTGAGTGGGGGTATCAGCCCAGAAGTCGTCATTGTTCAGCGATCCTCTGAGTACAGCAAATGTGAGAGTTCATGACTCTGAGAGGCCCCAAGCAGAGCGAGGTTCTGGTCACGCTGCTGTAGTTCAGGAGAGCTCAAAGGATCTCATTTTGGACCACTGCTTATAGGGCTGCAAGAGATGGGCTTTAGTCACAACAAGTGTTTCATCCTGGCCACAGTTTGGGTCAGCGCTTTCCTTGAAAGTGTGAGAACAAGGGTGTTGTGCCATTCAGGCAAGAAAAACAGTTTCCATGGCTGTTTCTAAAGAAAACAGGAGCTCATTAGACAGCAGCAGTGCCTGGGAGCAGACCATGTTTCTGATAAGCCCAAGAAAAGCTGAGTCCAGGGGCTGTTTGTCAAGGCCGAGGCCTAATGAGCATTTCTTAGATCGCAGTGTGGCCTGAAATAAAGGAGGGAATGCACCACCACAACACACCTCCATCCTTCATGGGAGCTGCACATCAAACACACACATAAATTAGCAGAAACAAGGTTTCCAGGAGCCAGAGTCCAGCAAATTAGTTCAAGGAAAGAGACTGCCAAATTTACTAAGCAGGAAGGCTCCCAAATCTGCCTTGAGTTTTGTGCTATTCTTTGATTATACTGACATCTAAAGGTCACCAAATTAATTGTGTTAAACTTCCTGGCACATTCCTTCTGCTTCTGTTTCCCTTATCTGATGTCATCTCTAAAAATCAATGAACATTTGCTAACTTGTTAAGAAAAATGCGAAATTGGTAATACATTACAGATCTTTCACTGGTTTGATTTTTAAACAAAAGACTTATGGGGAAGGAAAAAAAAAAGAGCAAACCAGAAGTCTAAGTCTGTTAGTACAAACATATCTGAAGGATCGAGAGGGTATAAAGGATCAAGAAGGTAATATACTATTTATCATACACCAGAACTGTAGACCTGATTTGTGACTTACCTCTGTGTTACCCCATTTATTTCTAAGAAGGAATTCCAGGTATTCAGCAATACAAGGAAGAATTAATCTGGCCCATATATCATAAAATTCAGCAGTAAATCTTACTATTGTAACAATTCCATGCAAGAGGGGACAGAGCTATGTTTGCCCAAGCTGAAATCCCATTTTGTGCACCCTGGCCTCTCTCTTGATGCCCTGTTCAGTGCTACCAGCCTGCAGGGAAATAAATGGGGAATCAAAGGGCACTTGTCTAAACTAGCCATCCCAGAGGCAGGGATTAGCCAAGTTTTATGCACGTTGTCACTTGCTGTCACACAGCAAATGTGGATGTCTGAGCTTGGCCAACCCAGTGCTCATGATGGGTAGAAGCAGCTCCCCACAGTCAACTGAAACCACAGCAACTTGTGCTGGTGGGCCAGGAACCAGCTCTCCAGAGAGAGAAGTAAGTGGATAAAGTCATAACCCCCTCTTGGTCAGCCCAGTGTCCCCCCACAAGCAAACAACCTGGAAAAGCCAGGCAAATCCCCAAGGATGCTTCAAAAAGAAAGGTAGATCACAAAAAGGGTTAAACAGAGGGCAACTAATTTATTCACATTTAATGTCTCCGAAGGGGGACATCCAAATGAAACAACTCATTCACTCAGCCTTAAACCCCCCACTGCTCCTCTGAAGGACAACAACCCCTTGAGTTTCCTTTCTGCAGCTAAAGCAGAGCCAAGAGCTCAGACAAAGCTGTGCAGAGCAGGAGCCCCAGACTCTGCCCCCAAGTGCTTTGAACGTGTGGTAGTATTATTATTAGTAGTAAATAATAATCATCATCATCATCCTGCACACATGGACACAAAGCAGACATCAGTTTCTCAGAGCCAGCCCCCTTGAGGGGATGAGCACCCTGCACTCAAGAGTAAACACCAGCTCCTAAGCCCCCCATACCAGGCTGCCGTCAGCAGACTGGTACTGAATTAGCCACTAATCAGATTAGGATAAATTGCTTTAATCTGACATTCAGGAGTGAAAAGCCCCCACATCTCATCTAAAGGGGCAGAGCCCAGGGCTTTGAGCAAACCTGACTGCAGCTGCTTCACACCCAAGCCATGAAGTATTTGCCTTATTCCAGCCAGCAGTTTTTTATCATCTTAACCATGGATTAAACATCTGTATTTGGGGACTCAGGAAAGGAAGGAATTGGGTTTAAACAGACAGAACAAGAGATACTGCTCTATGTTACAGCCAAAGCAACATGGCTGGGGAAAATGTCCTCAGAATGGAGATGGCAAAAAGTAGAAGGGTCTGAGGCAGCCAGGCTGAGCAGGGGTGAGGATGCCCTCAGGACCAGAGAGGACAAGGGAAAGCAGGGTCAGCAGTAAACATGGTGGCACCTTGGAGATGCTCAGCAAAACCCATCAGGGAGAGCAGATATCAGAGCCTGCAAACCCAAGAAGAGATGCCCAAAGGAGTGCACATCTTGCTGCTGGACTGTCTGAACAGCTGCCTCAGCGCCCTTGAGCCTTGCTACACACACACACATACACGTTATTCAAGAGCAAAAACACCAAAGCCTGGGTTTTAGTGCTTATTAAAACCTGACAACACACGCACACACACACACAGAGTGCCCCTCATTTCCTCCCTGCAGTCACATCTTTCCACTCCCCCTTCACCTGCTTGCAGCAAACAGCCATGAGCCCAGAGCTCTGGGACCTCGCTCCCACCATCAAACCCCGCTGCAATCGGCCCGCGGTTCAAAGGCTGCTTTAGAGGGCTGCCAACAGACAGCAGCAGACTTGCAAACACAACGACATAAACCTTGCTTCCTTAGGGGATGGAACAATAAGAACAGCGAAAGATGAAAGCAGAGAGTGCAGCTGCTTTGTCCTCTGCTACAATCAAGCACAGCGTCAGCCCGGCAACAATGCTGGAGCATTAAAGCCTCAGTGTTGCAAAAGTGCAGTTGGGTATTGTAATTTCACAGGTACATCATCCCAAATGCCCAGACCAGAGCAGAGAGACTGTCACAGGACATATACCTGTTGTTCCCCCAAACCATCATGGAAACAGTAAAAAAAAAACCACGTGAAAAGCAAAACTAACACATCCTTTTTATTTATAACTGCTGATTCTGCAAAGGTTGTATCCTCCACAACACACAGAGGCCCAACCCTGAAGCAGATCTGTCATTGGTAACCAGGCAAAACATTTAGTGAGGATCTCTGGGATTTTTGCCCAAGTAACACCTACAGGATTGGGCATCAACTATTTTGATTTCCCTAGCAGACTGATGTCATTGGCTTGCTAAAATAAGGGCTTGAGTTGCCTTCCTTGCCACGACCTCCCTTTGCAGAATTAGAAGGTTTATTTGTTCTAAGTTAAAATATGGTGACACATTAAAGATGCCCTCATTCTTCCTCTTAGATCAGCTTGACATCTGTTTCAAAAATGTTATGAAACACTCTCTGAACCTGCTGTGGAATTGGATATTATGATATTTCACCAAGACGAGGTTCAAGCGAACTTTCACCTCCAAGTGAAAGTTTGAGTGTCGAAAGTGAAAACAGACCATTCAGAGCCTTTCACTGGGACAGACCTTTCAGTGACACTGGATGTAGGGAAATAATTGCAGATGGTATTGTTGTAGGGGAAATATCACCTGCCATGAAATCTCACCCTGAGCGAACATTCAGTTGTTATAAGATCATATCATTGTGCTGCATCGTGGTAACACATCCAGACTGGAGCAAGGTCATTCCACAGGAAACCCTCACACAACAACAGGGTTTTGTTCTTTGTGCTTAATCGTACTAGAACGGGGTGTGGAAAAAAAAAAAAGGCAAGCCTATCCAAATATTTTTTTTGCTACAGATAAAGCAGGCTTCAATGAGAGGGAGTGCTTTTTCCATATCCTTTTACATGAAGAAATTTCAGGTTTCCAATGGAGAAAAAATAGCAGCAAGAATATGATGTTCAGTGAAAATGAGAGAGGGTTTTTTTAACAAAAACTTGATATATTAATCATCAAAAAAGGAGAACGCTTGCCATCTTAGTGGAATTTTCTCACACATAACCCAACAGTTTCAACAACTCCTGTTCCTTGCAAAAATATCTTTCTCAAAGCCCGTGGCTGATGCAAGATTTCCACTTCTTCTGTGGAAAGGAATCTGGAAAGTATGTTTTGGCCAGGTAGATGTGTTACAACAGCAGAGTGATGCTTATGAAAACCACACTGGTCTCAGCTCTGAAAACCTGCTGCCTTCACAGCTCTTACAGCACTGAGACATGCAACAAGCCAAACCCTCCTTCCCCACAGGTGAGGAAGCAACTTGACATGGTAAAACCAATATGGGGGAAAATTAGAACCAGGCCATCTCCCAAGCCTTGCTTCTGCTATGTGTGCACTTATAAGCCCTATTTTCATAATGCAAAAAGATTGTAGCCACCTTCGGCTTACCAGGTGCTGAATGTTGAAACCCTGAGACACTTGTTAAAGACACTGAGAGGGATCCCCTGCTGACATTCATTGCAGGGCTGAGCAGGCTCTGCTCCCAGATGTGCCCAGAGCTGGAAGAGCGGATCAGCCAGCGGTGATCTGAGCTGTGCTGTCAGCAGGGACACAGACACACACTGGAGAGCAAAAAGAGGATGGGGATATTTTGGTGAGGGTCTGGAGAGAGAGCATAGAAAACTCATGGTCCACAGTGAAAAACTGAGGATACCATGAGGCTCATCCATGATCTGTCCACTTTGGACTGAGACAAGCAAAGCAGCACCAAAGAGTCTGCTTAAGTCCTCGACTCTGTAACCACTAAGCCATCCTTCAAATTTCTTTTTTGATTTTTTTTAACAGCCTAATTACCCTGCCCCCAAAAAAGAAACTCCTAAAAAATATTTTACAACCTGCTAACAGCTAAAGAAACAGCCCAAAACCATTTCTCCACAAAAGCAGACGACTGTGCTTCTAATTAAGATTCACAATTTCTTTTATTTGAGGTGGTAAACTATAATGAGTTCATTCATCCACAAAAGTGGGCTCAACCTGTGCTGCCTCCATCATCCAGCCTCTCTGGAATAATAATGACTCCATTCACACCTCAGCACCTTCCACCTCACAACATCATACCACCCCACAACCAGGCCTGGATGGCCTTGTACGAGCAAAGCAATACCAAGAAACATTTTTGTGACTTCAGCATCATCCCAAAGTTTGAATCTCTGGGAAACCTTGCTCTGCACAGAAGTGTGAGAAATACCAAACTGCCCCCAAAGGAGTTTAATGTGGGATAACAATTCCTCCAACAGTCCCCGTCTGCATCTCTGAAATGAGCAGGCACCCAGGGCACATCCCTCGGGCCAGCAGCACACATGAAAATGATGGAAAAACTGAAAATGTGCCACTCCCTCTCAGTCACCCTCACTGGAGAGCCATTAAGTACCTCTTGCTATTGCTTTTTTAATTTGTGGGAGATTTTAAGGGTCACAGAAGGAGACGGCTGGACAAAGGCACCTCCCCGACACCACATCAAACCTCACTCCAGCGTCTCAGCTTATCCACACAAACACCCTGCCTCTCTGGAGCCTCATGGCGTCCTTACAAGGCTCTGGGAGATAAAATCCCTTCAGGTGAGCCCAGAAGCAGAGACAAACAACTGCTGACAGAGTACAGATGCTAAACAAGAAGAGCAAAAGAGTTAACGGGCTTACATACACTCCTAAACTGAGGATGGTCTGCAAATTCAACCTATCAGTTACTGAGAGCAGAGGCTCCTCAGCCCCTCTGAGCCCTTTCCAGGACTAAAACAACATGATTAAGTTGATGCACATTGACCTCTGCAGTCACGTGTCACTGCCTTTATAGGGATGGGTATCTCTTCCTTCATGTAGTGCTCTTGCAGCCATATGGCCTAATGATACACAGCAGGCAGTAGCTCTGCAGGAGGGTTTGCAGGCATGAAAGCTTGTCTGTGTTTCCCAGCTATGTCAGGTGGACAAATAAAGCATTACCTGTTCCTCCAGCCTGAGTTTGGCCTGGCCAATAAGTCTGGAGCTAGCCTACCTTCTTCTCCATCTACTCCCTGTAGTGGCTGGAAAGCATCTTTATACGTGGTGGTCTTCATACAGAAGGAAAGGATTTCAAATAAAAAAATAACCCTAGACCCTTCTACAGCCAAAGCCCCAAAGAGAGTCTGAATATGAAGTGTCCAGACAAGCTTTGGAAAATCAGCATTTACAGGAGCACATTTCACAGACAGTATCCTGATTAGATTGAAAGGTTCTAGAGTTTAAACTCAGGAATAACAGCCTGACTTAAAACTCCCTACATAAGCCTGTAACAGACCCCAAAACTCCCCTGAGATCAGGTGAGAGTGTAATCTGCAGTATTCAACAGGTCTGAGCAGCTTTCCCATATCAGAGCAACAGGCAGTCTGGTGGTAACGTACTGCTCCATCTGCAGTATTGAACACGGTCAAACATTCAAAGGCAGCAGAAAGAGTTCATATGGAAATACCTTCTATCTGCCAGCAATCTGGAAATCTCTCAATTTCTAACTAGAGAGAAAGGCAACTGCCATCTCCAAGAGATACACAAACTATGGGCAAGCCCTGAGGGAAAGAGCTGCTTGTAGCACTTGGGGGCCTCTGTCAGCACAGTGAAATTGGTGAGCCCCCTTCCTCAGGACAGCCAGCACCATGGCATCAAGATTACATTGCACTTTGTCAGAACAAACACGCCTGGACAGACAGGAGTAGAAAGGAAAAACTCTTTGTCTGAGCCTACTGCAGGTGTGATTTGTGCCTTGGGTGCCAAACATCAGGCACATGGGTTTGCAGTGTTATGTAGCCAAGGCAAACAACACACGGCAAGGCCCAATTTGGACCCCCTCAGGATCCATAAACTGGCCTCTGGGAGCTGTGGGGGGCACGTTAGTCCTAATTGTGTCTTGTTTAACTTGGCTCTTCAAACAGCAAAGCTTTTGCTGTCTTGGCTAGAGTCCTCAGTCTCACACCTTGGTGGGACTTACCTCTTTTCTTGGATTGGCAAACTAAAAAAATCCCTAATGTTGACATATGTTAAATGTTTTTGATCAAAACCCACTAATTTTTATAAGACATAGTTAGGATGACTTGCTGAGAACCTCTGCCCAATGCAGAGGGGAGAACCTCTTCACACAGAGGACAAGATCGTCCCTTTCACACTCCAAAGTTTCACTGACTGCCATCACCTCTCTGGATTTTCTCCTCCTAACCAGCAGCAAAACAGAGACTTATTCCCAGCAGAGGTGATGAACACCCCTCTGCAAACACAGGCATAAATTCCAATAGCCTCATTCCTCAACACAGCCACTGATATGCAAAGTGAGTTAAGGAGCGCCCTTCTGAGGAAGAAGCACCAAAATCTTCAATTTGGGCTAGACCAGCGACACCCTTGACCTGCAAGAAGTGAACAACTGGTATTTTTCACACAGGAATAACCTTTCACCAAACACACTCTGGAATGGTAGGAGCAGAGCCCACTCCATTGAGTCCAAGAGGGTAAGTCCCCGTTATGCAGTCATTTGCCACCAACCATGTCAGCCAGCCCAAGGATGCTGAAGCCTTCAGACCAGGGAGCCTCCACAGCAGCTGGAAGCCCTGTGAAAGCATGTGAAGCCCCTGGCAGTGGGTATCTTCTAGACCAGTCTTCCCCTCTGTTTTTCCTCCCCATTTCTTATTTTGGCCCACTGGGGAGCAAAACTGTGTTTGCTCAAACTGAACTGATCCAAGCTTGAAAAATGGAGGATGAGGTGTGATACTGTCAAGCTTCCAAAAGTTTGAGGGACTTGTTAGTCTGGTACAGAGATGAAGAAGACTGAGGTAGAAAAGACAAACCATATCAACCCTTTCTCCCATGCATTTAATGAAAACAAGATGACAAAGAGAAGTTCACTTCATGGCAACCCCTGGGCTGGGCAGGATGGCTCTTGCTGGCCCACCCAGCTCTGCTCACTGTAGGAAGGGCTCAGGGGACACTCTCCTCCCTGGTGGGCTGGCTGCAAAGCTGTCAAGCAGGCAGGGCCTAGAGGGATATTTTAACATTGCACCTCATCTATGTTTAATCTATTAGTGACAAGGTCAAAGAGATATAATGGCCTTGAGGTTCACTGCTCCCATTTTCCCAATCCCTCAGCTCTGTGACCTTATTCCCCCTCTCACCTGCTGGTTACCCAACGAAATCACATCCCTCTTACCCAGGGGAGCTCCTTCAGCCATCCCTCTACTCTTTCTGCAGGGGCCAACCCACCTGGATTTCTACAATTTACCTTTGCATTTTTACTTATAACACCTGTCTGCTTTAGAAGACAGGAATTGGGGATAAACACTCCCTTTCATTCCTATAGCAAAAGAAGCAAGCACTAACCTGCTTGGTTAGTGGTGTGCTACAGGCAGAGGAAAAACACACTGGGTTTCCCTGGAACAGGAAATAAAAAACTAACCACAAAACTCATCAGTTGCTTAATGCATTGCAGGTTCCTATCTGATCTGCTCAGAATTTTCTCAGCCCTGCCAGCTCCCAAGGATCTTCCTCTGGCATGTATGTCTTGGATTATCATTTCACAAGGGAGTTCACTGCTTTTTTCTAGTTTCCACCTCCTTTCCTTATTTCTGCTCTGTATTTCCCTCACCTTCTGATAAGTCAGTACACTGAACACAAGAAATGGAGACTGGATAAATCAGCATCACACCTTGTCCAGTTACCTCCCATTATAACCACATCCAGATGCTCCACTAGAAGTTGCAAGAAATTCCATTGGGGATAGTTATAAAATTTAAAGCATATCTATTCCATTCCTCTGTTATCAAGTTGCAATATTTCCCCTTTTAGCAACAAATACATACATAATTTGCAATACTCATGGCCCACATCCCAAAATAGCAGGGAAAATGCAGAGTTGGACATTTCCAGTGTCTACAAACTAGACCACACCTTACACAAAGTCAGGGCCAAAACACCAGGAAACCTGTGGCATGAGAGAACACAAGATCTTGTCCACATACAATAACTTTGTTCCTAATCTTTTACAGCATCCAGATTTCCCTCAACCTGCTTCCACTGGGATTTTTTCTTCTTTGAAAGCTTGCAAGCAGAACTTGTGCTTCCCAGGATTCCCAGATCACCATTTCCCATGACATTAGTGCTTCCTGATGGCTGCTGGTGAGAGCCTCATACGCCACTTCTGATTATATCAGTGCCTTGAAGGCATCTGTGATTGATTTACACAGACAGTTCCTTCACTTCTGTCATTGATAACCATTTGAGTGAGGCTCAAATTTACAGCCAAAATTCCTGATCTTAATCCATAAATTCATCACCTTGCACTTATAGGTCAAACCACTCCTACTGCTCCCCTTCTCCAATCCTCCTCCTCTGTTGATGCCACCCTACAGTTTATCAGCATGCTTCTTCTCCACAACAGCTTCACTAATGGAAATATTTAATAAAATCAGCTGTATAACCCACTTCACAAGACTCCACCTCACAACATATTTAGTCCTGACAGTTCTGCTATCAACAAAATCCATCACATGTCCTTTAAGCAGCTCCCTGCAGACTAACTGAAAATCTTGCTTTAATCCTTTCTTTTCTCTGACTAAACTAATAATTTCCCATGTGACACAACAACAAATACTTGGACAACCACAAATAAGAATCCCTGGCTTTTTCTAGATAGAGGAAATATACTGTAGTTTACAGAGGTGTCATATTTGACCAATCTAATGCATCTGAACTGAACCTGCATCCCACCCCACTCTCCAAGTCCCTAGGTCTTTAACAATCTTCTCCAAGATTCCTTGCAAAGCTTTTCCTTCAATTCAGGTCAAACCCAAAGGTCTATAGTTATCCACTACCACTAAGTCTTTTGTTACAATCACTATAAAAACACAATTAAAGCTGGATTATGGTATGCTTATGCAGAACAGTATATTAATCCACAAATGGTCCTGTGGAAGCCACATTTGGAGTCAAATCCTAGCTGGTGAAAACAAGAAAACTGGAATTGAGCCCAGAGGAGATTAATACAACAGTACCTCGCTAATTCACACTGAAGGCGAGGAAACCACATTGAACATTTCCGACTAAAAGGAGTAAGAGAAGTACAAATAAATGCATCACAAAATACTCTCCTTTTCAATTTCAAATAGCAATCTCTGAGCAAACATCATGGGGCACTGCAATGAGAGGAGCATGCTATATATAGCTAATGAAATCTTGCTAACATTAGACATGGCTACAGCATCTGTTACTAAATCTTTGCTGAGGAGTGTACATAGACCAGCAGGTTTCTAGAGAGTTTATAAGAAAAGCTATGCACTGAAATGAAGCTTTGTCAGCTTCTATTGTACATAAATACAACATTAAATTGAGATTTAATATTTACTGCTGTGTCATCTCCACAGGCAATTATCATCAGTGCCTGAGGTGATCCTCAGGTGATGCTAAACACTAGAGCACCAGCGATTTCACTGACTATCCTTATTACTCTCCAGAAAATTTTCAATCAACACGAAGGAAATTATGCCCAAGGCACAGCTGTGAGGCTCAGACCTGCTATCATGAACTCAATCTGCATCCACAGGATGGCCTGTTCAAGGAAATTTTCACCTTAAAAAAATGCTTCAGCATCTTCCACACGCTGAGCATCATCATAGAGACCCGTCCTGCAGGCGCCCCTTGCCACACTTGCCCCACAGGCTCACTGCCCCTCATCCACAGCAAAGCTGTGCATGTGCAGCAGGGCTGCTTCTCTCCCACAGCGTGTGACAGCTTTCCTTGAGCTGCAGCTCCTCCAGGCCCAGTACACAGGGAAACCAGAGAAAGGATGATTGCTTCCCCACAACCAGCAGGGATCTGCTGATTCAGTGCTATTGTCATTTTGCTCTCCCCATGGTGCTGAGGATGTCACTAAAATATTAACTTTGACTTCTGTTCAAGACTAAACCCTGACCAGCACAGGTAGGTTCAGCCATTCACCTTGTTTGAGTTTGCTTCCCAGCAGCAAACTGGAGTTTACTGGAATTTACTGGTCCAGCAGGCAAGGAGGGGAGAAAGGTGTTTTGACCCAAGGAGGACCTATGCCAGTTCTGCATCCTGCAGCAATAGCCAGTCCCTGCAAGCAACAGGCTCTGTCCTGCTCCGATATCCAAACACCTGGGTGCCTTTGCTGCACACCCTCCAAATCTGCAAACCCACCTTGTGAGATTAGGAGAGGATAAAGGAAGAGGAAAGTGAGGTGAGAGGAAACAGAGGTCCCCCAGGATGGATGCTCTCCTGTCCCTCTAATGGGTAGTAAGTGTCTTTAAACAGATCTGGAAAAGGATTGGATTACTGTACATCTGTACATCACCCTCTCTTCCCTTTTCCATGAGGCGGGTGGATTTCAGTGTTGGGGGAATGGAGAGCACTGGCACAGCTCTTTGGAAGCATTAGCATCTGGCCTGCAAACCCCAGAGGTCACAGGGCTAGCAAGAAGGAGCTGCCAGGACGAGAGGAAGTTGCTGGCTCCCAGCTGAGCAGGTTCAAGCCACCTCCCTGTGGGGTGGGAACATTTGCCAGTCTCCTGCTGTTTAAACCAACCACTGACCAAAATGAGCTGCAAGAGGGAGGAGAGCAGCCTGCAGCTCACGTGGCAGAAATCAGATCTTTAGTGGCAGCATTGTATGGGGAAGAGATTACTGGGACAGAGATGATTCACTGGTCCTGCATGCAGGGCTTTGGGACCTCTCCATCCCACAGCTCCTGTGCAGCCCAGACAGGGCAACACGGGTCACAGGAGTCCTACAGCAGTGCTGGTTGGAGATCACCTTACACAATACAGCAACATCACTTTCAAGACCCCCCCACCAGCACCTGTGCACAGCCCCAGGCTGCTCTAGTGGATGCCTGGCTCACCTCAGGGCTCCAGTTCATCCCATGCAGAACAGCTTTAACGTCTGGGGTGTTTAGCATCAGCTGCAGTGTTCAAGGATCCTCTACCCTTGCTCAGCTTCCCAGTCCTCAAAAACCCCCAGCAACTGTATTTCTGCCATGATAAAACCCTCAGGCATCAAAGTTTTCACCAACAAACATAAGCCAAAATGTGCAGATTTGGAAGGCAAGCCTAGATCAGGCCAACACCAACGTGCAAAGAATTTTCATATAACAAATCTCCTTAAGAGAAACCCCTGAAGCTAGTGATCTACCTTGTAACCATAGGGTTTCAACACCCATGGGAACAAGTCAGCTACAGCCCTGCTCTGAGTCTCTCACTACTGGTGCAAACCACACCAAGAGGTCAGCCCAGAAAAGCAGCCAAGGGGCAGGGAGGACTCCCCAGCACTGCAGGAGCAGGACAGACTACATCACCCCGAGACATGATACTCTGGCTTTAGATCCCTTGGGGACAGAGAAGGAGACTGTAAGATTGTGTGGAGCAGAGATGGAGACCTGGAGACATTGCAACTCCGACTATCCCAGCAGGACTTCCCTCGGGTGACTTCCCAGCAGGAATCAGCCAGTCTGTCCGATGACAACAGTCTTACCTTTGTGAAACTAAACATTAGCTCAAACTGAGGCCAGGAATTGTTTCTGAGGCTGATTCTTGCTCTGCAGAACAAGAGATGGAAGAAATTCAAGGCCACATGTAGGTTGTGAATCCACTCAGGCATGAAGACAGCAGTGGTATTCACTTAAATGCAGGAAAAGCACAGCAAAATATCTAGTCCCTGACAATACCTTCTAGATGCCTATCTTTCATCATCATGGTGTTGAGCAATAACAGTCAATAACTTCCTGGCATCGTGGAGAATATCCATCTGCACCTTGCTTTCTAGCAACTTATAAAATTTCTGCCTCGCAGGACCACGGCCATTTTTTGTGCCAGTTCTGCCTTCAATTTCACACTTAATTAAGTCCCCGGATCAAGTCTCAGGATGGATTGCTCACTAGACCAGCAGCCAGAATTGATGTCGTGTCTAACTGATGGGGTCTGAGGGACAAAATAAAAAGAGAGCAGGAGTGATAACAAGAGAGAGGGAGTGAGAACAGGGAAAGCTGCTTTTATTTCAGGGTTAAAAGCTTAATCTTCTACTAAAATAGTATCACATGAGAGGGAAAGAGTCTCTTATCCATGTGATACTGCTGACCCAGGTTTAGAAACTGGTTTAGAAGTAATATCATTCCAAGAGAAAATTATGTCAGCAAGTAAGTAATCTTCAGAGACAATTAAAAGAAAACAGGACTCAGAGAGAAAACAGCACGGGATGGAAAAGGGGGCTGACCAGTGCTCATTTGTAGAGGAGACATGCTGAGCCTCTGATGAGGAGCAGTGTACAACCAGACAGCAGTAATGGGAAAGCCTACAAGGGCTCAGTGTGATGAAGTGCTCAAAAGCTTGGGTGTTTCCTCTGAACTTTCTCCAAACTCCTCAATTTAGGCTAAAAACCTCATGAGTTAAACCCTTCTCAGGAGATTTGTGGAAGTTCCTGTTCTTTTTGGAAGTATCACAAGAGGGCTTAGTTTTATTGCTGCAATTTGGCATTACGATTTCCAGTATGGTCAAACCCAGGAAGGCCAAAGGCAATGAAGGAGCAGAGCTAACATTTTTTTTGAACGCTGTAAAAGACTGAATTCAGGTCAGTCTAAGTGTTTCAGGTCAGTCTAAGTGTTTCAGGTCAGTCTTATGCTGGGCACACACAAGCAGTTCTTCATAATAAGCAGATTACATCCTCTCTTTAGAGCAATTCAAACAAATATTAAGGCATCTTTCAATGTATCTCAAAGACCCTGGCAGGTTGTTGGTGGATAAGGAAACAAGAGAGGACTGTAGGGGTTTCCAAAGTTCTTTGCTGGTCCTAGATACAATATTGTACCTATGCACTGTCTGTCTGGGACAATTGAACATCAGGCCATTGATTACATACAGGTTCACTGAACAAAGTACTACAATAGCTGACTGAAGAAGTTTCTCCATTAACAACTCACAACCCCTTTCTGCAATTCATTTATTGACTGAACTCCCCACAAATACACTAGATAACCTAGATAACACATGCTGGGTACTGCAAACACTACCCACCATCCACGACACGCTACCTGCTTTTTCTCCACATTTTCTTCATCTGTTGAAATGTCACAACAGTGAATTTAGAGTTTTTTGGCATAAATGTTTTGCTGATTGGAGCACATTCCTGGCCTCAAAGTAAGGCTACAGACTCTGGTGCTAACCACCTGTTCAGAAAAGTGAAAGTCTTATTCATTAAAAATTATGAGGTGGATTTAAGCTATCCACCTGCCCCAGAGCTATAAAGGGGCTTTCAGTTTGGTATTTCTGAATTAACAAGCAGAGAAAGAGAGGACAGATTAGAAACAGTTAATGATAAATGTGGCCCTCCAGATTTTGCCATGAAGCCTCTGCAGTGACGTCTTTCCTGTCTGGTCCCATCTTTAGCCACACAGAGAGCTGGTATCTCAGCATTCATGAAGGGTTAAGCCATGACCTTACTGATGTGTCCACCATGAGATGCACCTTCCTACCCGTAACTCCCTGGCATGCAGAAATCTAACAGTGCCAGAGCTGAGCAGATTTCCAGTACAGGAATTCTGTAAAGTGTTAACAGCAAAGCAGATACATTCAAACTCACAAAAAAATCACAGTATCTGGGAAGGTTGGAAAAAGCCATGAAAACTCGCTCATAATTACTTCAGGAATTACAGGCTCGTTGTCTTGGTTTTGAAGCAAATATAGTGACAAAGAACATTTAATGCCTCAAGCATGTTTATCAGAATCCATTCGTTCACTGCAAATTCTGTTAATGCCTGGGAATTTTATTCCTCTCTTCCCTAAACCGAGGTGACAGATGTGATGGACTGAAGGGGCCAGAATGGCACGGATGGCCAGGGTGACACATGGACAAGCTCCTTGCTCCCTTCTTTTCCCAGTTGTCTCCATTCAACCTGTTCCTACCTCCCATGGACGGTCCTGGTCAGTCGGAGATGTGCAAGGCCGGGTATCTATGATAAAGAAAAGGGAAAGAGCTGTTTGTTTTCACATGTACTGCAACCAGCTGCCCAAAGAAGTCCAGATCCCAGACAGCAGCTGGTGCACCGACCATGCTCCATCATCCATCTGCCACAGCCCAGGCTCCCACAGAAGATCTGCCCTGGAGCCATTTTATCATATGTGTAAAACCTTGGAAAGCATCTAGAGGTTTATTTTTCTTTAAAACAGGGAAGCCTAGCAATACAGCAATCAAAATACCCAGATCTGTCCCCAGCTGTAGAAGATTAATATTTCTTGCAGCTCCCATATGAAAACAACTGGCCCAGTAGGAATCCCAAGCACAGATTACACCCAGGGAATAATTCCAGCCCCGAGAAAACCCCCTCACACCTGATATCCAGGAGAAGTTCTCCAGTCCCAGCAACACGAGTTGAAGAACACAACATGAACTGCACACAGACCCTGAGTTAACACCACAGAATTTGGACTGGAAACTGCAGATAAACTCAGGTAATAACTCACCACCAGGTCACTACAATTCTTTGCAGGAGACTTGAGCATGCCCTCACATCACCGCAGTGTCAGGGGCAAATGGGCATCAATTAATGCCACACAGGCCAGAGCCCCTGAAGCTACAGCAAGAATTTGTTGCTGCCTGAGATTTCCCAACAATATGCTGCACTGTAACCACACTCACACACATGGGAAGCTGTATGCTTGTTATTTTATTTGCTTGTCTGTTTCTAGACGAAGGGGGGAGCTTCCCTGCAAGCCATCGCCTTTATCCCGACATTTGGCTTTTGTGAAAGCAATTTTGGATTGAGCCTTGAACAATGATTCTCTCCATTCTGCTTGCTCTTTTGTCTCTTTGGACACACTGGCAATTTTGCTTCAAGCTAAAGCAGGAATTTAGCAGGGTGTGAAGGGAGCAGTTAGTGAACAAGAAGGCTGGAGATGGAAAGCATGCAGTGTGTCACAGCTTTTCATTGTCCCTGCTGTCAGAAGACAAACTGAGTACGGTAGTTCATATTATTTCCTGCACAAAATCCTAATTGCTGCCTACATGGGATCCATCCACTGGCAAAGCAAAGACTTTCCAAAATTCTGTATTAGACTGAATGTGAGCATCCACAGGATTCTGTCTTGTTCCACCTGCTTGCATGGAAAGCTTTCATTCAGCTACTCTGCCCTTTGTTCCCCTCAGGAATTCACACCTCATATCAATCTGCCTTCAGAAAAAGGAACATTTTTAAGATCCCAAATATGCTTTTTTTTGTTTTTAGACTGTAACATTATGCACTGCCATAACAATGCTGACCAGAAGATAAGAGCAGCTACTTCACTCTAATTTCTACCTCACATTTTCAATGTAAATTACTGCAAGACACCTACCTACATCCTCGGGTACCTCTCTCTCCTTACAAACCTAAATTTAAGAACATGTAAATAAGACTTTTCACATTTTCTGAAAAACTTGGACCCAGTGCAGGGAGCTAAATATTGTAGTGACAAGGTTAACCCAGCTGTGGGAGAGATGGCCTTAAATCCTCTCTGTTGCAGAGATGGATAGAACAGACCTCCCCTAATTCCACAGATGTGGGGACAGAGGCAATGTGCCTCAGCAGAGTCATAGAAAAGCAAGGGTGAATCCACAGGAAGGGTGACAGCAAACCACAAGCACCCATTTTCATAAGGTAGATGTGTGCTGGGAACCAACACAGCACCCATTTAACCACAGGGCTCAGTCCCACCCAGGGCACCAGAAGCACTGACTCCTGATGGCCAATACCCAGTTCTTGGGGTTTCACAGGGCACTCAGAAGACATGAAAAGTCCTGATGTGCAGCCCTCAAAGTCCATGTCTAAGGCTCAGCATAGCTTATTGCTTTCCATAGGCTCAGTCCAGTCCAGGCTGTGCATGATGCTGTTGTGAAGCCAAGAGCAGAACCAAACCCACCAACACAAGATGGTGCAAACCTGCCCTGACACAAGCAAAACCCAGGCTGGAAATGAGAGCTGAGGCACAGGACTCCAGGGCTGTACTTCCATTGAGCAGACTGGAACAGGAGCAGCACTCCAGGCAGAAATCTCTGCTGAACTTAAACCTGAGCAGAAGATTACAGAGGTCACATTGGGTATATTATTCCAGTTGGCATTTTGAGAACTGAAAATCTGAGGAGAGCAAAGTATACCCACAAGAATCAATCGCAGCAACAAATCCAAGTATTTGAACTTAAAACCAGCTTTTTTGTGTTCATAAATCAAGCAGGGAGAAGTAAAATCTTTGAAGATTTTCACAGAAAATGTTATTATGAGTTAAATAAAAAAATATGGACTGAATTTCATGGCTAGAATTGAACTTTGTGAACGCAGACTGAATGTGAATGACGGGAACAACCTTTCCATTTTCATGATTTTACTCTGCCAGTCTTTCACAGAACATAGAAGGGGAACACAGAAGGTGAATTTTGAGCCCTGAGGAACGAAGAACCATGGAATGGTTTGAAGAAGAACTCTCCTTAGCACAGATTGGGAAACAGTCATATCCTCCAGCTTCACAATTGAAGCAGGATCTCACAGAAAGGCAAATGGACATGCACATCCTCTCTCTCCAAACATTTGACATATCTACACGTGTCATACTCATCAAGTATTTGGCCACAACCACCCAGGGAAGGGGGCAGTGCCACACCCTGCAGGAATCACAGGAGTGGATTGAGGTCCAGAAAGCACTGGTGGCATGGGAGACTCCTTCCCTGTTCCAGTGATCCCATGAGACCCACAGCACTGCACAGGAAGATGCTTATCCTTAAATTTCGTGTGAGGCACCTCCTGTTCTCCACTGAGAGTCTCATTCCCTGCTGATGGCAATAAAGCTAACAAGGAAATCAATTTCATATTTCAAAATATATTCACTTTGGTCAGGCTTTCTCCCTAAAAAGAAAAGACAACATCCTGAGGTTTGCTCCAACACCTTGAGAGAAGTGATTCCAATCACTGTATTTTCATGCTAATAGACTTTTTTGCTTCAAAAATGTTAATCTATTTAAAAGGTCACTTTTATTTTTAAAAATTCTTCATGAAAGGTTTCAGAGTACTTTTGGCACTGGATTACATCATGTTTCCTCTGACATCTGAGTCACAAAATGCTCAGAGCAGGATATCCAAGTCTTCCTTTTCTCTTCCCATGAATTCCACTCCCACTATGATCAATAGGATTATTGCCACAGGCTTCAACAGGAGAAGGAGCTGGCAAATGCTGAACACATTTGAAGGCCCTAACCTCAAAGTCAATATTTTCCAGTCAAGAAAACAGCACTTTTGTTATCAATTAATATGTCAAACAAGAGGCTCATTATGAACAAAGCAGGCTGGTAGATGAGCCCAAAAGAAAAAAAAAATACCATAATGTAACATGCTCCTTACAGCCTATGGCAGCTCACTGTGATGAATTCAAGCTGCCTTAAGGTGCCAGTTAAGTGAATCAAGAATTAAAGCAGTATCACTGAATATCTACAAGATGAAAAGGATGCCATAAGGCTGTTGTAGTGTCCTGCTTGTACCCCAAAACAGGATCAGTTCTGCCCATGTCTTTCCTGCTACATGTTTCCCAAGCAACAGTTAAACAACTTCGCTTGTTCCATGCTTCTTCCAAACTCCTCCAGAGCTTTGCTACTTCAGTGGCTGGACACTCCTGTCCTAACACCCACCAGTTACAGCCTCTCCTGTAATGCAGATCTGGGGCGACACAATCCAGAAGTTCTCCTAATCCTTTCTCCAATGGCTTTTGCACTCACAGAGTCTTCTCACTCTAAACTAAAACACCAGAATTTGTTCTCTCTTATAGGTCACATTTTTCTCAGGTCTATAAGTATGAACCTGCAGACTCTTCTGGAGGATCAGCCTTTCCTGAATCCTTGACTCAACCCTTGCTCAAAAAACACTCCACTGTTCAAGGCCAACAAGCCCCTTACATCAGCATTTCCCTTGATTTTCAGGGTTCAGCCCAACCTCTCAGCTCAGATCTCAGCACAATCCTTCTCACAGTAACCTCACTATTCTCTCCTATAGTTTTGATTACAACTAGGACATCTACTCTTTGACCTGTTTCAAAGAAGGCTCTGTTTAGAGCAGTACCTGCAGTTTCACAATTTCATCTAAAACAGCAAGGACATTTCTGATGCAATCTGGACATGATTCCATAAAACTTTTGGTCAGCACAAAACCAGCCATGCCTGGAAGCACGTGCTGGCAGCAGGATCAGTGCTCCTGCAGCTTAAAGCCCAGTGCTGTACGTGCTGTTGCTTAAGTGGAAGATTCTTTCAGAGCAGTATTAAGGTTTAGGACTTATAGCTGAAGTGCTCTAATCCTTCCCAGTAGAGGCCAACGGTGCATGTAAGAGTATTAAGCTTGGTATACATTAAATCCTAAACATTTCCAAGTTGCAAGCAGAAATAGATCACAATCAAAGCCTGCAATTCAAAGATGCTTAAGAGAGTGAGCTCAAACCCAGGCTCTGATTTCGGCAGAACTCTTCTCCATACACCACGAGCGGCAGATCTGGATGAAGATATTAAAAAGCAGTTTCAGTCCTTATCTTTAGCCTATCTGAAGATCAAAGAGAATTGGAAACAAAAGCATTCCAATGCATTGAAGTGATACATTTGTAATTATTTTCTCCTATTATTCCACACACTTGGGATTTTTTAAGGGGGGGAAGGAAGGCAATTTGGCAGCCTGTTAAGAAGTGAGGATGGAAAAACTATTTAACACATTTTATTACTAATTTTCTTCCCTCTTCTCCTATTTTTCCTCAATAAAACCACTGAAGACATCCATGAAATTGCAGGAGATACAAATCCTTTATCCAGTTTGCAGTTGTTGACATGCATGACCCTTAATATGTAAATAAATTGGGCTGGGCTTTTTTTTTTTCCTTGCCAAAGCAGCATTGCTCAGCAGATAAACAGCAACAATGCAGCCTGTGTCATGGCCCAAATAATTAGTTCCTACAACCAGGAATCTTCTTGAAGCATCTCTTCAAGTCTAACTCTGATGGGGAGTGAGAGGGAAAGGGCTGCTCCTTGGCTGTAGGTGAGACAGTGACATGACTGAGAATGAAATTCAACTCCAAATCTGCTGCCATTTTGAAAATGATGTCCCTTGATCATGAATTAGTGTCAAGGCAGATGACGAGGGATGAAGTGAGGAATGAATGAGCGAAAGGAGCAGAGAGGGAGAGAGAAGAGGAGAGAGAGAAACACAGAGATTCTCCAGAGACTTATGAGAATCATGCCAGTGAAGAGTCTGTGCACACAAACCATCTCCTTCTCAAACTCGGCATTTTGCCAAAAAAATTAAAAGACCCTGATCCCTAGAAATGTTCTTGTCTGCTGGCTCCTAGAGATAAGGAAGCGATATTTCACAGTCTGACACTAATCATATTTGGGCATACTAAGTAAGAACGGTCCAGGGGCTTTCTTTGCAGCATGCATATTCCAAGTTCAAAGCAAAAGCTCGTTACTGTGCCTAAAAAATCCTCTTAACTCAGAAAACGAGACAAAAAGGGAAGAGAAAAAAAGAAAGTGAGGGAGGTGCTTGGGGGGGAGGAGAAGAGTCCTTATCTTTGTGTTGTTCCTACCCAGCCCCATCAGTGATGTCTGCTGCAATATTTTATCATGGGGGGGTGGGGAGGGGTGGAGAACACTCCCCTCTTTTCCCCCCATCCATGAAAATGTAACAGGAGGCTTACTAATGCAATATTTCATGGCTGTGATTTACACATCCCAGTCTTCACTCCATCTAAAGGCAGAACAGCCACTATGGAGCCAGTTCCTGGAGTGAAATCAGTGGAATTATCCCCACTGGAGACCCAGCTGGCCCTGTTTGCTTCTACAGCAGGAAATTGCTCACCTGGCTCAGCTGCTCCCTCTGAGCAGAGGTCACTGTCTGCCTCTCTGGTCTGGGCTCCTCATTCCAGTCTGCTACCCATAGCAAAAAACAACAACAACAACAAAAATCCTTCACTAAAGCTTGAAACAAGTGGCTCCTTGACAGCAACCTGGAGGCCACAGCTAAAGGCAGGCTGGGATGGAAAGCCAGAAGAAAACACGTCCAGCGTGGAGCAGCAACTCAGCACATCCTATGATCAACCAACCCTCAGCTTCCTGCCCAGGCTGCTCCACTCCAGCTGTGGCTCACAGGGTATGAAGTCTGACACCTCCAACACCTCCAGGCAGCAGAGGAGGCTTTATCCAATGCAGCCCTCTGCGAAATAAAAGTCCTTACCTAACACAGCCCATCACTTTGTGCTGCATCTCCATTTGACCCCACCTGCAGGGCTCAGCAATGGATGGGCCAGGGAAGACTAAAAAAATGAAGTTTCAGCAAACAGTGTATTTAAAAAGTGAATCAGTTTGGAGAAGAGCCAAGGAAGGTCACCATGTTGAATCTCCACATTACCCAGAATGAATATCTCAACTCCTCTTTTGCCAAGTTATATTTTTAGCTGGAGACTAACCTACTTTTAATGAAGAGGATGGAATAACCCCCATATGAACTTTGATTTGTTCCACAATTGACAATTCTCACATATTTAATTTTTTATTCTGCTCTGCAAGTGCAAATAAAACCCAGACTGCTGCTCACAGGATGGGGTGGAGCTATCACAAGACAGGGGCTTGCCAGAAGTCTCTCTCATCCCTCTCATGCTCTTCTGAACACTTCAGACTAAGTCCTGCAGACTGATCCAATCGTGAAATATCTCTGGTCAACTTGGAATGGTTCAAAGAACCTCTTTGTTTCACTGAGACTAAACAGCTACAATTGACCATTTTAGGAGCAGCATCCTTGGTCTGGAATTCTCAAACAGCAGGGATTATTAAAGAGAAGAAAACTGATTAGGATTGAAGCTGAGCTAAAAATCCCGCTGGACCCTGGAGAGCTATGGAGGGAAACAGCGAGAGGTGGAGGTGGATTTTTAAAATTTCAGTTACTATCTTGGAAGCATTCACAGGACACCACCCATTGCAGTGTCTGGATAGAAGAACCAGAGTCTGTTTCCACATGCTAAACCTCAGGAGGGGTTTCACCTGAACCACCACCTAAGAGCTGGCTCTGCTCACCAGGGCAGACTTGTCCCACAGCCTCCACCCCACTCCTACATGGAAACTAACTTGGACACAAGCAGACATACATCAGGATTTAACTTATTCCCTCATCACATCTAGGCTAATCCAGCAACACAAAATCATCCCTGGAGCCCACACTGCTCATTCCCATAAATCTGGGTGTGTAGAAAAGCACTCTGAAAGGTATAACATAAAATTTTTTCCCAATGGGAAACACACCCCTCCCTCCAGGCTTATTAAATTGTGCCATGCCATTCACATGCTGATTACTCTCATTCCAAAGGACAGCATTTTTTACATCAACTCCCCCTATTCCAAAGATCTCAGGAACTGGAAATATTCAAGTTAGGGATGAATTTGGTTTTGTGTGTTTGCTTCCCAAAGAAAATGCACTATGCCTCACCATGCTAAAATAAAATCACCATCTAGAGTCCTACTGCCTACAGAATACCTCCCTCACCTGTCTCCTGACCAGTCCAAAGGCTGTAGGGACAACAGGGAGCATTACTAAACCCAGTGGGGAATTTCTTTCAGAAGACACCACCAATTTCACATGGCCACATTCCAGAAGGCCACCAGTACCCCTCAGTCTAATCCCAGAGGAAAAACACCACTCCTGTTTCCTTCTGTTTAAAAAGCCTACGACCTGAGATTGGCTTCCTAGCAAGGTAAGCCTGGACACAGCCATTCCTGTATCCTGGAGCTACATCAGCAGCTGGCCCTGGGCCATTCCCTGCTGCTTGTCTGCTCCTGTCCATGCAGCAAACACTGCAGCAAACCTGCCATGCCCCACAGTGAGCTGTGAGCACCTTCCCAGCTCTTTTATAATTCTGATGATCAACTAGAAAATCAGTTTTACTGGAACCCAGCCTTCCAGCCACATGGAATGCAAGGAATGAGATTAAAAGGGATTATGTGGTTCTTTTAAGTGATGAGGTTTGATAGCTCAGACAGACATCGCCTTAACATGTCCTGCACTGTGTTTGAATAGTTATTACCCCCCAAGCTCTTTGAGTGTGAAGGTTGGTAGGGATGAGCCATATGCCATGCAATTAGGATTTCTGCTCATTGTTCACACAATTTGGAATGGTTTTTTGGAAGTTTGCGGGTTGCTGACATTTTTCTGTGTCCTCAGGCAAGACTGTATGTTCAGTAGTAAACATCCTGGAGGGGGAAGGAAAGACTTGGATCTGAGCAGAATTAATACAAACTTCTCTCCAATTTAAGCAGGGAAATTTTTCGAATTAGGTTATCCATTACTATAACACAGTTCCATACAAAGGCCATTCACAAGGTCCAGATGCTCTCAAAAATGGGACACAGGCTTTTTGTTCAGACTCTCTAGTCATTTTGGATTGAGTTTTCATCTGTGTTGCAACAGGATCCACATGGTAAATAAATATAACCAGTTGTAGCAAATAAAATGTGTGTATTTTATGGGATGTCAGAGGAACAGGTCTTTTTCAGGAGGCTGTTCCAGTGATTCTTACTGCAGCAGAGTTCTGAGGAATCCACAGCCAGCATTCCCTGACACACCACCAAGGCATCTGCATGACTGACTGCTCCACACCAGTGAAAAATTCCTGGAAGCACATACAAATACACTAGCCTTGAGTGGACCTGATCCCAACACTGCTCCTCAATTGATCCTCATCTTAATCTAGAAGTTTAGCTGGAGCAGATGCCTCTGCTCTCCATCCTGGAGATGCATCATTACCCCACCTTACTGCTGGAAACACTTCTCACCACCTGGAGATACATGCCACGATTCATATTCTGGGATCCAAAACCAGAAATTTTACTTTTAAAAGGGATATTTGCAGTGGCAGAACTAGCTGCCCCAGAAGCCTTGGCCTCTTCAAACACTGCAGAATACCTGTGCATCACAAGCACCCCACATCCCACTTTCTCGTGTTACCCCACCACAGCAAGGCATCGAATCCAGCCAGAGCTTCCCTTTCTTCCCTTCAGCAGCGAACTGCTGGAAAGGTACAGTCCTTGCAATGGCTGGATTGACACAATCAGAAGTAATTTAATTCATGTTTAATCTGCCGCTAATGACTCCAACTCTCCTCCAACTCTGGGTCCCCTTCCAATTTTTCGCTAGTAAATTGCTACAGTTTGCAGTCGGAGCTCTTCACAGTAGATTAGTTAACATTATGTTTTTATTAAAGCTGAAGTTAATATCCTTATTCTCTGAAGGAGACCACTGGGGTTGCTGGAATTATTTTTTCCCCCTTCAGTTTTTTACTAAGAGCCTCCTCTGCTGAGTTAAAAACAGAGCCGGTAGACCCCCAGCTGAAAGCTTAAGGGAGCCCCAAACAGTTACCTCTTAAATGATTATTTACATTGGAATATAAAAATCACTCTGTTGGATCAGAGCAGGGGCTTGTCTACCCAGTATCCTGTCTCTGATGGTGGCCAGCTGCTCTAGAGCAGGGTTGGTCATAAGTTTTATGTCAAAGCTTTAATGATAGATACTATTTTTTTAAATACATAATATTAAAAAAAAAAAAAAAGGCAGCCTCCTGCCTATAGAAATTGTGATTTCACAAAAAAACCCCAGAGCTCTCTAACATGAATTATTCTGTAATTTGGACGCAAAGTTTCCCATTTTCTGATCAAAGATAATTGCTTTTCAGTGAAGTCAGAATTTTCAGAGGAAAAAAAAATTATACAAAATTATGTTCATATTCATCAATATTTTCCATTTAAATAGCCCCAGTTTATCAAATAACCCAAATTTTCTTTGCAAAAATATCTTCAGCTCTGATCTAAAGAAATCCTTGAGAACTGTCAGGCAGAAAGTTATGGTGCAAGTTCCTCCATGGAAATTTGTCCTAAACCCCACAAAGCCAATGGCTACAAGACACCAAAGAACGAGGTTTTCTGTGCAGAACTGGTCTTTTCTAAACTGACTCAGAGATGCCACAGGCCCCAAATGGCCAAGGAGCAGAAGGTGGGGATACCTGACAGGCAGGCAGACGAGGAGGGGTTAACACCACGGGCAGTTCTGAATGGCCTGTGAGCCGTGGCTCCAGAGCTCTCACAGGCAGCTCCAGGTGCCCATCCAGGACTAAAGCTCTGCTTACTCCGTGATTTCAGAGCCTTCTCCCTGCTCCCCTCACACTCCTCATCTCTGCCCATGGCAGGATTGATGTTTCCAAGTCCCTTGCTCTGTTCACCCCTGTGCCACAGACCAGTACCAAAAACTGTCCAGAAGTGCAGCTCAAACCAACAAGTGACTGGTTTGAAGCCATTCTATCCATGGAGGATTTCCACCCCATGCCAAGAACTTCGTCCTTTCCCTTTCTCTCTTCACATACATGCCACGACAACTAGGATCAGACTGTGCCAGATATCATTTTACATTGATCATTTAAATGAATTTACATTGATTTAAATCACAAAAACTCGTATAGCACCAGTCACACCACTCAGCTGGAGCCCCAAACCAACACGTAGCACATCCAGCTGCTGTTCCTTCAGCTGCAGGAGCTGCTTCAGCCCTGGTTCAATGTTACACAGATCAATGAATTGCCTCTGAGTACTGGCTGCATGGATTTAAACCCCAGCCCATCCCTGGCAAGCAGGAGGGGTGTCATGACCATCCTTCTGTCCTGGGACACCTGGGAAAAGTATTAATGAACATTCAGAGTCCATTCAGCAGAAGCAGCAATTGGCAACACACTTAGGAAAAAAAAAGGATTCCCTCTGAGCAAATACAGCAGAGCCATTATCATCTGGAGAGATTTAGGAGACAGCTCTAAATCCCTCAGGTATCATATCCTCAAGTTCATCTCTTCAATCAGAAGAGATAGAAATTGCCTTAAAAAAAAAAGAAATATCGCTGGACTGTCAAATAAGCATGAGATAAAGCTGGAAGAAAAAGTCTGATTTCTCTGGACTCTCTGTGAAAGGCAGAGAAGCTGCCAGAGCACACCAGAATATTTGTGAGTGTGCTTCCTGCAGAGGCATGGGTGTGCAGGGACCAGGGTTTGCCAAAAGGTGGTGGAAAATCTCTCACCGAGATGGGCTCTGACAGAGAAAATAGCTTTTTCAATCCTTAAGTTCATTTTTACAGAACTTCTTTCAGTTTAATCAAAACAACTGGGGGGAATGGATCAGTTCTACAAATTCTTAAATGTTTGTGGGTCTTTTTCCCGCTGGTATTATGCTGGAACCTGAAATATATTTGTTCACCAGCTAAAATTGCAGAAACTGCAATTTCACAGAATTTACCCAGAAAAGTGTACAGGCTCAGGTCTCAGATCCCTTCCCATCTCCACAATCTCAGCCTCCCAGAGAAGCTGTGGCTGCCCCAGCCCTGGAAGTGTCCAAGGCCAGGCTGGATGGGGCTTGGAGCAGCCTGGGGTAGTAGAAGATGTGCCTGCCCATGGCAGGGGGTGGAAATAGCTGAGCTTTAAGATCCCTTCCAACCCAAACCATTCCATGATTCTGTGGCAGGTGGGTTCCCCTTTGCAGAGCAGGCTGGCCACAGCTCCTGCTCTCCATCCACAGCACAATCCCAGTGCTGTGGTCCAGCAGAGCTGCCTCTCAGGCCCAGCCCAGGCTGCAGGAGGAGCAGCAGGAACTGGGGAGCTCTGCCTGCAGTACGGGGGGTCTCTGCCTCTGAACCCACACAGGATGTGACCCACAGCACTCACCAAACCCCAGGATCTGCCTCTCTCCCACTTGACTCCTATGCATTGTGGTTTTTAATTAACCTTGGAACAGCAAAGGGTCTTCTTTTCTTCCTTTTTGCCAAACACAGCCATATTTTACAGGGATGGTGACAAGCTAATTAACGTAATTCTTATGACACCTCTCCAAGATGAGGCTAGGGTTGGCTAGCTCTGCAATGCAGTGTTGGGCTAATTAAAAAATAATTACTACTTCACCAAGGACAAGAACAAGAAGTTAATTAAAAGAATGAGGTGTAGCCTTAATGAAACTCATCAGATTGTATTCATTCAGATGTCCCACAGCCAAATCCCCACCATTAGAATATAAATCCACGCTGCCTCCTTCTTCACAAGTGTTTGCAAATGGGCTCCTCTCTCCCCACCCTCCCCCTTCCACCTTTCCCTGGCAGAAGCAACATGAATTTCAGGAGCACTAGAGTAAACTTGGGCTGAGATTACACATACCCTCCAGGGATAAGGTATGGATGTCCAAATACTATCTGGGATTATTTGCACTACCTCAAAAACCATGTGCTGCATGGGGACTACACCATTGATTACCAAAAATCCTGTGGATCATGTGGGAGCCCTCCACTGCAACAGCCAGGCAGAGCATGCCTTCCACCACCTTCAAACACTGGGAGAATGATGCAGAACAGATCTCCTTGGGGAAAAGGAGTTTTCAGCTGAGTAAATTTGCCCCATGGTCGAGATTCAGACCTCGGGCTACATCACTGGACAGGCTGGTGTAGTAACCAAGCAGAATTAGCTGGGGATGGAATCCTGCTCAGGAACAGGTTGCTGATTCACATTGACTTAAGCCCTTCACAAGTTCAAGTCAAACACCCCTAATGCTTCTGTCAAGGGAAAAACCTGAAATTAAATTACTGTTGGTAATTCACTTCTAAATAAGGGGCAGGTGCCCCCCAGGTTGAACTATGATAAATTTTGCAGAGGCAACATCATACTCTTAAATATAATTTTTAAAATAAGAATGTTAATTCAGGAGTTAAATTGTCTTTGGCAAGAATATTCCCTCCTTTTTTTTTTTTTTTTAATAAAAGGCAGTGGGAGTTAGACCAAAATAAAAAAGGGTTTCCTCATATTTCAATGCCATTGCTAACACAAAAACAAATTTTGCAAATCACAAGCCACATCCCTGTTTATATACAAAGGCAGTGTCCCTACATCTATACCTTGTCTCAGACACCAGTTTATCTCCTTTTTGGCACAGAAATCACAGTCTCATCCCCCCAGCATGTGAATGGTCCAAGGGATGCTCAGATTTCCCAGCACATAACACATCCATTTGAAAAAGGACTGGTCAAGGCTGGGAAGCTGCAATGGTGTGAGAGATTCCAAGATTTGCTAGACACAGCAGCAGGTTTGCTCAGGCAGCATTTTAAGAGATTGCTGGGCTCAAGAAAATTCAAAGTTTGGAAATGACTGGGGCATAACAACAATGTTCCTTGACTGATCCCTGGGACAGCATGGAAGGTGGCAGCACGAGCGTCCTCACAGGTGCTACTGCCATCTGAAAGAAAATCCAAGGTAAAAAAATGGAGAGAGAAACAAAAAGAAGTAGAGAAAAGCCAATGTTTCCTGGCCCTGCCATTACACACCAATTAACAGCAGCCGTGCTGGATTGTGAGCAGACTCACAACCCTGAGCAGGCGTCACCTGAACGAGGCACAAGGGCCTTTTCCAGGATGGATCCAGGAGTCCTCCAGTAAAAGAAAGAACAAGACAAAGACAACCAGACCTGCCATGCTGCCTAATGAGGAGCCAGAAGGCCTTTCAAACCCTGCATTAACAAATGAAAAGTGCACTGAGCAGCTGACGTGGAACAAGCCTGTTCAGCTGACAGCTCTCACTGTGAACCAGGGGAGAAACTTCATGTCCTGGTGGGATCTGTTCCTTGGGCACATGAACTGCTGAAACTCCCAAAGGAAGAAACAACAGGATAGAGGGGACAGGTGGGGAATGGAGGGCTCATTACACTGATGGCATCGTTCCTGCACACGAGATCCCCCAGCAGCAGCAGACACAAGCTGCCCATACCCAACCTATGCCTCTTTCCCATTTTCAGGTTTAGCAAACACCCCAAGCCCTCAGCAGGAGCAGGCACAGCTCTACCCAGAGCCCAGCACGTACCTCCACCACTATCACTGTACCACATTCAAACATTGTGCCAAATGGGCAAGCTTTCCACAGGCCCAACAAATCACTGAAGGAGAAACAACCTGCTCAGAAACACCAAAGAGGCCACACCAGGGAAGCAACAGCAAGCTATGCAGGGAGCTGAAAATACCAGGTTGCTGCTAATAGACCAGCTCCTTCAGGAAAGGGCTGACCACTGGCGACCACCACTTCATAGATCAGCTCAGAACATAAAGTAACAGGTAATTAATTTTGCTCTATTGCAGGAAACCCAGACTTTCAAGGTGTTAGCTCCATCTTCACTGCCTGGCTTCGAGCAAATGTGGGAATCCTTAGAAGTGTGCTCAGGAGACAGCACAGAGTTAATTTTCAGAGACAGAGAAAGAAAGAAAGAAGAGAAGTGTTACATCACTAGTTAATAAAACTCTTTACCTGGGATTCTTGTTGGCCTGTCTTGGTGACAGTGCCAAGGCTGGCAGCACATGGGAAAATGAACTCCTCTCCCATCCAGCTGCTCTGCTGTGTTATCTAGAGGTTTACTGGTGCTGTGGAGAAGCTGATATTAAACTCAGGTGTCCTGTATTGCACATGGGCAGCACAAACCTCAGAGGCCTGGGAAAATGTTTTGCCCCATGTATAAAGAAAGCCTTCAGAATACTTTCCCCTTCACAGTAGGCATACTAGGTGAGGAGAAATTCAGAGTTTCATGTTACCTGGTCTAAAACTAGCAAAAAAATAAATCAGCAACAAGTTTGTCACAGCCTGACTTGTGGAAATTTAGCAGACCATTCTTTCAGTGCTTGTGACTGGCATTTCAGCACGATGAATCTCCATCTATTTTTGATGCTTGGATCAAAGGGCTCCTGAAACAGCAACTGTCAAAGAAAGTTTTTGATAAAAGACTTAAAATCCCTGGTCAGTGTCCTTACCCAGCCTGGGGCTGGGTTAGCAGGGTAATACTGTTCAGAAAGCTTGCTGTACTTAGGACTTTTTTTTCAGTGATTAATTCTCAACAGGCCAATTAGAGACAGTCTTCATTTACTGGTATATCAAGGTTATTCTTTTAAGTAGGCTGGACTGCACCTCAGTGAAGCTGGAATTACCACCTTGTAAGGCCATCAGGGCCTTAAATGGCATCTCTCAGTCACAGAATTAGAAATTTAAAATGGCAAAAAGAAAACCAGTGGTGCTCTTGCCAAGGAAACCTTTCATGCCCTGTGTTTCAGTGCTGTTTAACATCTCCTGAAATGCCTCCACTGTATGACTTTCTAAACAAAACCTGAGATCCTGAAGGCTATCCAGGCTATCTTTCCTCTAAGACTTTCATTCTTTATTCCCCCATAGCAATTTTTGCTTCTCAGTCAGCAGCTTGAATGCCTGCTGCCTTTTACATCCTTCCAGCTTTCCTTTTTTTTGACTACCAGCATCCTGTAGTCCTTGCTGTGACATATTCTCTGAGCCATGAGCTCTTCATGTTGAACAAGTGTCCCAAAACATAACAAAGCACTTCATACTCAATTAATAAACTCACTGGAACACTTCTGTGAAATGCCTTGAAGCTGCACCAAAGTGTGAATGGTTAAAATTCTTGTGAAAGGCAAGTGCTATCACCTTGAAGGGGGTTCTAAGAAGGGAAAAGACAAGCATATCAGAATTTTCTTCATGGTCCAAAAGGGTTTTGCCTCAGAGTATAAGACATTTTCAAGTGTACTATGCAAATAGAGAGAAATTCTAAAGCAATGTGGTGCAACCACCAGTCCCATCACACAGGCACTTCATAGTCCTTAAGCCTCAGGAAATAAGGGGGCTCTGAGCTGAGATTATTTAAAAATTAAATTGTTAGAAAGTTAGGCATTTAAATTTTCTTCTGCAGCCCACAGTAACATAAGTACTTTTTTACCAATTTAAATGAAAATGTGGCTGTAACTAATTAAAGGTGGATTATACATTTTGCTTGACAGAAAGACTTAGCCTTGTTCAAAACCATAGATTTGCCAGTTATGTGACATTGCCCAATTTCCTGCCTTTGTCCAGAGTCTTCGCTGACTTTTTCAGTATTTTCCAACAGGAAAGTTGTTTTCCCAGGGCATCAGCCACATGTTCTTCCTCCTCCCACTATATTTTTGCTCCTTGTTCATGTACACTTACATGGTTTACTTATGTGCATGGTTTTGTTTTGTTCAGTCTTATAGCCAGAACACCAGAAATTATGCAATATTTTCTTTTTTTCCCCCTTTTTCTCTTTTTCCTTTTCTAGCATGCCTTTGCACTTGTCACATGTTTCCTCTCTCTCATTTTTCCTCCTTTATGATCTTCCCAAATCCCTTAATTCAGAGTAAAAGAAATGCAGTTCAATGGAGCCCTCTCTTGGCCTCATGTGATAACTTAGCTCTGCAAAACTCAGGCTTTTTTTATGAATGAATTCATGATCAGTTGCATAATTTGAATTTGCTTGCAACCACAACTCCTGTTGGTATTGCTAATGTTGCTGCTGTTACTGTGGCTGTTATTTCAAAAGCTGTTTGTTGACTCAAATTTATCTGTGTGCGTGCCTGGAGGCTGGAGCCTGGGTGCTGTGCAGAGAGATGTACACAGACCAGCTCAAATCCAACAAACAAATTACTGCAGAACTCTGAATTTCCTTTTTAAAAGACAACAACATTTAAAATCTATCCTAACCATCTTTTACTGCAAGCAAAGTGGAGAAAAGGGTGATGTGAGGACAATGTCAGCAAAATTGAGGAGACAGCTGAAAAACAAAGATGAGATTGTTCATATCCCTACCTTCACCTTTAGCTGAAAACTTTGAGTAATCTAAGGCTGATGTCAAGCACTTTGTTGCTACAAAATGAGAGGAAAAGGCTGTGGATGTGTCTACCTAGACCTGAGTAAAGCCTTTGACACCATTTCCTACAGCATTCCTGGAGAAACTGGTGCCTCATGGCTTCTCATGGAGTGGATGTGTACTTTTCACTGGGGAAAAACTGGCTGGCCAGGCCCAAAGCATGGTGGTGAGTGGAGTTAAATCCAGTTGGTGACAGATTTTATGAATCTGTGGTCTTCAAGGACCATACAAAGCCCAGAGAGACGTCTGATGTAACATCTCACTGACACCACTAAACAAGAGATCAGCAATCTCACTAATTTACATCATTACAAAAGGGAATCTACTCAAATCCAACCGAGGTTATGCCATCAGTGCTCAGCCTAAGCTTTTTGGACCTGCAGTGGAATTATTCTGTGTGGCAATCCTACTTCTTATTTGCCCATCCAGAGCTTCCCTGAAGGATAAAATTTCTTATTCAAGCCACCTGACTTCCATACAAACACTGCCTGCTTCTTATCACTTCTGTATTCCCCAACAAATTGCTTCTCTCCCATCTCTCTTTCTTCTCTGGAATGAAGCACAGCTATAAAAGCAGCAGTTTTGCAGCTCCACACAAACAGGTGCCTGGACACACATCCACACAGTCCATTAGACACATCCCTGGAAGTGTTCAAGGCCAGGCTGGATGGAGCTCTGAGCTCTGGTCTAGTGAAAGGTGACCTGTCCATGGGAGGGAGGTTGGAACTGGGTGATTTTTAAGGTCTCTTCCAGCTCAGACCATTCTAAAATTCTGTGTGGCATGTGGACATGTGTTCAGGGGCACACACATGTGTCATGTGCCTGTACCAGGAGGAAGGTCCATGAAAAGTCTTCTCACCGTACCAGGCTGCTCCAAAAGAGGTCAGCTAAGCCCACCCTCCTTTTCACATGACCCTCTGAAAAGGCTTTTTGCTGGACAAAACACCAATCCTTATCACTGTTCATTTTGGGCACTTGCTGATCATTTCTGTTTTTTCAAAAGAGCTTTCACTTCAATAGTTCCAGAAACCGAGGAAGATGAAACAAGTTTCCCCAAGGTCGTTCAGCCAGTATCCTCCAAACTGCAGGGCTGCTGAAACCCAGTTTAGGGTTATCAAAGAGCTCAGGCCCACAGGGGTCCTAGACTTTTTCAAAGGTTTATCCTCAGATCTTTCCTCATTTCAGGCTGTTCCAATCCAGCAGATTTACTGGCTTTGGCAGATCTACCACAGTTAAATTAGTACAAGCACAGGCAAAATTATTTGCACCCCTTGGACACAACAGGCTCACAGGAGGCTGAGCACCTGCAGTCTGAGCAGAATGGCCCTGTGGATAGAGGATTAGGATGTGGGAAGTCTCTTCCCCACCCCAAAGATTCCCCCTTCGTCTCCTGATCCTCTGCAGAGTACCTGTCTATGCCCCTACCAAGCACTTGTGAAACAGAGCCAACAGCATTCAGTTTTTGAGCTCTCCATAACAAAGCTGCCCTAAAGTATCACTGTCAGTGCAATGAAAACACCAACTTTGCCCTTCTGTTGCCTTTGGTGTGAAGTTAAGAACTGCTCAAGCTTACAAATTACAGAGCCCAAGTGAAGTCATGGCTTCAGCTGAGGAATAAAAAGCTTGAGTGCACACTTCAGTACAGTTCAAGAAATGAATATTTTGTTGCATTTCAAACAGGGTGACAATATAACGAGAAGTCAGCCAAACCACCCTGGAAAAGCCCAGTGGTGATTATGTGAGGGTGGGAAGGCTGCACATCTCAGTCTACTTCAGTACTGGGTGGGAAAATTCCCAATTAAACCCAAAATACACTACCTGTAATCATCAGGGGAGAGGAAAAAATAGCCAGGAATGCAACTAGAGGAAATTGATTCTTGTTGCAATCAAGTGTCTTCCTTTCTCAACTTCCCTGCTCAAATATGAATTATGTTTTTTAATTCAAGTTCACTGCAGCTTATAAAATCCCTCAGCTGACCTGGCTCCCCACGGCTGGGTTTGTTCTGTCCCATTTGGATTGAGGACATCAGCAAGAAAAGTCAGTTCAGAGAAGGCAAAGAAAGAATCAAACCTTTCATCCTAAAAACGAGCATCAAAGCAATGCAACATCAGAACACCAGAGCCCAGGCACCAGCTGTGGGATGAAGAGATTTCTATCCCATTTTACTCCATGGCAGCACTACGGGGAAAGCTGCTGTTGCTTTGGACAAGGGTGTTGTGTCTCTGCTCTCCCAAAGAACAGAGAGCAGTGGTGGCTCTGCTCCTAGCAGAACAGGTCCCCTGCAGATCCACTGCCCATCTGTGCAGTCTGTCAGGTCCCAGATGGACCAGTTTTCCACTTTGTGCTGTCTGGCATTGGTATTTAATTCTGAAAGGGTGCCAAAAGGCCTGTGCTATACACTCCTTCCCAATCCTGACCAACCAGTGGTTCCTTCACGAAGAACAAGGGTTTGTGCCATTTACAACTGCTGGAGCTGGGATTACTTTTATTATCCACCCAGATGTGACAACTACTGAACCAGAACTCAGCCTGCCCATTAGCTGTGCAACCACCTGGGTACCAGGCACAGTCAGGGTACACAGAGCTTTAAGGGGTTAATCCCAATGCAATCCCAAGGTAAATACAGAGGCTTCAAATGAGGGAGTCAACCGAAATTATATTATAAATAAAAATAATAATCCTCAAATAATCTGTTGCCAAAGAGGCTAAGCCTCTGCATCCAATTTGTATCACATCCAGACAAGCGATGTTACAAAGCTGTGTCCGTATATTATACAATTATAGGAATGTGGCTTTCATTATGTGATTAAAGAGCTCCTTGTTCTGACTCAGCCCGTGCAGGAACAGCTGCTGGGTCAGCACAGCCCGGGCTGCTCCAGGCTCCGGGTGCCGCGGTGCTGCCGCTCGGAGAGGCCGCGCTGGGTCAGCAGGGAGCGGCCGCAGCCCCCGGTGGGGTTCAGCTCACACGAGGAGCAGGACTCCCACAAGAGCCTCCCCAAACGTCCTCCTCCTTATGCGCAGCAGCAAACATAAACCAGATGGTGGAGTGGGTATTCCCAGCATGGAATTCTCATGTTCACACAGGACGTGAGAATGGGAAGGAGGCCGCAGCACACAGGTCAGGCAATCCTTCCCCTGTTTCCAGGGAAAACCCTGTGCACTACAGACACATCGCTCCTCTCCCAGTCACTGACCAAAGTCAGGGAACAATACTGGAAAAGAATTTGTGGGTTTTATAATACTTACCCAGAAGAATAAAAGATTGGGACTGAAGCTTCAGTAGTAGGAATAGGACCAAGCTTTGTTGCCTTAGCTCAAATGTTGACTATTCCTTCCAAGAAAACAGGGTTGGACTAAAAGTAGCCAAAAATGAAATCCAAATTGCCCTCAAAACTGTTTTCATGTCAATACGCTGTAAGTTACACGACTTCACTTTTCCCCAGAAGCTCTTTTTCAAATATGCATTACAAATACCAAATATATTAAGAGGATAAAAGCCTAATTTACAGGTTACATGACAGGTGACAAGTCATTTCAATATTGCTTAGATGGTTCAGATACAACTTGATTTTTTTTTCATTTCAATATTGCTTAGATGGTTCAGATACAGCTTGATTTTTTTTTCTTAACAGGCATTATAACTGAAAATATCTTTGTAAGCCGTGATTTCCATTCAAGTAAAAAGCCATTTATCAACAGCCTGAAAGGTTATTTGGTTTCTTCCCACACACACACTTCAAAACACTAATTGGGTATTATAGATGAAGGCAAGATTCAAAACTGAGCAGAGGCAGAAGCTGGGGTTATATAAACCTGGAGAGAGCCTACACTTCCCAGGATATCAGAAAAATGCCACAAAAATCCTGGAAATTTCGTGCAATGGGAACCAGTTGGCACTCTTCCACAGCAAGGAACATTAAAGGTCATGCTTGGATTTATACACAGAGTAGATGGGGCTCTCACAGATGCCATGACCTGGAGCCACAGCCATTCCCCTGGATATCATCCCCAATTATTCTCACAGCTCTCTCCTCCCCCAGCATGCTTCAGACCTTGCAGCCCTCTCTGGCTCTCCCCTACCTTACAGCTCCCTGGTTCCTGCTGCTCCTCCACCAGCCTGCCAAATCCCTTCTCCCCAGGGCTTTCTCCAGGCTCCCTACACCCCAAAGACTTCCTTGCAGGCTCCCACTAAATGCCAAGTCTTTTCTAAAGTGAAAAGAAGTTTTTAAGCAATCAGAGGAGCCAATTTACAAGTCGTCACATCCTTCAGTTGTCATTTATGTCCCTCCCCAGCTGCTCCAGCAAACAGCCCTTGTTGGTTGTGTTTTATTTTTGTGGTGCTCATTTAGCAGCCACATTCAGTATCTCTCCACAAAATTACACTCATTTAATTTCCCATGTGAATCTGTTGACTGTTTGCAGGAGTTCAAAACAGCAGCACTTCTATGTAGTTTGTGAGCACTTCAGAACATCTGTTGGGCACTGATGGGAAAGTTGCATCTGAACCACAGGCCCTTAAGTCTTCTAGAGAGTTCAGCTCATACAAAGAACTCACTTTTTGTTGAAATCTGCCCCAAATAGAGAGGCTGGAGAAAAGGAACAGGATTCACCGTTGCCAAAATGCCTGACATGTTAACTGCCAGCCAAAGTTAATCCAGAATCAAGCAGAGCTCATTATATTCCCAGCACAAACCCCTGATGGCTTCCCTCTGTTTGGGCCACAAGACAGCCCCAGCTCCTCACCACAGCACTGGGCCTAGATCCAGCTCGGGTTTCCAAGCCCCACTGAAATATTTGCATGATCCTGGGTTTTATTATTTTAGCTTAAGCTGCACAGACTGTACAGTCAGCGATACACATCCCATTTTCAAATCCTATTCACCAGCACCTGAAACTGGCTCTTGATCAAAACACAACCCCAGTCCAGGTCTCACTTTTATACTGCCTTTCCCAGCAGACAGCCAATACTCCCCCCTTCAAAAGCCATTTAATCCTTCTACAATTCTAAGCTTAACCCAAGATTTCTTCACTTTAAAAATTAAATAACTGTAAAATTCACCTTAGCTGAACAAGGATGTGCCTACCCCAAAACTGTTCAGGCACCCAGCCTGAACAAGCCTGGCAATGCTACCACAGAAATTCCTCTGTTAAGACATAGCTGCAGGATATATACTTAAAAAAAAGGTATTTTATTAATTTGTCCGAACAGTTATTGTCTTCAGGCCAAGAAGCAAGCAGAATTTTTGGAAGGATAGATTAGGTGGTACTTTTATACTGTAACTGAAAATAATAAATTCAGTACTTTATTTCTGCTTTTAAAATACATATTTATTTCTTGAAACAGGGATAAGTAGCTGCAGATATGTTGTCTAGAGATGGACAAAAATAGGTCAGCACACCACAGTGCCTGCTAAATGACAACTGTGTCCCATGAAAGCACATCATAAAGGAGATCTGCTCTAATACAGACACAGAAGGGAACAGAGTCTGTACTGACAGGAAAGGGAGGGGTAAAGGATAATAATTCATTTAGCCTCAATCCATCCAAGGCATTTACAGACACACACCATTTGACGAGCTCCCAGCCAGAGCTCTTAATCCAAGAGCTGACTGACCAGAAAATTCCTCCGGTTCTGATGGCCCAGCCAGACACCCCAAAGGGGCCCAGAGCTCAAGGGGCAGAGCTGGTGCTCTGCAATAAACAGCCCCGTCCAGAACGTGTTGAATGAGGCATCAAAGCTGAGGCACACAACAGCACTAATTGCTTGTGAAAATCTAAGCTTCAGTGCCTGCAAACACTTAAGCACATGTATAATCGAGTCCTCCTGTTGACTCGGTGGTTGGCCTTGCCTGCCTATGCTGGGAAGTTGCTGCACATGCTTGGGATGGGGGAGTGCTATTAATAATGATAATATTGAGATCTCACATAGCCTGGGGCACATCGGAGCTGGATAATTACACAGGAAGGTGAGTCAGGAGAAAATAACAACCTCCCTCTTTCACAAAGAGCAAATTTCAACCTGACAAATGCAGCACACTGGAAAACAGCTGAAGTAAACAAGTCCTGAATGAACTCTATATATCAGAAAAAGTGCAGGCATTGTGGGAAACTCTGGAAAAAAAATAAATCACCGCCCAGTGGTCAAAATAAGCAAACTAAAGGCAAATACTGTGCAATCCAAGTGAGAGCAGCACTAACACATAAGATGCACTCTGTGTACACCCTGCCCTGGGATACCCTGTCTGCACTATTTCAGCCAGAATAAAAAGGGAACAGGCAGATTCACATTCAACTCCCAGTCAAGAGCAAAAATTATTTCAGTTCCGGTGAGATAATCACATAGAATGATCACAAAAATCGTGATCTTTTCGTTCAAATTCCTACCATTATGAAACAGCTGAAAAGCAGCACACAGCATAATGCATAGCAAAGGTGAATTCCATTTCCTCAGTATGCAACAATGGATCTTTTAGATGAAGTGAGCCATGACACATCTACAAGAGCAGCTCTGAAATCAAGCTCATCAACTATCCCCACTGCTCACCCCAGCAGCACAGCCAGGCTTGGATAAGAGATTAAAAAAAAATTTAAAAACCAGGGAAAATGCCTTTAGAACATCCTCTCCTGAGCAGGACAGATGGACCACACACGAAAAGGGCATTTCCCACTCTGTAAAACCTTCATGAGAAAGAACTGTTGTGTGACCATTTTCACTGCACTAATAAATTGGAGACAAGTTCCCAGCTGCCTTGAAGCTCTCAGGTATGCCCCAAACTATAGAAGACAGTTGTTGTGTAAAAAATAGTCCCCTCCCAAACTAAAAGCCCTCCAAGAAAGATGAAATTATCTGGAGGTGAGTGGGTCCCTCCATAGCCAAGAGCTTTTGCAGGATGCTATGGCAGCAGTGCCACCCTCATGGGCAGATAAAGGTCATTAAGATTCCTCCTGCCTTAGTTTAGGCACTTGTGTTTAGACAACATTGAGGTTTTCTCTAATCAAATCAATAACAAGCCTTACTATACCTTAGAATGGGGTGAATTGCCTCCTGGAGGCTCCTGTGGCTCTCTCCATTAAAAAAAGAAACCTGCAGAACCAGGCAGCAGTTCCTACATGGCTAAGATTAGGTGTATTGAAGTCCTTCCTAAATGATGAAAGTTATCAAAAGTAAGTGTTCTCTGCAGACATGTTACTGCAAACATTCCTCCACTAACAACTCTTTTTGGTCCCTTCTCTACAGCATCTGGTTCTGGCCACCACAAGCAGCAAAGTGCCAGACTCTGTGGAAATCAGATTTGACCAAGCATGGGAATTCTTGTGTACCAATAAGTTATCCTTTGATTCGTGGCATATTTCAGATTAAAGCTCCAAAGAGCTACAAGAGGAGAGGGAATTCTCCATTTCAGTCCTGAGGGCTGCATTGATTTATTATTTCTGGCACTATATAGTGCATTGTTTGGTTGAGATTGGCTGTTAAAATCCATACTTATGAAATGTAATATTCCTCTGGAAATGTCCCATTCTGGTTCTTTTTTTTAGATGGTATTTTTATTCAGAGGAAGGGACAGGAATGAGCCTAGTAATGATGTTCTAAACCATTTCAGCTGGCAAAGTCAGGTAGACTAATATTTTATTTCCATTTGGCTTCTTATTTCTTTAACCAAAACCAAGATGAGACCCTTGTGAGAATTCTGGCAGAATAATTAAGAATATGGCTGTACATCTTCCTAGTAAAATAAAGGAAAAAATGCCAAAGGACTGGATGATAGCTTCTTCCTCACTGTCTTCTCACACTGGCATTGCTCAACAGCTAAATAAGAGACAATATGAACTAATGCAAGGGAGCCAGACAGGGGTTCACAACCACGGGCCTCTCCAGTGAACAGATAATCCAGAGCCCTCTCTCCACTGGCTCAGGAGAGGTCTTGGCAGGTTACATAGGAACAGGGCCACTAAAAAGTAACTGCAGAGGTTGACAGAATAGTATAAAAGAAGAGTTTTCCCAAGGTCTGTGCCATACCTCAATCCTGGCTGATCACCTGTAAATCACACTCGTGGTCACATTATTAATAACTCCTTGATTTAATTCACAGAGGCCAGACCTGCAGCTCATGCTAATCAGTATCACTTTAGCACAGTTAACAAGCTTGCCACAGGTGACATCCAACCCCCTCCCACCTTGCCAACAGCAAACACTGTCTGGGAAATCAAAGCAGGACTTTGCAGGATGGGTAAAATGCAGTTTTTAGGAACAGGCCTCCTTTCTCCTTGGGAGGTTTTACCCCTTGTTTACACAGAGAGACCAGAGGCCTTCATCCTCTCATTGTGATGGAGCAATCACCATGTGAAAGAAGCTAAGGATAATTGTTGGGGAAGATGAATCAGGAAAGCCCTATAAATATGATTACCTAGCAAAAGAAACTGAGATTGAAATTAAATCAAGTTTTGAGATTACAAACCTTAGTAACTAGAAAACAATACCTTCTATCTGCAGCGACTTCAGGGGTCATAGTGAACCCTGCTGGTTGACAGAGGAAGAGGAGTCATAAAATGTAAAGTAGTGTGATAACACAACGATTCTTATAGGCTGTATGTAAATGCCATAGAATTTGTATCTTGTGTTAGATTGGTTAGTGAAAATTAGAATATTCAGCAGAGAAGAGTTTTTAGGACAGTAAAGAAGAACTCACTCTCTTTTTGGATCATCGCCCACCTGCCTCTCGTAGCTCTTTCTCTGTCTCTCTCCCCCCTATTTTTCTGGCCTGCCTCATGCTGCTTCTGCAGCCCCTCGCAGGCCCTCTATACCCAAGTCCTTCACAATAAACCTCCTGTTCTAACACCTGAAGCAAGAGATCTCTCGTCTCCATCCGTCCCATCCGTCCATACCAAGAAACAGAGCTTCTACAGATTGGTAGCAGATAATGCCTAGAATTGTTCCAGGCCAAGTTGGACAGGGCTTGGAGAACCTGGGACAGTGGAAGATGTCCATGCCCATGGCAGGGGGTGGGATGAGACGAGCTTTAAGATCCCTTCAACCCAAACCATTCCCTAATTCCAGGACAAACAGAAAACAGTGACAGCACGCTCTAAACCTGAGCTTGCTTTTCCCTTATCCAACATCACAGCCTCTACCAAAGTATTTGCAGAGAGCAGAGATTTGCATCTCCTGCCAATAGCACTGAGAACAGGTCCTCCATGCCCTGGGCAGCTCAGGAGCCCTGGCACTGCCTCCAAGCCTCATCCAGCACAAGACTCCTCTCCTGACACCTGGTGCCCAAGTGATCCTCTCCTGACACCTGGTGCCAAAGTGATCCTCTCCTGACACCTGGTGCCCAAGTGATCCTCTCCTGACACCTGGTGCCCAAGTGATCCTCTCCTGACACCCGGTGCCCCAGTGATCCTCTCCTGACACCTGGTGCCCAGGATGCTCAGAGCCTGGGACAGGCAGCTCCAGTCCCTCACTGTGCCAGGCTGGGACAGCCCCTCACTCCCTGGCAGCCATCAGCACCCACCATGCAGGCAAACCACTGAATCTGCTGTGTTTCAGGGCAGCATCAGGTTTGCAGGGTCAGACTAAATACTTGCTTCAGGCTACTCATTCACGCAGAATCCGGTTAAAAATCACAACTCCACAGAAGTGAACTTTGCTTTTGATTTTCGCAGGGCCCAGGAATGCACCTTTTCCTTGTCGCTCTTACAGGATTCTCTGGGTGTAAATTCTTAATGGAAATGTTCCTGGAAACATTTTACCATAAAAAGTGTGATCCCAGCAACATTTGCATGAGACAATAGTCTGTAGCTTTGCAACATCCAAATCCAGATGTTTCTGGTGAGAAAGAAATAGATGACCTGAGAATTAAACCCAGGCCCCTTGGCTCCCCTCCAGATGCTCTACCAGCTGCTCACACCAAGTCCCCTCTGGTCAATTACTTTACTTGATGCTTCTAATCAACAATATTATATATGTGATGCTATAAACTTTTGTATTTAATATTAGCTCATAACTCAGCATCCAAAACCAGATGTTTTTGGTGAGAAAGAAATTGATGACTTATCAGAGGAGTGAACCCAGGCCCCCTGGCTCCCTTCCAGACAGTCTACCAGCTGAGCTGCAAAGCAAACCAGTTACCTCCTGCTCCCCCCCCCAACACCACTGCCTTTCATGAAAGGAAAAGGATTTCACATCTCCCAGTGCAGGAATACGTGAAAGATGTTTTTACAAACATTTTTTAAAACAGTATAAGGCAAGCTTGCTTTGAGTCAGGAGAACACTTTTTCCCAGAGGAGGGCTTTGCAGACAAGCTCCTTTCTTTCCTAATAGCAGCCCTTGCTGAGGGCTCACGTACCACTGCGTGCAGAAGCAGCATAATAGATGGCTAATTTAAATCTGAATTTCTTCAGCTTCTGCATGCCCTGCTGAAGATGATTAGGAGACACTCCCTGCAAGGCTGCCTTCAGCACAGCTCACTGGATCAGGAGATGTTGCAAAATATGAACGTTAAAGGACTGAGAACAGGTTCCTGCAGGGCTGAAGGGTGGAACACAGGCATTTCTGATTTATGGAAATTTTACATGTTCCAACCACACAAAGCAGTTAAGCAAGTGCTTTATTTCAAACCTGCAGTAGATGCAGTGAGTTCAGTGCAATTACACCTATGTTTTAAGTTAGGCACATACTTAAGTGTTGCCCTGTACAAGGCCATACTTTGGTGATCCAGAGCAGAGCACAGTAACTGCTCTCCTCTTGCTTAACTACTCAGGATGCTAATCACAGCATCAAGTATTTATTAAATGCAAGAACATCAGCTTTAAAACTATGCAGTCACAGGGTTTTGCTGTTAAATTATAGCTGTATAAGATATGATGAGAAGCAACTTCCACAAAACCCCAAAGCCCAGAGACCTAAGAGCTTTGTTTAGGATTAGAGACAACATCCTCTACAGAGTGCATACAGATCTACAAATATTTGCCCACAATTGTAAGGAACAACTGTGAAAATATTATTGCAACTGACATGAATCTGAAAGCAAAACCAGCACGCTATGAAAATCTATTAGAGAATGTTTTCCAAAGAGGCAATTCCAGCTTCCCAAACTGATTAAGACAGTATACATTTTCCAAGGAAAAACTACTTTTTAAGGAAAGAAAATATGGCTACACACATACAGAGAATTGACAGTGATGTTCAGAGAGTTCCATTCTCTTGTTGGTTCATTTGACCAAGGTCTTGCCTCAAGTTAACTTAATTATAACCATGTTGTGGTTTTGCAAACTTTAGTAAGATTCAGTATTTACTTGCTAGGGCAACTTATCCTACCCAGCCAATTAAATTAGGTAAAAGCTTGGATAGATCCTCCAACTGCTGGAAAAACAAACTTCATCCTCAGTGAAAGAGATTTCTAAATTTGGCTCTGTTCTACTCTGAAGACTCAGCATTATCTTGCCAACATTTCCAGTATAATCAAAACAACTGAAATCAAAGCTCAAATAAAACATTCTGATTAAGCTGCAGTGGCATAAAAGTCTTTCCAGTGAAGTACTAATATCTGAAACAGTGTAATCCCATCAAGTCAACTTAAACCAAAAATTTCACATGTCTGTGGTCAAATTACTTTCCAGATAGCTTCAAGCTGTTTGGGAGGATATACTGTACCAGGGCTGTTTAGCACAAAGAGAAGACATGGAAAGGAGAAACAAAGATGAAAAAAACAGAGGTGGAGAGAGCCTAGTGGGTAGAGATAGACACAGGGGCAGGACCAGCAGGTCAGGGAGAAGTGCAGGGAACCTGCTTCCTGTGACAGCCCCAAGACATGCAAACCAACACAACCAGGTATCATCCAGACTGTGCTTCCAAGTCCAGGAAAAATTCCAGGACCAAATGGCAAGAAACACTGCTCTTTCTTAAAATCCAAATCCAAGCTGTGTGGAGGAAGGGCTAATGAAGTGCAAACCAGAAACAAGCACAGTAATCAGCAAGCTGGGAGAGAATGGTGTTTCCCATTTCCTTGTTAGGTGGCTGCATTTCCAACACCAGCTCAGGATGCCTTTAATTAACCATGATTGCACTGAGTCATAATTCGCAAGTTGTCGGTACCAGCACTAATTCAGAGAAAACCAACACTGACCCTCAAGACTTTCCCAAGCTTGCATTGATTCCCAGATCATCCAGGGCTTCAGAGAGCAAATTCCAGGTCTTGAACCAGACCTGAAAGCAAAATGAAAATGTGTGGTTGTAAAATCTGAAAGTTTCCAAGGGTTTGGGGGTTTTTTTGCATAATTAACTGAGACACAACAATTCAGAGTGCCAAAACATGCTCTAAAACACTTCCCTTAAAGCCTCCTCTCCTCCTCCCAGTCTGTTGTCTGTGGATACAACACGGACACCAAGAGATCAAATCTGCTTGTTGCTTCATATATTTTTTTAATCATAAACAGGACACTGTCCAGGAAAGAGCAGCTGGAATCACAGCTGCAAAGCTCTCACTAATGTGACACCACATAATCACACTTGATAACAGAAGAGTTCTCTGGAGGAGAAAATCACCCCAGGAGATGGGCTGTAATTGAGCAGGACTCCACCAGCCTTCTGGCACTCAAGGATTTCTGTGCTTGTAGAGATTTTGTTAACAAAATGGAACATCTTCTACTGTGACAAGTGCCCTGAATTGACAAAAAAATTAAAAAATAAAAAAACCTCAAACATAATACCTACAGATATAAAGCTGAAAGGCAAACAGCAAGTCCAGTAAAAACAAATTTGCTTCTAGTCTGATTTACTGCACAGACTCCAGCGATTTGCCCCTTTCCACCAAGAACTAAGCTGGTCCACTTTTATGTTTGTGTGCCAGCCACTTAACACAAAAACACCAAAACTGAGACAGTTTCTTTCATCCAGACTCGTGCCCAAACCTTACCGCCTGCATCATCTTTCCTGGGTCCTCAAGAAGAACATGGGATTTGCACAGTTTACAGAGGTGTCTTCACCCCACACAGACACAGGCTCTGGATTTACTTACAACCAGCCTCTCTGCGGCAGACAAAACCACCAAGAAAACCAGGCTCTTTGCAAACCAGACCTTTCAGGAAGGGAGAAAAGAAGGTTGACAGTACCTGGGTATCAGACCAGTCCTTTATAGCTCTTCTCAGCATTTAGCTGAAGCAATATGGAAAAACCCTCAGGCAGAGGTAGCCTGGCTGTGCTGGTTTATTCCAGCCCTGCACAGTCTCAGCAAGCTCCCAACTCTTCCCACCACTTTAGAAGAGGGGGAAGAACCCTTCCATCCACCCCTTCCTTTAAATCCTGCAGAGCCCTGTGTGGGTTAAGCAGCCTCTTAACCCATCCCTGGGTCAGCAGCCCTGCCATCCTCTATTAGGGATGTGCCCAAGGGGCAAGGAAAGGCAGATCCTCCATTTTTACACTCTTTGGGGCATGGTCCTGGCTGGAATACCCCAAATTCTGGGGTGCTATGTGCTGCAAGAGGTGGGGGGGCAGGGTGGGGAGTGGGGCTGAGCTGCATCCTCCCCAAAGCAGAGGCTGGCCGGCTGTGGTTACATGTGATCCTGACTTGATGTGGGAGAAGCAGGATTTTAAGGAGAGGATGCCTGAGGACCCCTCCCAGCCTCACAGTTCTAACAGCATCTATAAAAATGTAGGAAATTGCAAAATGTGGACCCAAGGGCACAATGGGGGCCCAGGCAGTCACATGGAGTTTATAGCATTCCAGAGATATGAAGAATAACTTCTGGAGCAGCTGGATGTCACTCAGGGTGTGACACCCCACAGCTTGGGCACACAACAAGTGGTACAAAAAGTGGGTTGTAAAACAGAGCCAGAGGGTCACAATGTCCCTGAACATGAGATGGACAGACCCAGAACATGTGACAAGGAGGCAAAGCAGGACTAAACTGGTGCCTGAAGCTTCTATCACTGAGACAGGCATCAGTCCCCCCAGGGAATCCCCACCCCAGAGCAGTGGGAGCTTTCTGCAACATCAGGGCCCATTGGAGAAGGGAAACCCAGGGGATGCCCTATGGAGGGAAGGCAGACAGGAAATACACACATTTTGTGGTGGCAGGATAAGACTTGTCTGGTTCTTTTCAGTGGTTTTGAGGTGCCTGATTAGGATGCTCATAGGATGGGCTGTAGGAAGAAGGCTGATGTCCCCTCTCTGAGAGATGAGCCCAGGCTGCAGTAAGAGCACCTGGAATTTTACTGGGACACTGGCAGGACCTGGAGATGCAGTTGCAATCAGATGATTCACCTAATCCACAGTCACAGCCACACTGCAGCTTAATACCTGACAACCAGAACAGAAGACAACAGATTAATTATGACAAGATAAGAGGGATATGCTCCAACCCACTGTTGCCCAAATCAAAAGAGCAAACACTGCTGAGATTTACTGGCTTTACTTAACAGGAGAATAAGGGAAACCGAGGTAAAAGTTTATACATGTGGGAATAAAACCCTCCTCTGGCAGCTTGTCCTGAGGACTGTATGGAGCATAGGAATGGAGGGGACAAGGAGAAGAGGAGGGAAGACATGCAGTGCAAGCCTCAAAGGAGGTTTTGTCCCTGTTGTTTCAAAGGCCTCTAACTAGCACAGTTCCTGCAAGACTGTGACCTTTTTCTGCTAATCCAATGCCTGCACTGAGTTAGGACTTCATTTTCAAGTTACTGCACACCCTGACAGGAATGATGTTGTCTTTCTCAGCAAAGATTCATGTACAGCAAGCATCTGTAGGCAGTGAGACAAGATAGCTTGTGAAATAGTTTCTTTTCCATTAATGCTTCTTTCAGCCTAGGCTGAGACACTGAACTACAGACAGAAAGCTTAGAGCAAAGCAGGAGTGAGTGGAGGAGCAGAAGAAAGAACACTGACGCCTGTACAGCAAAAAGGTTAAAGCATCTTTCTCCGTGATCCTTGACCTCAGCACAAAAATGTACCTGGCTGCAAACTTCAGGCAGTGGACATGGAAAATGCACAGTGCAGAGATGTCTCCATGGCCAAGGGGGGGACTGAGCCTGGCTGCAGGCAGAGCTGTGCTCACCACGTGTCCCCTGTCAGCCTGTGTGCCGCTGACACAGCTCCCTCTGCTCTGCCACCACCGGTTTTTTTTAAAGTTGTTTAAAAGCACATTTATTTCTTGGAAGCCTATGAACATCAGATGGAACTAATTAAAACCAGGAGGGCTCAGGGGAGCCGGGAGGAAGAGGGAGACATGCAATTTGGTTTCCACTTCAAAGTGGTTTAGCAAAATAAAAGCACTCAAGCCCTCTAATGCAAGTGCATGCCCACGGGGAGGGGAGAGTAGGGGCCACTCAGTGCTCTCAAGTGGCCACTCTCCTCCCACTTTTGCTCCCCAGGCTCTATGGAGCAGTGTTTGGATGCTCTGCCAGTTGATTAGTCAGGGCATCAGAGGTTAATTGCAGTGATTCCTCCTGTGCCCTCCCAGCAATTTTGCAGAGCTTGTGGTACTGCACAGGGAGGAGGTGGCACCGTAGTCACAAGCACCCACCCACACAATCCATAGGGATTGGGATCATCTCCAAACAAGTCAGCAGCTGCCACTGGAGGGTTTCTGGGCAGGTGTGAGGCACCACAGCCGGTGAGAGGCACGGCCACTGCCACAGCCCGGCTGCTGCAGGGCACAGATCCTCTGGGATGGGCCTGTGCAGCTCCCGTGTCCCACCATGGAGGGACTTCTTGCAGGATCCCACTGCCCCACAGCTCCTGCACTCCCCCACCCCTGTGGCACTGGGCTCCCCAGGGTGGGGTCCCCATATGTCCCCCATGGGGGTACTGAGGCTCCCTGGACCCTTCCCTTTGCATGACCCCAAACCCCACAGCACTGACCCCCTTCAGGATGTCTCCCCTTTTGATGGCCCTGACCTCCTGGTGCCCAGCCCTCACCCCCCAGCCCATGCCATGTTTGGGGTCACTGCCTCCAGACAGGGCTGGGGGACATCAGCATGGAAAACCTGCTCACCAGCATTGCCCCCTGTGCCTGCTCAATCCAGGGCTTTTTTTCTTCTTTCTTTAAAAAATATGTCTTCCCTGTAATCTGGCATTTTACACCCCACTCTAAACCCTGTGTTAAAGCAGGGCTGCACAGGGCTGGGCTGGCCAGCAGCTGCAGAGCTACAGGATCGCCCATATCCAAACTCCTTCCTATCCCTCTCCCTCAGTTATCCAACCCTCATTCACACTGATGTGCATCCCAGCCTGGGTTACACAGCAGAAGCTGTACTTGGACCCCCAGTCAGGGCCAGCAGCTCATGTCACACAGGTCACAGGGAGCCAGGGGGTACCAGTGCCCAGACGCCCTCCAGCCCCAGCTCACCCAGTGACCTGGAGTGCCATGTGGAGCCTGAATGTGGTACCTTGAGCCAGCCACTGCCCCATCCTCCCTCACACGCTTCTGTTTGTTCTTCCGTCATTCTATGTGGCTGGGGGAATGCAAGGGGAAGAAATCAATAAAAGTTAACTCTGAAAATAAAAAGGGAATGAATGAGCAACTTGCAAGTGGCAACAGACAAAGTGCCCTGTGATGGCCCCATAAACCATCTCTCAGCACACCATTTATCACCAAGCCAGTCTGTCTCAGCATGAGGCTTAATTTACTCAATATTGAAAGACATAAACCTGACATAAACCTTACAAATTTAGGAAAAAGAGTTGCAATGGCAATTCAGATTTCCGTGTGGCTGATGCCTGTGCTTGAGGTTTTCTTTTGTTGGGGGTGTGCAGGGGGGTTTTGGCTGGGCCAGACTGTTGGGATGGGTCACTCTGGGATTTCAGCTCCCTGGCACTTGACATCTGGAGCTGTGCAGACCTGAGCATGTCATACCTGGGAGGCTGGGATGGAGTGATTAGACTCGTTCTGCATCCAATGCTCTCAGGATGCACTTGCCCAGGGCTCCAGCTCACCGTGGTTGTACCACTGCAGTCGCTGCCCTGTGAAGGGAAGCTTTCTCCATCCCCTGTCTGCCACAGAGAGCTATTGTGAGCAGCAAATTACAGCCCCATTGGAGCCTCCTTGGCTGCAGCACAAGAGGAGGGGATGCTGGCTGGCCCTTGGGTAAAGCTGACTGGATTTTATTCAGTTGCTTTTTCTTTCAAGAAGTTTGTAATACACTGCCCAAGACATAGTGCAAGCTCTGTATGAGACATGAATAACCTTCACTCATGTGACTGTTTGTACAACTGAGGGCACTACGGGTCAGGCTGAGGAGTGTTGTAAGAATGATGCAAGGCCCCCAGCCTAGACAAGCAGGGAGCATGGCAAAGGAAGATAAAGAGGCATTCACAGGGCTGTGTGGGGTCCAGCACACAGTAGCTGAAGGCCCAATAGGTCACATTTCAATGCATGTCCTTGGACTACCCGTGGGGAAATGTGGCTCTTTTCTGACTGCACAAAATGTCATTATCAAACTCACCTTTGAAAGCCAGAGCGAGACCCCCATCAGCCCTGCAGAGACAATGTGTGATGTAGGGAGAAGAAACCAAAAAGAAGTTATGTGATACACATGGCAGGGAAAACAGCTGAACATGCTTGGAAATCCCAGCTAGCCACAGACACGTCCTGTGCTTGGGTGTCTGTGCTGTGTCCCCTCACACCAGCTCCTCCCTGTGCACCTGCACAGCCTCCCTGCAGGGCCTGGGCTCTGCTGCACCACTCGGGTCCATCTCCAGAACTTCTGGCTGGTTCTCCAGGTGCTCTGCTGCTCCAGGCCACCACCTCACTACCTCTTTCGTTGGCATCAAGCAACATGGTGAGAAAAGGCCGTGGAAGATGGATGGAAGGATGGGATTATTCCAGCTTTCATCCAAGAGCCAGTTATTTTGCCTGTAACTCACTGTAAATAAAGACAAGCAGCTTTTCTCTCTCTCTTTTGTAGCATTTCTGACACATTTTCTGACACCTTTTGGATGTAGCCTTTTGTCAAATAAAAAGACCAACAGCAATTCACATAGTGCTGCAGTAGGACTGTCTTTCTTTACTACCCATTCCTGGGAGCCACTGCTGCTGCTTAGCAATTGCACAGACTCACATTTTGGTTTTTAGCTCCCCAACCCAGTCCATCAGTTCCTGCTGCCATCCTGCATTCCCAGACTGACACTCTACACCCAGCCCCCCTCTTCCCTTCCCTCAACATCTCTACTGGTTCTGGTATCCCAATCCACCCCAGGAAAACAACCTGGCTTGGGAGAGGTGGGTCTTCTCCTTAATTTATGTAGGGTCAACCTCATAATTGTACCACTCTTTTTATCCCTTCCTTCATATAAATCATGTATGTGACATTTTTGTGGAACGCCAACAAATTGAGCATGATGTTCTTATCGCCTGCTTAATAATTTAAATCAAAAGGGTTTTGCATCATTGCACACCAGGACCAAGAGGAAGCAAAATAAGGTCATCCCTGTGCAGCAGAGCTCCTTGGAGCTGGGCCAGCATGTCACACAACCCTGCATTCCCAGGCTGGTTTTCTTTCATTTAAGATTTTATTTGGACTCTGGGAAGAGCCAGCTGAGTGTCCCAGCAGAAGCAAAGGTTGTTCAGCCAAGAAGTGGTGCTAATGGGCTCTGCAGTGCTGGATGCTGCAGAAATGCCCATGAAAATAAAGAAAAAGTCATTTTTAAGCAATACCTACACATCAGAGGAAGAATGGCCTGTGTACACAGAGCTCAGGCTCTGCCTGGCCAGAGTTGTACTGATGTGGAAGGTTATCAGCAGAGCAGGAGGGAAGGGTCAGATTGTGTCTGCAAGTCCCTGGGTCCCTCTTTCTATCACCAAGCATACCCATCCAAGCCAGGGCAGTGTTTTACCTCCCACATGCAGGCACCTGGCCAGCAGAAGGTCACAAAAATCCAAAAACAAAAGCAAAGAAAAACAAATTAAACAAAGCTAACAAAACAAACAAACAAACAAACAAACAAACAACAACAACTAAAAAACAACCAACAAAAATATAGTCATAAAACCCCTTACCTCTGCTGGGTAAAATGGGCTAATCAACAAAGCAAGGTCGTTTTTAAATGGCCTTTAAAGCACATCAAGAACTCAGGAAAAGCAGCAAGATCTCCAGCTAACAGCCTTCACCAACCTCAGGGTCCTGTTGGGAGCCGTGGAGTCCCTCTCCATCCCTCACCTAAGTGCACCACATGGAGCCAAAGCCCTGCACCCGAGCCTACAGTCACGGGAGTGATTTTCCAGACTGCTCTGAAGACACCTTGCTCTGATGTTATCTTTATAACTCATGCGGAAGCTGGGAACAGGCAGGGAAGAGGAGACCTTTCAGGTCCAAGTGTTCATAGATTGTATTTCCTCAGGGCTGGGAGAGCTGCTCAGACCAGGGGTGAACCTCAGCTGAGCCCCAAAACACACTGACAAAACAATGACAAAGCCACTTAATAGAAAGGGAGGGTCTGCTCCCAGCTGCTTTCTGTGCCCAAAAAAGTGTTTGCAATTATAAAGAGTAAACTGTGATTTTATAGAACAATGGAAATCTATTTACCTAAGTGTTAAGTATTTTAACACCTCATTTCCAGCGCATCCTCTGGGTTAAAAGATTTCTGGGGCACTTCCTGGGACAAAGAAGTAGGTGAAAGTGAGGTAAGGATATTCATAAACCAAAACCAAAACCAAAACCAAAAACCAAAACCAAAAACAAAAACAAAAACAAACCACCAAAATCCAAAGAAATTCCTCTTTCCGGCTTTGGCATTTCCTAGCTCTGACCCGGAGGGCTTGTGTTGCAATAAAACTTTTCTGTTGGTGCAAAGAAGACTTAACCTTTGTTCCCAAACTGCCATCGTTGGTCATGTTGACGATTCCACCACACAACTTTTTCGAACCATTTGTTCTAAAAGCTCTTTGAGGAACACAGTCAGGCTTCCATCAGACGGGGAGTTTTAAGTTGAACTTTTCAAAATGAAGAAAAGTTTCCATTGCATGAGTGTCCTGACCTGGAGCTAGTTCTGCCTTTTTTTGCTCTGCTGTGCCAGGGAGTCAGGTCCCTTCCTCATGGGCATCTCTGCTACAACCATAGGGAGATATCACCCCATGGTGAGCCCCAGGCAGGGCTGGAGCTGGCTTGGATGTCCTCTGTCCACTCACCACACTGCAGCTTCTTCAGCTGTAGCCAGTCACTCTTCCACCTTTTTTGGTCTTTTTTTTTTTCCTAATCACCTAAGTTGTGTCTCCTACCACACATTCCTACATCTGCCCAAAATGGTCCTGCTCTCATCCAGTTCCCTCTCTGCCAAGCCAGGACACAGGCCTGAAGGTGAACTTGCAGTACACAGAGTTGGATTGTTTATGACATTCTTGACCACAGGTTTTGGCACATGCCAACCAGCACCCTCCCAACCCATGCCTGGTTCAAAGCAGTGGCACAGCCAATATTTCACTGGGAGAACAGATACAGCCAGCTGAGCCCTGGAGTGAGAGAGCCCTAAAACCAGGGAGCTCAGCCCTTTGTGAGCTTTGTATCTCTGGGAGCCCTCAGACAAGTTTTACAATCTGGACTAAAGGGGATCAGGATCTGCACTCCTTGGGTGGCTGCAGAAATCTGTCCTCAGCCCCCAAGCTGCTGGTGCACCCAAGTCCTGCCAGTCCCTGGTGTACCCACACACCTTTTCCCTGTGTTATTCCTGACATGCACCCATGTGCAAACTCCATGGCCTGGCAGAGAGAGGCACACATTACAAACGAGGTGAAAAAAAACCCAAAACCCACTGCTGGATTCTTGCAGCCTGCTGCTAATTAGGTGAGACATGGTAAGAGGAACCCCTGCTATCAGCCAAGCCAAGGGAATGTAAATATTTGCAGGTCTAGGTCACCAGATCCATTATTTACTGCTCTGTCATATGACTTAAGGTTTGACATAAGACTTGAGGTTTTTAGAGGTTTGTTGGGTTTGGTTTTTTTTCTTTTTGCTCTGAGCGTCCCTTGATTTCTTGCCAGTTAGGTAACTGTGAAAGGGAGGGCTGCCTTCAGCATCCCACACCCTCAAAACAATGATGCTACTGTGAACTTTGCCCATTAATTCCAGTTTGCTGGGTGACACAAGGTGTTGGGTGCTATGAGCCAGAAAGGAACGTGAGGCAGAGCTCTCAGCCTCCTGTCCTGCAGACACCAGTGCTGTGGCAGTCCTGCTTCCACTGGGGGAAAAATACACCTAGAGCAAGAGGGACATGTGCTACAAAACCAGGCAGCTCCCACCCAACCCTTGGCCATGGGAGCCACAAACTCTCTCTTTGTTTCAATAAGAACCTTCAGTTTGCACATTGACACTGGACCATATCCACAGGCTCCCATTCCCAATTTCTTTGCCAGAAAGTGGGGAATGAAAATGTTGTTTGGTTTTTTTTTTTTGTATTTGAAGGCAATATTTCACATTCAAGGTGAAAAGCTGTATTCATCTACCCATATTGCCTGGCCCAAGTCTCAAAACCTCCTGTTTGTCAGCATCAGGCTGCTGCTATCTCATCTTTCCAAAGTTACTGATTAGACCTCTGAACTGGGATATTGCAGAGCTGACGCCACATCCCTCTAACCCAGGTTCTGCAGACTTCCAGTAGCTTTGTGCAGTCATCCAGCTTGGCCTGGGAGACTGTAGGTAAAGAAAAACAGTGCAGATCTCTCTTCTTTGGGGCAAGCTATGAAATTATCAAATATTTTGCATTTCCACTGGATTTTTTTCAGTTTTCTTCCAGAATGCAAAAATGTAGAGCAGACGTTTCCTATGGGACTTCAGTTTCCAGAGATGTGGTTTGCCCCTAAAAAAAAGTGTTTCAATTTAAAATTTCCCACTGGTGCAGCCCCTGACACCCCCTGCTCCCCATGCACAGGGGCTGGGGGCTGCAGAGGGCTCAGTTTTGGATTGTGCTCTCCTGCCTCCAGGAACAGGGAGGCAGTGGGGAAGAAGCAGCAGCCAAGTGGAAGGGATGGAGCAGCAGACCAGAGTCATCTTTGAAACTTTCTGTGCTCTGCTTGATCCTTTCCATGGATAAGAAGGGCTGTGTTGGGTTTGTGTGGGTTCTCAGCAGAAATGGAGGTGCTGAGGTGCCCTTCCAGTGTCCCTCATGCTCAGAGCAGCTCACATTGCTGGGGCTTTTGTGCTCAGAAAATACCCCAAATCTCAAAGGAAGACCCTCTCCACATGCCCCCACTGCTGGCATCTCTGCAGGTTCCCATCAAGCAGGACCCTCAGACCCCGCAACCTCCTGCCAGTCAAGGGAGCTGTGAGCTGCTGCTGACCTTGTTAGGGTCACCTAAACACACTCCAAACAACACAGACACTGCTGAGACCACCCTGGGCTTCCCAGCAAAGCTCTCCTGACCTGGGGAAATGTTGGCCTGAACCACATGGGGTCTTTTGCAAACCCACCAAGGGACTGAACAACCCCCAGACTCTACACAGCCCTGCACTGCTGCACCAGGGTGGACTGCCCTCAGCCAGGGGGTATCACAGGGGTCACCCCAAACTGGGGGCAGCTTAAACCAAGCTGCCACAAACACACAAAGCTGAAGGAGCACAGCAGGCAAAGGAGAGGAGATGGGAAATTTAATTTTATACAGCCTGTAAGAAAGGAGATTAAATGGGGAGTGTGATAATGCTATAAATACCTCCAGGGAAATACCATCAAAGGAGAAAGGGGGATTATTCAAATGATCTGGAAACAGTAAAACAAGGAGAGCTGGGGCCTGGAGCTACGAATGGAAATATTTCAGGCAAGGCATTAAGAAAAACTGTCTCAGAAGTGAGAGTGATTAGGTGCAGAAATCGGCCATCCCAGCAGAGGCAGGGCCTTATCAGAGGCATTTGAAGGTGGTGTAAGCACACGTTGGGGAGGGATGTGGATGTGACCCGGGGGGAAGAAGAGGGGTCAGACCTCCTAAAGTTTAAAGCCCCCTCACCAAGAGCCTCCTGTCTCTGATACCTCCCCACCAGCCCTGGTACAAGGCCTTGGGGCAGACACAGAGACCTGCAGAGCCAAAGACACCTGCGAGTGCCAAAGCTGGGCATCCCTGACCAATGCATTAGGGCATTCCCAGGCACTCACCTTCCTCTTCCTCTCCTACTTTTCAGCCTTTCTGCATTTTCCTGAATTCGTTTCCCTACCCTGTCACCAAAGAAAACAAAGGCTGATGGAGCCATATGCTGACTTTTCTGGTCCAGGATAAAATGCCATATAAAATATTCCAGCCAGCTCACCACTGTGTAACTTGGCAAAGTAGCTTAAGTAGCTAATGAGCAAAGCTGAAGTTGGCTGTGTAATTAAAAGTGATATATTTTTATATATAAATGATGAGTTTTCCATCCTCAGAGCTGATAAATTTCTCAGGCTAAATTTCTCAAGCTAAGAGCCTTTTGTGGCCACATTTTTACACAGCACTATTTTTTTTCTCTGCTCCCCTCCAAAAAAAATGACCAGTTTTCCCATCTACTTAATGGGCTGTAAATACTTTTCTGCTAAGATGAAAAGTCCATTCGATTTGCATTAAATCTTCATCATTACGAGCTCTTGAGAGACTGCAGCAAGGCTGGATACTGACACAGAATACTGCATCTTTTTCTGGAAACCTCCCCTTAAAGATCCCAAGGGGGAAGAAAAAACAAAAAAGGGGCAGTCAAGGGGTGAATAAAAACCCATGGTTTGGTACTGGGACACAACTACTTGCTGAGAAGGGAAGATGCTGCCCTGCCTCAGAACATCTTTGATACAGGCGTTTACCTGACAACAGCCCTGGGAACCAGGCAGGACAAAGCCACTATGGCTGGTGCTACAGGACACCCTGGCCATGTGCAAGGTTTTAATGCTTGGGAGCCAAGAAGACCAAGGAAAAAGGATTTATCTCCCCAAGATATCCCAGCAGGGACAGCCAGGGAGTGGCCACAGCTGTGCTCCCCCATCCTGACATGCTCTGCTTTATAACAAACACCCAACACTCCACTTCTTCCTCGCTCCTCATTTCTTCCTGCTGACAGAGACTTTTGCATAGAAACAGGCTCATTGCTGAGTGTTCAGAATTCAGGCTTTCCTGGTCCTTTTTTCTGACTCAGCTGTAACACCTGAAGTGGAACTGGACACATCCGTTCATCACTTTCAACTCTTCTGAGCCATTAAAATACACTTTTTTTCATGCAAGATTGGGATCTTTTCGAAAGGCTTCATTTCATTGGACCATCATGTGTTCCTGAATGTTTTTTACACACTTACAGAGCAGTACATCTTCAATTTATCCTCATGCCCTGAACATGGCTCCTATCCCAGCTCCAGAAGAATCAGGGGTGTCCATTCTTCCAGTTAAGCACTAGCCCAGCCTTGTCCCAGGCTAAATTCACCCACCCATGTAGGAGCATGAAGAATGAACCTTGATCTGTGCTCCAGAGCTTATGAGCAGCCCCAGCCTGTCCCCACACAGCAGCACAGACATGATCCTGGTGTGGAGCCAGCCCAGCAGACCCTGTAACTCCACAAGTAGGACTGGGAGAATTCAGGATTTCTGCTTCAGGCCCACCCTTTGGATATCCTGTTGACTCCCCTCTGGAAGGCAGCTTCCCACTCCCTCAGGTGTCCCACAGGGCACAGCCCCATCCTTGCTTTCCCCTAAAATCTGTCCCTGCAAACCAAGTGGATGACACTGTCAGCAGCATGAACATGTTTAAGTGACAACAAGCTTGTTCCCATCCAGCTCCACTTTGACTCCTTCCTTGCACCCTTTTCTCAAGTTCATGAGCTTCCTCATTTCTCCCTTCAGTCTTCTCCTCCCTCTTGCAATCCCACTGTCCAGAGAAGGGACTGGCAGCAGCAAAAAGAAGCTGCATCCCCCTGTACAATCCACCCATGAGGAGCTTCTGCTGCACACTCACATCACCAGCTCCTCCCAGCCCTGCACCAAAGAAGGGCTGGTTGAGTTTCAGTGTTAGCATCAGGCTCAGACCAGGCAGGGAAAAGAAAAGATTAACTAAATGACATTGAATGATGCCTCCTTTTCGTAATGAGGTCAATAAAGTCACCAGACCACAGCAGAGCTGTCAGACTGAGTCACTGCCAAGGGCCAGACAACTGGGCTTTGACCACAACCCAGATCACAAAGCCTAGAGAGCTGCTCTGCCCAAGTCCCAGCCCAGCCAAGTCCCTGTACTCTGTCACTCTGCCTACATGTGTCACCTGCCAGCTGGACACAATCTCCATTTCTGTCATTTCCTTCCAGAGCTGTCCTGGGACATGCTTCTGCCTGGGTGTCAGTGCTGGACACTGATTCTATAATCATTAAAAATATCCCCAGGCACAGGGCAGCCCTCAGAACAAACAGCACCTTCCCTGAGGTGGTGGTAACTGGGAGATCCCTCTGAACCCATCCACTGGAGGAATCCATCTGTCACCTGCACTGCAGCCCTCCACAGGCACAGGCTGCCAGCACAGGCACCCATCCAAGGTGAGCCAGAAGTTCATTGATCCTCCAGCCCAAGCACAAGGCTCTGGATGTGTCTGTGAGCAGTGTCCCCATCGCTGCCCTTTGGCCCCTACATGCCCTGCAGGGCAGTGACATCTCCTTTGAACATTCCCCCTGTATCAATCCCATCTTCAGCCCCCTGAAAGTCAAAAGAGGGCAGAAGAAAGTTCAGCACCAGCAGCTACCACAGGTCTGGAGAGAACAGCTCTGCCCAGCACCAAGGCTTCAGACCTGTCCTCTGACACAGAAATGCACAGAGTCCTGAGCTGCCCTTTCAGCTTCAGGCACAGCTATCCTCACTTCAGCCCCTGATCCTGCCAGTTCCATTAGCTCTGCATTGACCTGCATCCCTGCTCAAAAGCTGCCTGCTTTGCCTTTCTTTGCAGCAAATTACAGATGATTTAGAACATTTTGCTGATTTTTGACAATAATAAAGAGTAAGGTCTCAAACTGGAGTGCTGAGCTCAGCACAGGGCTGTGCTCCAGCCAGAAACCTACTCTGATTGTCAGCTCTTCCTTTGCAATTGTATTCAGGAATTCTGTTCTTTGCCTGATCTCCTGCACAGGCAGGACATAAAGGCTTCCACAGCCTGTTCAACTATTGTCATGATGTAAACTAAGAGAGGCCACGCTGCAGCTGTAAATAACATGATCCCAATGAGTACTTAATTCATGTGATGAACAGGGCCACAAGCACCATCTATTTCTTGCTGAAGACTGTGATCACAGTGCTGCAGAGCAAGCACAGGAGAAGAGCTCTGGAGCTTGACCCCCTGCAGACCAGAGCCCAGTGAGTTCCCCTGAGCCCCTGTGCTGGAGAGGGTGACTGCTGGGGACCCACCAGCAGCACCATCTCTGGTGCCTCAGCACCTCAAAACCCATCACAGGAGTGCAAGAGGCTTCCACCCAGGACCTTCCAGTCTCAGTCTAGTGCTCAAAGACAAAACAACATGAGAAGGGAGGTGAGGTGGGCAGAGAAATCCTTTCCAGAGGCAGCTGACACTCACCTGGGAAGGGCTGACAGGCACAGCATCCCCTCCCAGCTGTGGGTGCACAAACACTCCCATCGGGGCTGTTTATTGTCTCTGCCATAAAAGAGTTTCAATCAAGCTGGGACAGTAAACTCGAGTTTAAATTAAACAGCCCCATTTACTCACGATGAAGGCTGTTTGCATCCAAAACCCTGTCTCGGACAAACAGTGCTTCAGAGCACAGATTTGGCTTATAGCGTCTAAAGCAGCTGTCTTCATAAAAGCTAATAAAATACAGTTGGATAATTAAAAGCTTTAATTAAAAATGCAAAGTCCAAATAGTTTCATATTAACAAGGAAACTTGTTTTGACATCTGAAATTGCTGCACAAGCTAAATTCCCATGTATTCACTCCAGGCTATTTAGAGTTTGCTGCGTGGCTGGAAATGTCTCCTAACTCAGTGCAATCACCATGTGTTGCTGGGGACGTGCACCAAAAATTGATGCTGCTTGTTTTACAACTTCACTTTTAATTATCACAGTCTGAGGCAGCAGTGGGCTTATTTGCATGGCAATCCCTGAACACAGCCTGGGGATGGAGCAGCTTGGCATGCAGGGGATATAAAATATGTAACTCCCAGGCACGGGCTGCCAAGCTCAAATGAGAGCTGAGCAGAGCAGCAGAGTCAGCTTTGGGTGGAGTTTTCACCAGCTCTGCTTTAGCTGTGGCACTGGGACATGGGCTACACACAGTGCCACCACTGTGATCCCTTCCTGCAGCCTGCAGCACCCACACACAGGTGCTGAGAAATGGAATTTCACAGGGCCTGGCTGGGGAGGAAGAGCCTGAGTCTGGGTGCAGGAGCTGGTTTTGCAGCTGAATGTGGGAACTGGGTCTGTCCCACGTCTGCACCTGCTGAAATGCACAAGTTTTGTGTTTGTTTTCTCCTTTTATCCATGTCAGGGCAAACTGGGAGCACATCTCACCTACATGAAATCTTATTTCTTGCAGGACAAGTGCAAGCCTGGACACAGCTGGGAGTGTTCCAGCTGTGGGTGCAGCACACCTTCAGGAGAAAGGAAGCTTCAGGCTGCAAAGAGAGGAGCAGCAGTGCTCTGCCCTGTCCCTGGGATTGCTGAGGTTCACTGAAGTCCCAGTGCTTCTCAAACCCTGCTTTAAAAGTCCCCTGAGGCTGCAGAACCAGTGGGAAATGTCTGTTTCAGCCACGCTGTCCCCGTTGGACCCTCTACAGCATCAGATTCTCTTCTGCTGGGGCTGATGCGGGTGCGATTTACAGCCCCTCTGCTCCACTGTCTTGGAACAAAACACTCTGGTAATGAGCACTGGTGAAACAGCAGTAAATCCATCAGTGCACCCTTAGGAATACAGATCCATAAGGCTTAAAACCAACAGGGACTGATTTAATTGTGTAATTTGGCATTTCTCATAAGGCAGACCAAACAGCCTCTAAGCACCAGCTGTTACACACCCAACTCCACAGCAGCTTTTCCTTCAGCTACACAGCCCCTCCTTTCCTGGCCTTTGGCAGTGGAGAAGCCACCCTGGAGCTGCTAAGGGTTGTTACTGCCCTTACTTTGGAAATGGGCATCTCCTGTCCAGATGCCACTGTCCACTTTCATCTCCGAGGCACTGGATGCTGTTGGATCACTTTATGACATAATGATCTTGGAGGTCTTTTCCAACCTTAATGATTTTATGTCTTATTGGATCATAAGACAGAAGATTTCTTTTTCCATTTCATATACTTCTACAGAGTTTAATGAGAGTAAACTTAAAACATTTGGATTTCAACAGCCAATGATTTTGTTTCAGCCTTTTTTGGCATTTTATTGGTATTTTTCTCCCCAGGAAAACCATCAAAAATTAAAATCTGGCTTTTGGCCAAGTCTTTAGTGAGCAGTAGGAAAACCATGAGCAGATTCCCATGCCTTGGTGCTTTTTCTTTCCCTCTGCCCCACCTTGGTACTTCAGGTTTTGTACAGAGAGCACGATAAGCATTTATCCATCACAGCCCCAAGGCTGGAAGTACCCAGGACAAAGGCAGTGATTTGGCTCAGTGCTGAGCAGGCACCCAGCACCTGGATGCATTTCTCTGCCAGGTAACTGCTGGCAAGTGGTTTCTTCAACTCCTTCCTCATCTTCCCCACTTGCAGAATGAAGAGATGATAGTCTCACCCACTTTGCAAAAGCCTCTTTTTCTTCTGGCTCTGCTGATGTTTGGGGGGTGGAAATTTTCAGTTTCTCAGCAGTGTCTGCAGCTCCATGGATTTCTGCTCTCAGCTTGATCCATCCTGCTGAAGAGCAATGGTGTGTGCAGGGAATTTTCTCAGTTTCTCACCCATTTCTGGCCCTGGGTGTAAGGGGGGTGCAAAGGTGGCTTTGGGTCCACCCAAAGTTCCCCTGCAGTGACAGTCAGTTTTTGGTGTAGCTCTCTCCAGCTATGTGTCACATGCCTGAGGAATCAGAAAAATAGAAAAGAGTAAGTTTGAAACATCAGAGAAATCTTTTTTTACTGTAAGGATGGTCAAAGATTGGAAAAATTTTCACAGAGAGGTTTTAGAGTCTTCATCCTTGCAGATATTCAAACCCAACTGGACATGGTCCTGAGCATCTTGTTCCAGTTGACCCTTTTCTAAGCAGAGGGCCTGGGCTCAAACCTTCCAGAGGCACCTTCTAACCACAGTGATCCCAGGCTCCCATTGTTCATGGGATCTATACAGGATCTTCCCCCATCCTGGGTACCCCACATATGAGTTTTACATTTCCAGTCTGCACACAGCCACAGGAGCATTTTCTGTCACTGAGGGAAGCTATGGTCATGCTAGGTTTCAGTCAGTCACAATAAAACCAATTAACATGAGAAAAATCAAATGCAAACTGTGCAAGACACTCAAGAAAATTAATCTGAATTGATTTTTCAAGTGGATTAAGGTAAGTCACATTTTGCTTCTTTGCACCATTTTTAGCAGAATTAAAATGACCATGATTCAGTTTATTTTTCCTTAAATGAATGAAAGGAAACTGAATTCCTTGTTAGAGCCTCCTCGCAAGGAGTTTAATACATAAACCTCTATTCAATTTTGATTTTCTTTCCTAAGTGTCCTTATGAGACTAAGCCAATCCCTGAGGCTCTGTCTGCAGTCAGTGGCAGGAGACAGACACCTCTGGAACATGCTGCACTGCTGCTGACAGAGTGGACACTGTGTGTCCAAGACAGGTGAGAGCCCTTTCACTCAGCATCTCCAGGAATCCCCTACCAGCCTCCACCTCCCCTAAAAGGCAGGGCAGTAATAAAATCACCAAACCCAGGACCTACACATGAGGAAATCACTCCCTGTCTTTGGCTGGGAGGCAGACTTGTGATGGGTGGGTGGTCCAGTTGCAAACACCATAATTTTGATCCCACAGCTCTCTTCAGGAATAAAAAGAAAGAGAGGAATGATCACTGCCCCAGCACTACCAGGGTTGTGGTACCTGGGACTCAGTCAGTGTAGGGACTGGGGCAATGGACCCTGGCTGTGCAGGAACAGCTCCTTGTGTTGTCCAGAGGATGAGAAATTGCTGGCCAGTTCTGCAGAGGTTCTATCCAAAGGAAGGATTTTGTGAGCACCTGCAGATGTGGGGCCTGACTCCAGCTTCACACTGGGCCACCCCACATCAGCCTCTCGGCACTTTGGGACACAGCCTGGGGCTCGGGGCGCTCTGCCCTGCATCCTCCAACCCACAGCCACGTACAGGGATGGGGAACTGGGGTCAGAGGGGTTTCCCTGGTGCTGAGATCTGCAGTGGTTCCTGCAGAGCTGCACACGAGCGGGGCTGCCTGTCCAGCTCACATCACACACACTCTCGTGCCGCCTACAGGCATTCGGGCTGGTTTGCAGGCCCGCCTCAACTCCCATTTTTATGAGAAATTTTTCCTGCCTGAAACTGGGAGAGGCTGGCTCAGCATCCTAAACACACCTCAAGAGTAGTGCTTGAGCCCCATCTCTGCTCATCGGGGTGCAAAGCACTTTCCAACACTGATCCCAGACAGCACAAGCCCTTCCCTTCATCACTGCTGGCACCCAGTAGTTTTGCCTTTGCTGAGGAAACTGCGCTGATATTTATACACTGCTGGGATTTATGAGGCTCAGCCACATTACCTTGTGTGGATACAAACTCTGCCAGTTTATATCTTGCTGCTCCTGAGATTTCTACCGGAGACTTAAAAGGAGTGGGGATAGGGACACCGATAAAGCTCAGGCTTCCCACATCCTAAATCACTATTGGCTGACTGCTGCTGTTTATCATCATAAAGAAAGACCAGGACAAAGTCAAAGAGGGGAGGTATAAAACCTTGGTCTTTCTTGCCCTCTGCTCTAAGGTGGCATTGGAGTGAGATCCAGCATCCCTCTTGGTACAGGGAATTCCTCCCCTCTGCCTTTGATCATCCCACAACCTGCTGGCGCCTCATCACAACCTGTCACTAAAGTGGGGCAAGAAACAGCGCTGTCAGCTCTGAAAACGTCTTGTAATCACCACGGTTTTCCCATTCCCTGTCAAGATGAGACCTGAAATTATTCAGCAGAAGATAAAGCAGAGTTAGCTCCCAGCCTGACCCTGGTCTCGGGGGACTCACCAGGATGCTGAGTTCATGCATCTTGTCTCGAGCGAGGTGGGCTGGGAGTTTGGTCTTTGTTGCTCACACTGTGGGTTCATGCCCTTTTTATCTGGCTGTTTCTCATTCTCTCTGGGCCTGACAAGAAAGTCCCTCCTGGATTTAAAACATGTTCTTCAGGGAAGTTTTATCAGGACCTCTGAAAAGTTCCACATTTAGCAAACCAAAAAAAAAAAAAATCCATGAATTTGCCAACCTGTTGTGCCTGGTGTCACAGCAGCCAGCGTGACATTGCAAATCCAGAGTGATGACCTTAACACACAGAAAGGTGATGGTGGACTGGTGGGCTATGCTGGGTTCCAGCCTGGCTGATGTGCAATTTTCTGGGATTTCCTTTTTCCACTTGGTGACAACACCAAGCTATTTACCAACAAGATGTGCCCTCAGATGCAACTCTGCAAAAAAAAAATAGAAACAGATATCAGAGTCCACAACTCACCTGGTTAGAGACAGTTTGTCCTTCAGCCCAGTGTAAATGCTGGGAACAATCCACCTGGAGGAATTCCTGAGTTCACAGCACTCCTAGCCACAAAATAAACAGAAAGGTTCCCTGGTTTTGGCTACAATACTTGTGTCAGATGCACCTTGCAGGTGGGTATGGCACACTGCAGCTGCCAGCAGCGGGAAATAAAACTTTTGCTAATAAGTAAACTCAGGCAATGTGTCATGTAGGAATGCAATCCTGCCATCCATGACTTTAAAAACTGCTGGAAGAGGAGTATAAAACAGCCATCCCATCCAAAATGTTACCTGGGGGAAGGGATTCAAGCCTAAAAACTGGAGAGGTGTGGAAGAAGAGCTGCCAAGCTGTCAGTGCTTGGCCTCAGAGAGCCAGTGTGTGGTCCAGCCCTGCCAACTGCTCCAGAGCATCCCAGACCAGGTGGAAAACAGCAGGCACAGGGATCCCTGCCAGGGTAGGACCACGGACTCTGCAGACCTGGACTGACACTCAGGCCATTTGACCCTCACACATGAGCAGAGCTCTCCAGGCAGCCAGGAAGGCGCAGGGCAGAACGTCCATGGCACAGCACCACTTGCAACATGAACTTTTCCCTTTTTACCAGAAGTTTTATTAAACTTTCCATTCCCACACTGGCAGCAACCACTTTTTTAGAAGTGGAGGCATGTTGCCCTGACTTTTGCAGTTCTGAATGTTATCATTCTTTTGTAACTGGTTCTCAGACATTCTCTGTAAACATAGCCATGTTATTGGAACAGTATCTTTTTATTTACATTCCTTTCTCCTGGGCACAGAAGTTTGATGGACATTTCCTTTGACCAGTGTGATTGAGGGGAAGCTCTTTGTCTCCTCCAATCCACAGTGGCTTATGAGACACATATAAAATAAAGATGGGCGGGGGAAGCCCAGAGTTTGTTCCTTGATCTCCACAGGCGTCTGTCTCCTTCTTTCGTGTCGTTACTGTGACAGAGACCTGCTCCTCCCAAGGGGGGAAATAAATCCGTACAGGCAAAGGACAAAGAGGATTGTTTGTCAAACCTCACTCTTTCCCACTTGCCTATCAAACTTGCTCCTAGGGCTACACCTGAAAATATTTGCTGTTCACTGACTCGGGTTGATCACTCATGACCAGGTTTCTGGGTGTAGAGTTAGGTGCTCCAACCCACAGGTTGTCAGCTCAGTATCCTTGGAGGGGCTGCAGATCAACTCGCTGTTCTCCAGGGCAGCCCCAAAATGCTTCAGCCAGGCCAAGCAGGATGTCACCACCACCTTCCTGTTTGTTCTCCTGAGCGCTGGCTGCTTCCTCTGAGCCATTCAAAACCAGCCTGCTTAGGGCAAATCTGGGTGCACTATTTGCTTTGCCTTCCCCACCAACAATGTCCCCTGGGACAGTTTTGTCCCCAGGGGAGGTGCTGCCCTCACAGCCCCACCCCAAGGATGGACACTCCAGCCCCAGATTTAGGGGTAATTCTCCTGGGAGAGGCATTTTCTAACCTCTCCCCAAAGCCTGGCAAGCTGCTGCTGTTATCCTGGAGGTCAAGCAGGAGAACAGAGCCACACCTGAGCTCCTGAGATCCCCCAGGAGTGTTGTGGCTTAACCCTACCCTCACCATGGCAGGGCAGCTCTGCAAGGAGCCCACCTGCTCAGCCCAATCTTCCCCCCAGGACATCTCAGCCTTCCCACTTCCATCTCTCTGTGCTTCCACCTCATACAGCAAATAGGAATCACCAGGAAATGGTGAATGGAGAGCACCAAAATGGGAAAAAACAACTGTCCTTTCCTGTTATTTTTTGCTCACATGATGTTTAGCAAAAGTTTCTTTTGGCAGAAGCTTGGTTTTCCAGCAGTTTTAAAGTTCATTCCAGCTTTGCAAAACAGTGATTTTACCAGAGCTAGTTTTCACTCATTACTCAGAGCAGAGTTGAGGATGGGGCTGGTTGAATGTCTTGGTGTGCTCTGCCTCCAGAGAGCCTGTGCCTGGGTATAACCTCAGCAAAGTCTGAGGGAGAGCGTGAAATCTGGCTTAATAATCACACTTAACACCTCTCTTTGATTTTATAAACCTGGGCTGGCTGTGGCTGGAAGCAAGAAGCAGATGGTTTTCACTGCAGAAATAAGTTACACCCCACTCAAAGGATGCTTTTCTGCATAAACTGTCGGGAAAAAATCTCTCTCCTTTTCAAGATCCAAGCCCTTACATCGCCCAGAGCACCCCAATGTGATCCCATGCAGTGTTGCTCTTTGTTTTCGATCCCATGCTCAAACCATCAACCCACCCTAAGCAGGGATGTGCTACCCAAGGAATTTCTCCAGCAATCATTTCTTCTTTCAGAAAGCCAAAGCCAAGCAAAACCAGTTTTTCTGCAAGCTCATGCAGCTAGGGAAGAGAGAAAAACATGCTGATAAGCATCTTGGATAGCTTCGGGATAAATTTATGTCTGATCTGTTCTCTAAGACAAAATGTTTTGGTTGTTGTCTCTCCTCAGCAATTGTACATGAAAATGAAAGTTAATGAGATGAGGGTTAAATACCCTCGGGATGGGGAAATAAACCTTGACTTCTGGCAAGATTTGAGAGGTTTTGTACAAAATAAAGTCATGTGAATAGCAGTGTAAATGCTTCAGCACGAGATTTCCCACAGCACTTTGTAGCTTAAAGCACATTTTATATGTGAGAACAGAGGAGCACTTGCTCAGCTCCATCCTGTGACGGGACATGACAGAGTCCTGAAGCCACCAGATGTCCCATGGCAGTGTCAGGAGGGTTTACCAGGCTGAAACGAGGGACCAGCACCCTCATGTGAAGCAGGAGCAGGGGCCCCACTGGGTGCCCTATGGCCCCACTGCCTGTGGGTGATGCAGAGACAAGACCAGTCAGGATACAGGGCAGGCCCACTCCATCCTTGATGATACTTTGGGATCTGCAAAGCTTCCCCACCTCAGAGTGTCTGAGTTTGGGTCATTCTGGGTGCACCAGGCCAGCAAGGTGAATGCTGGAGGGGTGACAAAGGGTGATAAAGTGGTAACAGTCCTGCAGGCCAAAATCTGGGCTCCTGTCACAACAGAGGAGAAACACAAGAAAATGAAAAAAATGAAACTACTGGATGGGAAATGTGCTGGGGCAGTGCTAAGGGCAGGCAGTGGATGCACTGTGCCCCTCATGTGCAGCATCAGGAGACAGAGCCGCTGTTCCCAACCCCATGTCCAGGGCACAATCAGCAACCTGCAGATCCCAACATGCTGCGTATCAAGACAGATGGCAGGAATACCAGACCAGGATGTTTGCTGACATGAATAAGCTTCATTCACCAGCAGACATTAAAAAGTACTTATTGTAAAAGGAGAACTCACTGGTGTGAGATAAGATTTGGAGACCAGACCAGAAGCAGAATAAGGGGAAGAGAGCCAAACCCAAGGAGACACTGATCCCCTGTCCCCTTCTCCTCCCCATCCAGCACAAATGCACAGCACTGAGCCTCCTTGCTAAGCTGCCATCCCAGACCGGACCCTGAGCAGAGGACACATCTCCCTGACAGCGCAGCAGCTCCTTATTTCCACTGACACGTTCACCACCTATCAAAGACGGTGCGTCCAAGAGGCTTGGATGACAATCCACTTCAACTTCATTCTCATACTCCAGTTAGGATTAATTTTCAGCAGCTCTACCTGAAAATACCAGCCAGCAACAGCCTGCAGGATCCCCCTTGCTGGTGGTCAACTGGGTCACTGTGGCTCCCACAGAGGAACTTGGAGGAAGATGCTGGTACCCACTTGGCCATGGATACAGCAAGGAACAGTCCCGTTTTTCCCATATCCAGACTTCCCAACCAGCTCAGTACACTGTGCTACACGTTTTCACACACTAGATGTCAGCAGAGGAATAAAAATAACGCTGGTGCTCCAGCTCAAACCCGGCAGGGATTTCCATTGGGTCAGTAAAACTCGCAACCTGACACCAATAAACTCATTTGCTGCAGCAATAACCAGACTGGGCAGAGGGTGGCAGGGAAAACCCACCCAGAGGATCTTTGGTGTCTCCCTAAGTCTTGGATGGGGAAAGCCACAACCCTGAACCGACTTGTCTGTGTCAGCAGAACTCAGAGACTCACAAACAGCAAAACAGCATTTCTTTTGTGCACGCATTTTCGGTGGTGGGGGATTTGCTGCTGGCCCAGCCTCTCCAGCAGAGCTGATTTAACCACCCAGCACTGCTCCCCGGCTTCTCCTGAAGTCACCTTTGAAGCTGGGGATTATGAAGGAGCCCTGCAGGTACAACCTGCCCTTGCTCTGCCAGCAGAACAACAAACTGTGGTGCAAAACACCTCTCTACACCAGAGAAATGGTCTGGTGCTATCAGCTCTTGTATCTTTATGGTTGCAGCAATAAACTCAGACTGCAGCCCTCGCAGCAAAGGGGACTGAATCACTGTAATAAGCCACCCCAAGGCTGTACTTGCTCATCCTGAGCTGGGCTCTCACCCTCTCCCAGCAGCTTTTACCGACTTTTGGACAGGACTGAGAGCTGGGAAATTTGAGGTCTGTGCTGGCCTCTTTGTACAAGAGCAGGAGAATCGATCACTGAACCCTGGGAAAAACCCCACCCCAAAAATCTGCCCCTACAGACTCAGCTGTACCTTCATTGCACTCTTGACTTGGGGCCACCTGCCTGGTCTGGGCAGGGAGCATCTTACAGCACATCCCAAAACATTTGTGTGTGGTTCCCAAACCCAGAGGTGAGTTGCAACCCAGGGGTCCCCTTCAAGTTACACCAGTGTGTGGAGACGCCCAAGGCTTTGGGGCATTCAAAGTTTTCCTTCCAAACCACACTCCTACCTACAGGAGCTAAACCAGCCAAAATAGCATTGAATGTAGGGTAGATGCAGCCTTTCAAGTGCAGATCACCCCAACAGCATTTTTTCTCTCCATCTTCACTCCAACCCTCCTTCCATTGCTCTGTAAATCACGGGTCACTACTTGCCCCCAGATTCCTCCTCCTGGCTAATGCCCTGGAGATGGGTGGGCTCTGAGGGCTCTCCCATCTGTACCTCTCCCAGGCAAATTGGTCTCCCCTTTCCCAGGGTCTACCATTTCAGACCCTCCCCACCCCAGCCCAAGGTGTCTCCCTGTGCGCTGACCCTGCAGGACACAGTTCAAAGCCTCCAACAGGAAAAACAGGAAAAGCCGCCCCGGCTCTCCCCGTTGACATAGTTTCGGTCTGGTTCTTGGTGTCAAAGGAGGTTTTCACCTTCACCCCAGCCCGTGGGCCCTACGTGCTGCCTGGTGCCGCTCAGCAGATGCCAGGAGGCCCCTGAGGGAGGACGCCACAGAGGGGGCCCACCTTGGGGAGCTCCCAGTGGGTGCCATAAATCCCTCCCAGAGCAGGTTTGGGGGTATCAATCCTCTGCCCCGCTCCAGGAAGCAAATTCCATGTTTAATTGAGGCATGCAGGAGGAAATACCTGCTGTCCTCTGTGACAACCCAGGGAGGCACCATTAAACATCTCCCAAGTGGAGGGAGCAACAAGAAAAGTTGGGGAGGTTGTGAGGTGTGAGACGAAACCATCTGCTGGGTTTACAGCCAGGAGTTGGTGACTCAGCCCACACAGGGCACAGATATTTGGGAAGCATGGAGACTCAGTGTCTGCAGCACCAGCCTGGCCTCCAGCACTGCTGTGTTGAGGGGATCATGGCAGAAAGGGGAGCACAGGCACTTGGGCACACACATGGAGAGCACAGTCCCAGCACCACCAGCTTCTGGCTCTGGGGAGGGACAAGGAGGGACCCAAATGCAGGATCATTCCCTCTGCTCCATCCAGTGTGCAAGGTATCATGCTGTAGTCAGGTAGACATTCAGAAACTCCTTCTGTGAGAGGTGTGTAACCCTCCAGAGCACCAAGACTGCTCATGTCTCACCTGACTTCCTCACTGTCAGCACTTAGCATCTATTTATCCCCCCCGGCCCAACCCTAGCCTCAGGCCAAGAGGTGGGGAGCAGAATTCAATGATGTAAGGAGGCTGCAATTCCTGTCGAGCAGGTTCACGGCCCTGCTCATCCATGGAGCTTTAGCTGGTGCACCCAGGTTGGAGCAGGGCAGTGTCCAGGGAGGAGACCATGCCCATGTGTCACCCCTGGGTCACAGGGAAGGGTGACACATTGGCCAAGTCAGGACCTGGACCCAGGCCCAGAGGGCACCGGTCTGACCATCCTTCCAGTCGTGGGGCCACACAACACTGACTCCAGTGATGCTGTCCCATTAAAAGGTGCCCCAGTGACGAACCACTGAACCTTTGCAGACCAGGAGCTGTGCCACTCCCACCAGGGACACAGAAGATGAACAACAACCCCCAGAACCCTCCTGGACCCCCCAAAACCAAAGCCTGATCCTCCACAGCCCGGACTAAATGCCATATTAACACCCCCATGGAGTTCCCAGCCCCACTTCCAACCCTTCACCTGCTGATTTCCTGCAGCTGTTTCACAAATGAATTCCAGGAAGCAGCTCAGATCTGAGCAGCTCCAGCCTGGCCTGTGCTCACGAGAGGGAGGCAGCCCATCTGTGCAGCAGGGACAGCACAGAACCTCACTGACTTTTGGCTTCTCAAAAATGCAACCACAGAAAAGAATTTTTCTCTCCAGGCTTCATCTGGCAGGGTCCTTGCTCTGAGGTCTCAGCTTCCAGCATAAAAGGAAGAAATCCTTCCAGATCTAACGCTGTAACTCCCAGGGGTAGATGCATAAAGTAGGGTCCCCTCTGGTTCTGTCTGACATCACCCATCTCCCCAGATGGCACCAGTCCCACCTCCAGATACTTTCCTGACTGCAGCTGCAGAAGATGGTCCAGCTCTCCGATGCCTTTTGCATCTGTCAGCTCTTTCCCACATACCCTTCCCACTCCTCACATTGCTGTTTGCTGGGTCTGTCACCAAATCCATCAGCATCACACATGGTTGGAGATTTCCTGTGGGTCACGGACATCCTATTGTTGACCTCATGCTCAGCCCTCCCTGCCCAAGCACACGCAGTCCCAGCACTCAACAGCATCTGTCCTTCAGAAACCATTTTCCCAGTGTATCCACCTGGGACCTCCTGGAATTCACCACACATCGACAAGGCCAGCACACCCACAGGTCAGTCAATCTGCTGAATTCATGACCTGTCTAATAGTGCCCAAGTCATGCCCAGACCAACAAGGTAAATCAGCACCCCTGTCCTGTGCAAGCATCTGAGGCAGCTGGTATTTCCCTCCCAGATGGGGATGAGCCAGCACAACCCATGCACTGGAGTTATTTCTCCAAGGCTGATGGGGCACAGAGCCACAGTGCATCTCCCAAGCCTAACTCAGAGCAATGCTACCATAAATGTGCTGGTTTGCACCAACTCAAACACCCTCTTGCAGATCCAACAGCAGGGAAAGCAAGGGCATGTTGATTCCACTATACAATCATGAAGGGGAAGTCAGAAGAGGGTCCTGTAGCCCCTACAACCCCCCTGCCCTGCTGAGAGCTGCTGTCAGCAGCAGTGAGGGTGACAAAGTGGTTAAACCAGCCCTTTCTCCTTCCTCCTCCTACCATGGGGTGATGCAGCAGTGGCTGCGTGGCTTAATGTGAACCAGCTTTGGTAAATATAATGAAATCATAAAAAGTGGGGAATCAGCACAACAGAACTGGAGTCTCTCATGGAATTGTACTTTCCCCTCAGCTAATCTGACATGAATGGTGGATGGACCCTGATTCCCATGGGAACTTGTTCACTTGCTGTTTATCTGCAGTGCAATAAAAATAATATTAAAAATAGTCTGTGGAGAAGAAAAAGCAGAAAAAAAATTGACACCTGATGCTGTTCCTCTCCATTGCCTGAAATCCAATATATGAGCTCTGGGAACAGGCATGTCTGTGCGATGACAGCTCAGACACTCCCAGACTTTGTCTTGAACAGAAACTGAGATGAAATTAGCTTTCCACAGGGCTGAAATGTTTTTAAGAGGTTATTGAAGCAGCAGGTATGGTGCTGCCATCTCACCCTGGGACCACAGCCCATTGCTCAGTTCTGCCCTCGTGTAGTGGGGAGCACAGATGAAAACATCAAACCCACAAGGGATTAAGGTATTGTGTTAAAAGGCAGCCTTATAAAAACCTAAATGCTGCAGGAAAGCCTAGATTTGTAACATTCAAACCTGCCCAAACTACATAAAAGAGGGAAAGCTGTCATAAAATGCTGAACCCAAGTGCCACAGGGACAGGGCAGTGCTGAAGCTCCAGTCATGCTCCCCGACAGGCTGTGCTCTGCAACACAGACATGTGTCCAGGCTGGTTTGATGAAGAAGTTTAGAATTAAGACTGGGGGTGGGGAAAAACAGCAGGCTTGGAAATCTTTGCAAATCAAAGGTGGAGAGGGAGCAAGGTGCTAGTTCATCCTCACACCAAGCCTTGGGTTCAGGTCTGGACTACACTTTTCCTGGGCACTGCCTGCCTGGGTAGCATCTTTGCTGCCACAAAGTGAAGTTTATTCAGTCATCATTCACTTTTACTCCTTTTTACTCCTTTTTACAAGTTTTAGTAACACTCCCATAAACAGGTTTTAAATGCAATCCTTTTTCTCTGACATGCTGCATGTTAAAGATTAGCAGAAGCTTTTTATTGCAGGTAATAAAGAACCCTGATGTCAAATATTTTAACAAGCCAAGGGCTCCATGGGAAAAGCCCAAGGGGCTCCAAATGCATTTCTGCTCTGCAGCCCCTCCTGTCAGGAAGAGGGGGGAAGCGACAGAGTTTTCTGGGAAAATATCTTAGATTTTATCTATTTTTTGGAAAAGAACAAAGTGGCTCCAACCCCACTGCTGAACTCGGGATCTTCCCAGCCAGGCATTTCCCGCGCTCTGTGCAGAGCTAGCTGTTCCCCCAGCATCTTCATGGAATTGTGCAAGGGAGACACTGCCTTAAGAAAAGAGCAAATTTAGGTTTGTCTTTCATGAGCTCACTTCATCCTTCCAGACCTGCCTGCAGCCACGCAGGAACAAGCAGCAAGTTGATGCTACACACACCAGAGCATCCCACAGGGATGAGCCCACGAGGGGGTTTTCTTTCCCAAGTGATGCTGCCAGCTGGAGGCATCACATCCCTTGGCTGCAGCCAGTGGGGTGATGAACCCCAGCACATCGTCACATCACACAGCAGACGAAGTGCCACTTGCCAAGGCATGGGGTGACAGCTGTGAAAATGATCCTCTGCTGCCGTTCGGTCAGAGCACGTCCAGTTCCCGATCGGAGCGGCTGGCAGAAGCAGAGCATGGCAGCTCTGTTTGCTGCTCTCCACAGCCTCAGCATCTCCCTGCTTTCCCTGCTCCTTGGCACACCCCGGGTTCCTGACGGTACCACGTGTGGAACAGCATCCACACAGCATCCCCCACCTGGCCCCAGAGGGGTCACACTGCTGAGCATCGCGTTGGATTTACTGAGAACAAAACTGGGCAGCCGCCACTCCAAAAGCATTCCGGGATGGGCTCTCCGCCCACACGCAGGATTAAGTTTCCACCCCTCAGCTCACTTTCAGAGGGGCCCACAGCCTGAGAAACCAGGAAGGGTCACACACACACGAAACAGCCCACGCAGTCACCAGAGCAGCTGCCAAAATTATCACTGCCCACAGACTGAAGGGGGAAGAGCCTCGTGCCTTTCCCCAGGAGCCCAAACACTTTTTCCCATTCCCTTTCCCCTCTCTTCCCACATGCTCCCATCCCTCCTGGCCAAGACAGCACTGCTCAAGGGCTCAGCCCCCCGAGCAGGAGGGTCTGCACTGCTGCTCTGGCTGCTTGCACAGCCAGGGAAGGAGTCCTGCAGTGAAGGATACACATCTCCAAGCAAGACATGCTCCTGCTGACACAGCCTGCAAAGCCATAGGATCATAGAATCAATGGAAAAGATCTCTAAGATCATCAAGTCCAACCAGGCCAGCCCAGGGCTGCAGAGCCCTGCAGAGGCCTCATCGCACGTGGCCAAGCCACTGCAGTACCAGGACATCCTCAGTGCCCTCCCTTCTCCTTCCAGCCCTGCTGAAATAAGCAGAGCTCTTTCTTCACTTTCCCATGACTGGATTCCCCTGAAAACAGCAGAAAACACATATGCTGATGGTAATTAATCTGACAAGAAGTCAGGAGACACAGATTAAATGTCTCGTATCACTGGGATCACGGATAATTGTAAAGATAGGCTCTGTTACAGAATTGGCAGACAGTCTCAGTGTGCATTTAGAGATCAAGGCACAGATAGCCAGCCTGCACCTTGGGATTCACCACAGCCTCAGCTGTGATTCCCCACCACTGCTGGAGCACACACAAACACATCCTCACCCTGGGTTTGGTTTGCAGGGCTGCCCATCCTTCTGAGGTGGCAGGCAGGGCCCAACACATTCTGGCAGCCGCCACCAGGGAGTGGGGGGACATGGGCACACTCCTGGGAAGGAGAAAGGCATTTCTGAAAGCTTTTAGCCCTGGCCCATCCTGGGTCCCAGGGAGGTTAATGACCAGAGGGGGACAGAGGAGTTATTCAGGTACTGAGCACCCCATGGCCCAGTCCCTCTTGCTGAGACCCTGATGGTCGCCCCACTCAGCACAGGGAAGCAGCTTCCTAAGGTCTCTGGGAGAGCCATTTGTCTCCTTCCATAGACTAATCCAGGCACTTCCATAACTGCCTTACATATACATATTCTGTAAAAATGCAGCCACAGCCCACCACTGCCACAGCCAACTTTCTTTGGGAGCAAATCAGCAGCCACCACTTTCCCTGCCATCCAAGTCCCACATCACAGGTCGCTACAGATGGTTCTGATTAAGCTGATTTCTCTCAGCACCTAAATAGTCCTGAAAACACTTGGAAGTTGTATTAGGTGACACCTTTCATTAAGCCTTCAGCACCTGCTTCAAGCCAATCTGAGGGAGCTTGAAAAAAATCCCCAGGCTGTGATAACAGAGCAAAGCTTGCATGCTGATGCAAGGTAGGTGCTCTGAAGGAGGACACTGAAGAGTTGGGCTGTTTCACCACTTTTTGAGAGCAGCACAGTCTTAGAAATGGAAGAAAGTGTCCTTGAAGAAGAGCAGGCTGTAGGTGATGCAGCATTTGCAAAATGAAGAGGAGCAGAATATGAGAATTGGCCCTCAAAGGAGAAGAAAAATGGAAAGCTTTGTCAGGAAAAAGATTTTCCAGCAGCATGAGGGAATTTCATTCTGGAAGGCCATCAAGAGCCAAGATGGGAAGGCACAAACAGAAACACAGGGAGCTGTAAGAGCAAAGCCCAGGGTGCTTAGAGGCACCACAGCTGGAGCCCAGCACCATCACTGGACTCTGCCGAGTTCTCACTCCCCATCACCAACACAAAGCACCTGAGATACCTCTCCTTGCAGCTTGAGGTGATCACTGAGCTGCCAGGTTCATGCAAAAGGGAAAGGCTGTCCTTGGGAAACCACCCTATGCCTTCCCACAGGACCTCAGACCCTGACCTGTGCCACCAAGCTGCCTGAGAAGATGGCCCTGTGTCACACTAAAGGGGCTGTGGCTGGTGGTGGGACAGCTCACATGGCAAAAAAGGGCCTGTCCTGTTCAGAGAAGCAAAGCATCACTCTGCTCCTCCTTCTCTCCCCCTTCTCTCCTGTTCCTTTTTGCTGGGGCAGAGACAAGATTTCCACCCTCAGCTGAATCCTGTTAAGACAGGCCTGAGAGCTCCCAGCACTGCTCACCAGAACAGACCTTGCTGGTTTCTGGTAAACACTTCCAAAGCTTGTCAGAGTTAAAAATGTCTTCCAGATGAGCCTGGAAAGTGAGGGCTTTGGAATTTGAGCAGCTTTTTTGCATGCACACAAAATTGTGCAATAAATATAAACACTGCACAGTGCAGTCCTCAGCCCAGAACCTCCGGCATTGGATTGTAGGTGATACAGTGGTTTTGAGGATCCAACATCATCCAGTCTCCCACCAATGCTACAAAGGGTTGTTTTTATTTCCTTGGAACAAAACTAGTGGCCAGACTTTAAATTGCCAGCAGATGGCAAGGGGAACAGTACATGAGCTTCCCACATAATACAATTTGTTGTACTAAAGTACTTGGATCCAAGTGAGCTTGCACTTAGGGATGGTCTCCCCAGCAGTCCAGTGTTTCCAGTCTGTCACTGGCTTTGGAGGCAGGGAGCTCTGGGGTCTGTGCACACCAGCTACCCTGGAGAGCCCTCTCCTCGTCCCACGCTGTGCTCACTGAGAGAAGCACTCATTTCCCAGGTGTACAGTGACCACCACTACTGCACAAATATATTCCCCCAGGATTCAAGCTGACACAAAACCCCATACAGTGTGCTGAGGGGTCAGAATCCAGATTCCAGATCCACCTGAACTTCAGCAAAGCACTCAGGCACATACTGAATTTCAGAGGTGTTCCTTATCCTCCCCTGAGCAGAGAGGGTGCAGCAGGTACCCCTGTCTGCTGCTGAGCTTGTGCTCCACTCACCAACGTGTTGGATGGGTCAGTGCGTTCCCAGGCTCAGGAGGGTGTGTGATGCCACCAGCAGCAGCTACTGGACCAAAACTCAACTGCCCACCTGATTTTTAGCAGTTACTGTGCTTTTAGCTGCCAGACAGCAAAATGTACAACTTACTCTCTGATCACTTTTTCTAGTAAAAGTAGATGCTTGGTAACCCCTCTGCAACTGCACATCATCCTTTTACAATAATCCATGCAAACTTTGCAGCCAGTATCCATAACCCCACAACCCATCCCGGGGTCCTGCACTACTACTGCTTTGGCTGTGTCTTTCAGATAACTTTCCTTTTTTCTCTGAAACATGAGAAGCTGAACTTGGATCCAAGATCAGAGGAGTTGTGCTTTAGCTGTGCAATCATTGGAGTTTAGCAAGGCCAAGCAGGCCTGACAGCACAGATGTGTCTCTGAACAAACCAGCCTGGGCTGTGGCTCAGTCTCAGAACACAGGGATGGCTGTGGCTGTTTTGGGGTTTGGGATGGCTCCTCTCCCCACAGCTCTTGCTTGCCATTAATCAGCATGGGGATGAGCTGACCTCACTGCAAATGCAGTCAGTGGCTTCTGAATCTCAAAATTATTCAGGGCATCTGCCATTTGGCACTAGCTGGAGCAACCTATTGATTTTCTTTCCTCAGAGCTGCCAGGTTTTCTCTTCATTTCATATCTATGTCTGCAAAAGGCAGACTTAAACTGGCAATGGATCTGAAAGGAAAACTTAATGTGAAAGAGCTGAGCACAGCTCAGAGGTGCCAGTGGATTCTCCATCCCTGGTGACCAAAGCTGCCAGACGAGTACATCTGACTGCCTAGGACATAGGGAAACCCATTCCTGTCCAATCTGTGATTTCTCCAACCATTCCAAACACAGGATGAGCCTCTGATTTAAAGCAGAAATTAATAAAAGAACTGCAGAGGGCTTTCTGAACATTATACCTGAATGCAATATTGTTTTTGTGGACATCGATGCCATTTTCTTTGCTATTTTATATTTTAAAAATTCCCAGTAAAAGCCATCACATCATTGAAAGAAAGCAGGAGATGACATCCCTTCCCTTGAGCAAACACCTTCCTCTCTATGATGATATTCTGGGGGAATGGGGGTACCTGGCCTCTCTTGGCCCCATGTCCCAGTACCAGCAGACCCACCCTGTGACACCATGCAGGGGATTGCTGCCAGCCTTGTGCCCAAGTAATTGTCTTTATGGCACAACCTCCTCTTAGCATTCCTTCCCTGGAGACATGAGCTCAGGTAGAAATCCATCACAGGGAGCAAGGACTCAGCACAGTCCGTGCCTGCCTGACTGGATGGAAGAGGGAATCAGGAGCACCCAGGTCTCATGGCTGGTAATTACACTCCTCCCTTTAAATCACAGCCTAATTTGTTCCTGCTGTAAGATAACCAGACAATGTGACTTTAAAACTGCCTAGAAGGCAGAGTTCCTTCTGTGCTGAGCTTTCTGAGCCCTTATTATTTTCTTGTTTTGGTGGGGGGGGCGGGGAGGTTCTCCTGTTCTGGTGCTTTATTGGTTTGGGCAGGGGCCAAGCCTCCTGTCTGCATAGGGCTTGCCCCCATGAAGTTTTCTCTCCTTAAGTGCTGAGATGGAGAGATCAACCAAATTGAAAAAACAATTGAAAGCAGAGGTCAGTGCTGTGCTCTGGGGAGACAGGTCCTTCAAGGGAGGGCTGGGGTTCAGCCACCGAAGCCAGGAACCTGCAGAACCTGATGGTGGCAGTTCCCTGAGGTGTCTCCAAGCTGATTTATCTTCAGGGAGCACCTGTGCAGCTGCTGTCATCACCCTGACTCAATCTCTCTGCCTGCAAAGGAGAGACTGACCACTGCCACATTGCCTATCTGCAGCTGCCTGCATCCTTGTCCCATTCCCACCTCTGGGAACAAGCTCCAGTAGTAAAACACCCTCACAACATTGCTGCCATCAGCTTGCATGGCTTTGATTCCAGCCAGGACAAACCACGAGACCATAAAACCAGAGTGAACCAGCCTCACCCACATGTTCCCAGCAGCTTCTCAATGAGGCAGGAAGGTTTTGCTACTCCTGTGTTTTTAAAAAATACAGGGAAAGCAGAGAACTTGACTCTGTAGAGGATGTGTAGAGTGGGCCAGGGCAGTGGAGATGCTGTCCCACTCCTGGCCCTCCAGCATTACTTTCTCCTCTAAAACTCAGCACAGGAAGGAGGAAAAGAACCTTCCAGAGAGAGTTATAGACCCAACATCAATCAGAGCTTAGCAGAAAGCAGCTTCCCTCTCTGCACACAGATTCCACAGGGTCACAGAATCTCCAGGTTGGAAGAGACCTTCAAGATCATCGAGTCCAACCCTTGCCCCAACATCTCAGAAAAACTAAACTAAACCATGGCACCGAGCACCACATCCAATCTCTTCTTAAACACGTTCAGGGATGGTGATTCCACCACCTCCCCGGGCAGGCCATTCCAGTATTTTATCACTCTTTCTGTAAAAAATTTTTTCCTAATATCCCGCCCAAAATCAGAGTTAACTGCTTTCTCCTCATAGACAAATCCACCACTGGTCCCACCATCCTGACCAAGCAGGGATGGCACAGGGATCCCCAAGTCAGTTGCTGTGCCCAACATGCCCGTACACAAACTGAGCAGCCACATGAAATTTCCCCAGGAAGCTCTTTTCCAGGCTGGCCAGTAGATGGGGATGGAAGAGCAGCCAAGGTCTGATCCATGGGCAACCATGTCCCTCCAGCCTGGCTGTGTCGTGATGGTTGTCACAGCTCAGGGAACACCGGTGACTGTACTGGCTGTGTGCAGGGCAGGGCTGAGATGGGGCTCAGACAGGGGCTGCATGACTTGGAAGCAGAGGAAACACCCCAGAGTTTAAATGTCATCCCTAGGGCAGCAAGTGTAGGGATAAACCCTAAAATAACCCCACCAGATGTTCCTGGGGTCTGCCTTTCCCCAAAACTCCAGGGTGGAGAGACCTGTCCTCACCATGGATCCTGAAGGGGAAGTTAAAGAGGACCAGAGAGCAGGTCCAGGTCCAGGTGCCTGCAGCACCACTACCCAGTGAAACTATGGCCAAATGCAGCTCCTGGTGGGAAAGAGAGCCTGGAGAGTCCATCACATGGCCCTGCTTGCCTGTACCTGCACGCTGGAACCCCCTGAACGAACTCAACACCCACCACCCAGATCCGCTTGTGTTCAGCCAAGACACTGCCTGGAGGGGCAATTTGGAAAGCCCAGGAAGAGCCCAGAGGCGCAGAGAAAACTCCCTCAGCTCACAGAGCTGTCAGGTTCAGCCCTGCCCCATAATGGGTGGCCAGCTGTGCTGGATTCCCAGGGGTTTGCCCCCTTCAGGATCTGCCCAGTGGATGATGATGGCCAGAGAGCGGGATGGGCAATAAGAACTGACAGGAGGCTTGACAGCACAGCAAAGGAGCAGGTGGGTTTCTGTGGGGTGCTGGTGCCTTTGGGCTCAGTGCTGGTGCAGAAGGGCTTCCTCCGCTGGAGCTGGGCTGTCAGCTCTGAGCAAACCCCAGAGCCACCTCCTTTCACCCTCCAAAATAAAGAAAGAGGAGCAAACAATGAGCAACACTCAGTGCCCTGCCCCTGAGCTCTGCCGTGTCAGGAGCTGTCATTATGTCGATGTGTAATTATACCATTAATTACTGACTGTAAAGCTCTAAAGAAAACAGATCTGAAATGAATCTAGTGCTGGTGCAAAGTCCTGAGAGATAACTCTGTGGCTGCTAAGGTGATGAGGACTGAGCTGCAATTTCTAAACCAAAATTGAATTTGCAATTAGTTCGCCTTGTTGCCTAAACCCGACAAAAGACCTTCCTGCATTTAATACCAAGAAGGGATGTCTCTGAGCTGCCATCAAACCACAGAGGCTTATAAAAGCCAACTGGAGCAGAGCAGAGGGAGCAGAATCCCAAATGTCTCCTTGGGCTGAGCAAGGCTCTTGTTTGAGTTTGGATTTGCTGCACACTCAATGTACATCTTCGAGCAAGCCACTTAATCTGACCCTGGCCCAAAGTTTAGCTGTCTGTCAAATGTTAGAAAAGGGCTTTGTCTCTCTCACAAGGACTCGGAGGTTTAATTACTGGCTGTGCCAGGATGCCCTTAGGTGGAAGCTGCAATGCAAATGCAAAGTATCATTATTAGAGCTTAGCAAATAACTCAAATGTTTTTCTGCAGCAACTCCCTTGAAAAGAAATTAGATTCCTTTCTGGTGTGTTTGGGCATCTTTCCAGGCTCTCTTGTTGTGACACTCGTGAGCAAGTGGAGAACTAAGAATATGAAGGTAATTCACCAAAAGTCAATGCCCAGCTCCTAAACCTGAGCCTTCGCACGGAGCCTCGCTCCTGCCACAGCCTCTGTGCGTGCGCCCGCGCCCGGCACCAAGGGAGGCAGGGCTGGGGCTGCACCCAGGCAGCAGGTCCTGTCAGCCACCTGTGGACACATCCAGCCCATCCAAACAGCCCAGGGACCCTCGGGGATATGCAGACATTAGCCATTGCCTTCTGCACTGGGTCCAGTGCTGATCCCCGGGAATGGCTCCCAGCCTGGGCACTCTCAGGGCATTGCTGAGCCAGGGGGGCATCAAAGGTGAGAGACATAAGGGAGAGAGGCATTTTCACAGGAAGCCACACATCCCAATCAGCTCATGCTATGCAAATCCCGATGATTTGAGCCATTTCACGCTCGCCTCTGAAAAGTCTGCGATGAACATTTGCATCATAAATTCTTTGGGATGGCTATTCTCTGGGGCTGGGCAGTTGCCATAAAGCTCCAAGAGTTTATGAGGATCTGACAAAACCTCCCAGCTCCTGCTGTAACCACTCAGTACATTCCTCAGCACCGTGTGCTGGACCATGGCCACTGAGTCCCAGACCAGGGATGCACGGGAGCGTCACCACAGCCCTGACCTCCCCAACAGCCTCGTGTGAGTGGGAACAGCATTGAGGAACATTTTCAATTAGCTTTACAGAAAACATTTGCCTGAAACTGGATGCTGTGTGAAACTCCTGAACTCTCCTTTTTCTTTCAGAGCTGGGGGCGAGGCAAGGGAGGGACGAGGGGAATTGGAAGAGCTTTTTATTTATTCAGATCTGAGTTGCACTGCTTCAGAGCACGTGTGGTTTGGCCAGCCTGAGCCAGAGCGGGATGAAGGAGCTCCTGCTGTGCTCCACACCCAGGCAGCTCCATGGGACTGGAGTAGGACACGACAGCAGAGTGCCCAGTGCCCACAGAGGAGCTGGCCTGCAGGCAGCCCTTGGGCTCAGCCCACACAGTGCCTGCATGTCACAGAATCACAGAATGGTTTGGGATGGGAGGGACCTTAAAGCTCATGTTGTCCCAACCCCCTGCTGTGGGCAGGGACACCTTCTACTAGACCAGGTTGCTTCAAGCCCCATCCAACCCGACCTTGAACGCTTCCAGGGATGGGGTAGCCACAGCTTCTCTGGGCAATCTGTGCCAAGGCCTCGCCACCCTCTCAGGGAAGAATTTCTTTCAAATATCCCATCTAACCCTGCCCTCTGGCAATAGGAAGCCATTCCCCCTTGTCCTCTCACTCCAGGCCCTCGTCCAAAGTCCTTCTCCAGCTTTCCTGGAGCTCCTTTAGCACCTTAGGTCTCCCTGGAGTCGTCTCTTCTCCAGGCTGAATCACCCCAGCTGTCCCAGCCTGTCTCCAGAGCAGAAGTGCTCGAGCCCCCTCTGTCATGCATGGCCACCACCCTGACACAACTCAGCTGCTGGGTGCTGCTCCTGCAGTATGGATGCCAAGCAAAAAATGCAGCAGGAGGAGGGGAGCTGGACCTGCCAAGTGCCAAACATCCCAACACTTTCCTCTAACCTTGAGGCTAAACCTGCCATGCCTAGAGCCCTGATTCCTTCTCTGATGAACATGTCCTTCATGCCAGTGAGTCAGATCACCCTCAGTCCCAGTTCTGAGACAGTGTGTCCAGACAAGGATGCCCTGCCTGCCGTGCTGCCTGCCACGTTGCCCCCCATGCTGCCCCATGCACAGTCGCTCCTTACCCACCACAGCTTTCCTGTGCCCTGATTCCAGCACACACTGTGATTTAATCCATCTAATTAACTTCTCCTTCCCTCTGTGGCTGATTTCTGCACGGTCAGAACTCCACAGCCTCTCCAGCCCACTGAGCTGCCAGCACAGCCTTTTGTACCAGCACTTGCCTGTTCCAACAGCCCCATTTGCTCCCATTCCCCAAAGGCACCAGCAGCAGCCCCAGTGCCCAGAGCAGCATTACTGGAACCAGCCAGGGCTACAGCACAGCAAACTGAGCTCCCGTCCCACCGTGAACTCCTCTGAGGTTTCTTTGTTTGTGTTTTTATTTGAAACAGCAGCAATTAGGAAAACAGCAAGAGCTTTTATTTAATTTGTTTTTCCTCCTTGGCTGGGCGTTTCCTCCCCAGACACCACCCTGCAAAGGTGCCTCAGCCTCCGCACAACTCTGTGGGCTCCAAAACATTCACAGCCCTCATTGCAGAGCAGAAACCCTGTTGAGGAGAGATAAAGATAGGGGTTTTTCATCTGCAGCTGGCAACTCTGGCTGAATCATTTGGGACTCCTTGGGTGTGACTTTTCAGCAGTACTGAGCTTCCATCCTCTTGCTGTGAGCTCTACACCCCACTTTTCTCTTTGGTATTCCCATTGTGGGCCTGGTTCTCTGCTCGGAGATGTCCTGATGGCTGTGTGGCCCATGCCTTCACTCCCAGCTGAGCCACAGCTTCTACAAATCCCTCATGGCCAAGGCACATGGTTTTTAAAAATCTGTATCTGCCATGCAGTCTGTGACAATGTGAAAAAGCAAGGGCATTTGTAATTAAAGAAACCCATTGCAAATTGCATAACAGCACAAGCTCACACCAAGGCCAAGGCTATTAACAGTCTGAATCCATTCAGCCAAGCCACACTCAAGCCGTGACAAGTCAAAAAATAAAGTTAATAAAATATCCTTGAAATGAATGCAGGTCATGTATTTGATCTGCATATTTATAAAAGCCGAGCCTAATCCAGCCAAACTTTCCAGGATAAAGATCTGACTCATCTTTGATCCTGCCTGTGCCTCCTTGGGGAATATCAGTTTTCCTTCAGCAAAGTTAGATGGGATTAAGAGTCACCTTAAAAGGAGCAAGATCTGCACAGGGTGGAGAAGTGATGGAGAGCCATCCCTTTGAAGCTGCAGGATGTTGACCTGGTGCCACAGGGAACCTCCCAAGCACACTCTGGGCACACATTTGCAGCACTTCAGGCAGCCAAACTTCACACCCTCCTGCATGAGGTCTGGTCTAGTGTAGCACCTGCCAATCCAGCATTAATATCCATGATCAGCTGAAGCAGAAAGAGCCTCTCTGCCTCCAGGGCCCAGCTCTGGCTGAGTCCAGCCTAGAGCCTCATGGCAAAACACTCTCTTGGCAATTCATTTGTCCAGCACTGGGTAAAGAGACTTCTGCAAAAAACTTTAACCTTAAAGAATCCCCCTCACACCAGTGAGAATGCCAGTGAGGAGCATGCCCAGGACTCCACACCAGGATGGATCCTGGAGGCTGAAGGCAGCTGCCTCCTGGATCACATTATCCCCTGCTGCTGCTCAACCTGTGCTCATGCAATGCCACAAGGCTCCATTTCCACAAAAAACACAGCGGGGAAGGCAGCCCCCCAGGCAATGTGGCTTGTGCCTCCTCCCCTGAGTGCCCTGAGCAGTGACATGAGGTGCAGAACCTCTCTGTTCCAGAGCACCTGCGTGGCTCTAAAACCCATGGGTTGTCAGCAAACTCCCTCCAAGCAAGGTGAGGGATTTGGCACCACGGGTGTGAAGGAGTGTGTTTCAGGCTGGGAGATTAACAGCTTCACCCCAGCTGGAGGTTTGGGGGAAGGAAAAGTCTTTGAGACATCAGCACTTGGAAATAAGAGATGCTCCTCTACAATACCAGGGGCTGAGAGTTTCTCTCTGTGTTTGTAAATATAAATACTTGTGCAAACACAAGGGAAACCACAGGTGTTATTCACCCAAAAATTGCCCAGTAAGTAGCTCCAGAGATTATCATCTTAGCTATAGGGTAGCAGGAAGGTATCGTTTCAGGGCAACAGGACCAGTGGTCTCAATGTGTTGAGGTCAGGAAATGGAAATGAAAATCAGAGAACCATTATGATAAAACCAATATTATAAAAAAATTTCTTACCTAGACTGGGCCCTGCAGAGTTCTATGAGAACCAAAGCAGTGTCACCAAGCCCTGGCCCAGCTCCCCAGTTTGGCCAGTGCACATCCCCAGTCTGAGCTGGTGTGCTATCACCACCCTCTTGCTGTTGCCACGAGCCCAAACAGCAGCCCTGGCTCTGACCGTCCTGTCCTGCATGTTCTGCAAGAGCCCAGGCACACATGAGGGTGATAACCCACTTCCATCCTAGATCACAAGGGACATCCTGCTGTAACAAACACCATCTCAAAGTCTTTGCGACCCTGCAGGTAAGTGCTGCCAGCAGGATTCAGCCTTTGCCTCTCCTCCTGCCTTTGAAATCCCTCCCTCATTATCCAGAGTCCCTGTGTGAGTCACTGCCCACACAAACGAACGATGATGAAAACAATCCTTCATCCCTCTGGCTGTGCCTTTGCTCTCTGGAGACAGCGGGTTGCATGCTGTCACCATGCAAATATGCAACTTTCTGGCTCTCTTGGCTGCAGAGAGAACCGAAGTGAACAAGCACTACAGAGGCTCAAAAATCAGGAGGTAAATCCCAGGTGATGAGCACACTCATGCTCACCATCCAGCAAGCACACCTGTGGGTATCCATGGGTTTTCTGAATTTTTGCTCAGCTGTACAGCAGTCTGGTCCAAATCTGTGCTCTGCACTCTGATCTTTTCCATCCCCTTCTCTCTGCTTTCATTCTCCATTTTAATATATTATCTATTTAAATATATTAAAGCATGAACTCTAAACCTGCTCCATGTGCATTCTAACTCACACCCATCCCTTGATCCCTGCTCAAGCCTGAGGCTGCTTCATTGTAGAACAAAATATCGGCACCAGCTCTGCTGACCACAGGGACAAGAGCCACAGGGTGCTGCAAAGGTGGAATTGGACTTCTTGCCTTCTCAAACATGGCCAGAGACTGTGGTGACCCAGAGCCACTGGGGCAGGAAGGAGTTTGGGTGGTGAAACCATCCACACAAGGCTCAGGGCACTGAGCACCAGTGCCAGCTGACAGCAAGAGACCTGTCAGGCACAACCAGGTTCAAGCCAGGACCTCGTCCAGCCTGGGGACACTGCAGCCACATCCTCCTCAGGGATGGTGTCACAGGTACTCAGTTGCTTGGAGAGCATTGCAAGGACAGGGAAGACCAGCTGCAGGCTGCAGCTCAGCACACTGGAGGGATAAGCGAAGACACTCATGAAGCTCCTCCACCCAAAACGGGACTTTCGGCAGGCTCAGGTCCTGTGTTTATAGCCAGAAGGGAAGCAGGGTTTGTCTGTAGTTACACAAGAAGTTTGTGGAGAGGAAACGAGCCCAGTTTTTCCAAGTCCCTGATTATCCCCCCAATAACGGGATGCACAGCACTTCCTCTGCAAGCCACAGAGATGTTGGAGGCGGGAGGTGCCAGGTCTCTTCCTCTGAGGTTAGGGAAGTGCCAGAGGCAACCAATGCCTCCCCCTGCTTTCCCACCTCTCCTCACAGAGCACAGGGAGCCGTGGGCAGGGGGCTGCCCCGCTGCACCCCAGGGTCCCGCAGAGCCCATCCTGAGTCACGGAGCGCTCCAGCCCCGGCACATTATATCGGGATGAGTCACTCGCTGACCTCTGCCTTCCGCAGTGTTCAGTTTCTAATTTTATGGGCTGTATCAGCAGGGTTATTGAATCCAGATGTCTGCAAAATGCAACTGCAGCACACAGAAAGCCACAAGGAAAGGCGTTGGTGGCGAGGACCGGGGCATGTGGTTCATTTTTCATAAGCAAACCTTGGCTTAAGAGGGAGAGGAAGGCACCTCCTGTCCCCTGCCTGCACAGGGCTCTGCAGGAGCAAGTGATTTCCATAGGCCATGTGGCCTTTCCCTCACTAACTGCTCCTTGCACTCCCTTTTCCCCAGGCGGTAGCTGCAGTCGCATCAGGCTCAGGTGGGTCAAGCCTGAGGGAGTTTGGGAGATGCTGCAGAAGTGTGGGTCCTGTGGAGCCTCTGTGCCTTGGCTGTGGGATGTGCACTGGACTGGAGCAGAGCTTCAGGTTTCCCAAACTGAGCTCTCCAGCACAGATCCTTCATGGCACAGACCAGCCAGGGGCAACAACACCTGACAGCTGTCTGTGATGGGCATCTGGTTTGCATAGAGCACAGCTGGCTCCGAGACAACAGGAGTGCATTTGTCCCTCCAAAGCGAAAAGTAAAAAAAAAAAAAAAATAAAAAAAAGGGGAAGCAATATCCAGACCTTGCCTAAACTTCAAAGAGAAGCCTGCTGAGTGACCTGCCTGCAGTGGGGCCATAGGAACCTGCAGCGTTGCCTGTGCCATGTGGGTGGTTCCTGAGCATTGACACAATGTGGGATCAGAGGCACCACGGAATGGAAAGTATTATTTAGTTGTTTGTTTGTTTGTTTGTTTATTTGATGTTTTTAAATATTTTCCTGCCCCTTCCCTTCTCTGCAGCTTTGACATGGCAAAACTGACCTGAGCCTCTCCAAGCCGGGATTTCCCAAAAGCTGTGTGTGGATGAACATCCCCCAAGGGATGATGCCCAGCCCCCTCCTTCACCAACAGCTGTCTGCAGCAGTGTAGACCAGGATCCTTGGTATGAAAATGAGCGAGGTTATGTCCAGGGCCCAAGCTAACAGCAACAGACCATGACCCGAATAACTGCACTTTCTGCTTAGTTCTGTTGTACAGTGACCCCACACAAATTATTCACTCCCAGGTTTTAGTTCACCTGACTTTGTGCAGTGATGTATCTTCAATTTCATAAGAAACACTGGCCTCTGGATGGAAGATTTGTAGTGGTGACCTGCTTCATGCTAACTGAAAGTCCCACAAACCCTTACTTGGCTATTGGTGACTAAAAGTGACTGCACACTGCTGTCAGGAGATAAACAATTTGCCTATCTTGTCCACACCTTGGCCTCCAGTCCTCCTGAATAAGCCTCAAGAGAACATCTGCCTTCAACAGAGAGGCCAGCACTGGCCCCCTGCACAGCTCATGAGAGGTGGAAGACACACAAATGCTTCATTCTGAGCTTCTCTCTGGCAATGCTGGGATGGCTGTGGGGAATTTCTCTGCACCCACCGGCTCTCCTGCTGCTGTGGGGCACAAACCAAGCTGAGACCTGGCTGGTAAAGGCTTCCTTTGCTCTCGCCTTTTCCCTGCAGCTTCCACGTCACACTGCTCAGGACAGATGGAAGTTGTGCAGAGAAGCAGAGATCCAGGAACACATATGGGTTTTCTCATTTTCTACCTTGTCACCTTGGAAAGAGAGACATGTAATACATAAAGCAGAGGGAGACAGTAATAATGAAGTTGACCTTCACACTGGTATTCCAGATGACATAGCTACACCTACGCCAAGTTACTCCTGACCTTGGCTGCTCCTAGGGCTGCTCCTGCCTCTCAGGAACCCAAAAAGGAGTCTTTTAGGGCAGTCATTGAATCTGGGATGACATTTCTCCTGTGTACAAGCCACGCACACACACTTTGAGACAGCTCAGAAGACCTGCAGGGGATGAGTTTAACGTACGGATGAACTTGGTGCCAAGTTTCAGCCTAATGGGAATCACAACAGCTGACTTACAACACTCCCCCTTTAAAGTCAGGGTTTACGGGGAAGGAATCTCTGCCAGATCCAGGAACTATAGCAACTGCTGTAATAAAATAGTATTTCAGCGTAAAGCTATTTTTACAGCATATCGCCACGTTCGTGGCATGGCAGTTTCCAGTGTTTTTCAGATGTCTGCTGCCAGAAGATTTAGCTGGATTAGTAGTTAAAGGAGGAGGGATCATATTGGGTTGTCAAATACATCCCTTTCCCTGCAATGGGAAAAATTATATGCTACGAGGTGATTCATCAGGTATTGAATTAATATAACACTTGATCTCGACTGACTAAAAGGCCAGGCTTGCCTCAGGCCCCAAACCTGGTCGCATTGAAGTCAACATGACTTTTGCAATTGGCTTTGGTGGGGCAGCTGTGATCCAGCCCATGATCAGACTCGCCTGAAGCCTAGAAACCCATATTCACACTACTGACAATATAAGCAGCAAGAAGTTACGATCTATAATAGATTAAGGTTTATCTCAGCTCAGCTGAAGCTCATGCAAATTTTACCAATCATTTGCATGGGGCCAAACAAAGTCGGACTTAATTCTGGGCAGCACCATTTCTACCTGTCATTCCAGTCCAGTATTTGCCTCTTCCACAGTCTCTTCTGTCATAGGAAAATTTATTTCAATGTTACTGAGGGTGGAAAAGGTGGTCCTATGAGCAGGAGTCAAGACTTACCAGTATCTAAACTAAAGTTTGCACCCGTGGACAGATAAATTTGTCCTGCAAGCATCACCATTGACAGACAGAGGAGAAAAAAGACTAAAAAAATATCAGATTCTATTTCAAAGAGATAGTGATATCATATCCAACACTACATTTAACTACTGCTCAGAGAACAGTGTGTTCCTGATAACTCAATGCACGTGATCCTGGCATGTCTGTGAATATAAAAGAGTGATATCCATAGCTTGAAACAAGTTTCTTCTGTCCGGTAACCCCCAAATGCCTCAGACCAGTAGCCTCCCCTGAACACCAAGTCCTGTGTCCTATATTTAATTCATGGCTTATCAATGAGAGAACCACCTGATTTACCCCATTCTTGAGCCAATCTCTGTCTGCCAAAGTATCTTTTTATTAATCTGCACCTTCTTCCCACAATTAACTTTGGTTTTTGTAATTTTATCAAACAGTTTGGACCCCTACCTTGGTTTGCTGATGCAGCCCAGGTCTGCTCAGCCCTACCTCTTCTCCTCCCACCACAGTTCCCCCACACACTGCACTCTGCCTGATGGAAAGAGTGCTCTGTACCCACACACCAGAATCCACAGGCACCACCTGAAGCCAAGGTGGCTTAATCAGGGTTGAGGTTTTGCAGTTGTCTCTCTTCAAAACTCCTCTGAAGCTGCGGCCCACTGTAGAACTGTACCTACTCCTGTTTCCACTTCTGTAAGTCCAACAGGGGTAAAAAGCCAAGAGAAATCAGAAGTGATCATCCACAAGAGAGAAACTTGGTACTGACTTTTGGTTTCCCAAGAAATATTGCCTATGTATGAGGATTAAAGCAAGGGTTAGATCACACCAAGTGTACACTGTGTAAGACACAGTTGTTTGTTGCCCCATTCGGTTTGGGGGGGCTCATACCCAAAAGTAAGCACACCTTGGGGCAGCCTGAAGTGAACAAACCTGGCCAACACCCTTTTAGTTATGTGGAAAATACATTTCCTGCTCAGCCTCTTAAACAAACCCATCCATGCCTCACTGGGCTTGGGACTGGCAAGGGAGAGCTGACATTTTGCTATGTGTTTACTGGAGCCTTTTCTGCACAACTCAGTTACAGCACTCACACAAACAGTGAAACTCCGTGGGTATCTGGGTAGGGAATGACCCATGGGTACAGAGACTGTGGGACTGGTGTAAGCTGTGCAAGAAGGAATGTTCATCTCGGCTCTCTGAGCCAGACCAAACCAGCCCTCACCTTGTTTACCCACCCAGGGCGCCTGTGAAATCAAGTGGGAGCTATTATACACCCACTCGGGACAGGCAGGAATGACAACACCAGGTGCAGAGAGATGGAGAAATGGATGGGCTAACAGTTGGCCTCACTCCCTTGGGCAAGGGTTCCTCAGTAGATACCAGGGATTATAGTGAACAGCCCAAAGGGCAATGTCCAGTGTAAAAACAAATTAGGGGAACACCAAATCTGATCCTCCTGCCCCACTGGAGCTGGTGGCTCTGGGGTGAGCTGGGAATTCATGGTGGATGACAATCCCAAGAGCAACTGCACAGCTTGTGGGTATCCATCACCCAAATTGCCTTTCCTCCCTTAGCTTTGCCATCACTCTCCCACTTCTCAGCATGAGCTGAAGAACAGACAGTGTTGTGACAGCAGCCAGGGTAACAGCACCCTTGGCACATTGGAGGATGGGATAAAACCTGAATGATCCCAGAATTGGAGGCACCTTTCCAAAATGTCAGCCTTCACCCCAGTGCTGGTTTGCGTCCACGTAAAATGGGACTAATAAAACTTGCTTGCTGCTCAAGGGGGAATTTAAGTCTTCATCAGACAAACTTCAGCGATTCCTTTGAAGATGGAAAGTTTTACTAAGTGTTAGCCTGGAAGATGATATATCCATTGACATGAAAGCTCTCTACACAAAGAGATTTAATTCACTTGAAAAGTCTATTCATACTTTTCAAAGTGGTCTGCCCATATGTAAAGCCTCAGAGTGGATGTCTGGGGGCTCCTCCACAGCTGGTGCAAAACAGCTCTGCTCTGAATGACTGTGACAGCACTGTTCTGATTTACACCAGACAGGAATCTGTCTGCTTAACAGAAATGGGCCTGTTCCTCCAAAATCCATGGTTAGGCTGATCACCCAGCCTTTGACATAGCTTAGAAGGGAAGAATAATTTTTTCCATTATTTAACACATTTGGAAGGGAGACAAGGAAAGAAGTAGAGAGTTACTCAAGGTCATGATAAACGTTGGGGTTATTTTACTGAGGTCTCCAGGGACATCAGCCACCTCAGTCACCCATGCCCCCGAGCCTGTTGTGTTGGCTGATACCCCCAGCAGCCTCAGGGATCAGATATTAGCAGGGGAAGAGCAGAATATAACCAACATTTACTCAGGAAATACAACTGGCCCTGAGGAAGCTGTAGGGAGAAATACATTAACTCTGTAGAAAAGATAACAAATACCTTCAGTATTGCCATAAATAATATAAAGGGGAAGAAACAGCACACCTCCATGGAGCAAAGATATTCCTATGATTGACAAGCAATGCCCGCCACCTTCCCTCAGCCATCACCTGTGGTTTTCAGTGCAGAACTTTTTTGTATCTTACCACTGTTTTCTGATCTGGTTTTGCCTGTTTTCCTCATTTTGCACAGCAAGGAGCTCCACCTGGCCTGGAGGCAGTGGCTCATGGAGAAACCCAAGGTGCCTCCCACTCCAGCCCAGGCAAAGCCCTTGAAGCCCAGGCACCACAGCACCACCAGGACACAGCCAAATCCTCACTGAGCCAAGAGCACAGAGAGCCACGGAGATGGAGAGGGACCTGTGCTGGCCCCAGCCCAGCCCATCCCCTCGGCCACAGCTCCTCACCCTTTGCTTTCTCTGCCATGAATTGCTTCACAGGCACACAAGAGGCCAAAGCAGCAAAGGCAGAGCTGGAATCGCTGTGTCCAACACCTGGGATCCACAGGGGAGGGAGACCCTGCCAAGAATTATTTTAACCTTCAATATTTCTGGCAACAGAATATCAGTCAAATGGTTCCTACTGTTTTTTTGGGTTATGTCACTCTGACACAAGTTGGTCCAGACCAAAATGATCCGTGTGCTCAAAGAGAGAAGGGTTTGTTTTCTATCTTAATGGACTTTCAGTAGCAGGGGAAAGGATGCCTGAAATAATAATCCTTAATAAATTCAACAGCTTCAAGAAGGAAAATCAGGCTAGATACAGCTCATAATGTCCTGTACAGATGCAGTGTATATTTTTCTCCTCCAAACCACTCATCAGGCCAGTGGTGGGGCACTTACCCTCCTGCATCCCACGTCCTCCCTGCAGAGCCAGGTGGAAAGTGCTGTCTGGGGGCCCACCCCTAAAATGGCATTTTTAGTGCAAGTTACTTGCAAAGAGTATTTCTTTCTGGAAAAGTAGAAAGGTAAATGAAAGATTTCAATTGATGTGACCTACATTGTTTCCAGTTTAGCATAGAAACTAAAAAAAAAAATAATTTTTTTTTAGACAACTTTGGAAAATCTTAGGGAAACACCCACTATGAGGAAAGGGGGAGAGTGGCTGTGTACCAATTCTTGTGGTTTTCTGTGTGTTTGTTGCTGCAGGTGGAGCTGTGTCTCACACCCTGGCATGTGCCTGCAGTGCAGGACACCCCACTGGCCACCAGCCTGGCTTGGTGGGCTCGGGCAGCTCATGGCACTGTGGCAACTTGGTGATGTGTCTGGGCCCAGGAGCAGAACTAAACTGTCCCAGCGAGGTCGACAATAAATATCCCCAAATCCATCATACCCAGGTGTACCCACACACTCTTGCTGAGCTGGGAGCAGGTTTGGAGCTCTTCAATAGGTAGATGAAAATCCCACACTGGCACAATCCAAGCCTTGCCCCAAGGTGATTTCTAAACCCTCTCTCCCCTCCCTTTACTCTCCTCTACTTCTGTGGCTTTGGGTTAAGGTGAAAAAATAGCAAGTGTTGCAAAACATACAACAGGAAGAACAATATTGACAGATGTGCTGAAAATTCATTTTGTTATAATGCTTTTTATAACTAATTCAGCTCAAGTTTTCCAAGGTTTGGTTCAGAAGACTGGAGAAGATGACGGTGATTCTCCAGGTTGTTACAGGGGTGGTATTTATCTTCAAAGGAAAGTCCTGCCCTGTTAGAGGATACTAGGAGCTGTACCTGGATTCAGGAACTCTGGGCTACCATGGGAGCAACGGGCAGATGTTGATGCACTGAGATTACTTTTAAAAATATTTTTTTTAAAAATCATGTGAAAAGAAACAAGAGTGGCTTTTTTCATCCCATTATTTGACTCCAGCTGCTGACCTTGGCTCTGGGAAAATAATTATTCTTGACTTCGAAGTGGGGAGGTTTTTTGTGCCAAAGGCAAATGTCTATAGATTTATACTATTTGGAAAAATCAAACGGCTGCAAGCCAAGCCATCCAGCTTATAAAACACAACCAAGCCTCTAGGGATAATTTAAAACTGACCCTGCAGCACTGAAATTCCAGCCATAGATGATACAAAATATAACTCACACCATTTTCTTATCTGCTGGATGCTCCCATCAGTGTGGGCTTCAGGGAAAAAGACCAGCCAAAGGAGACTGAAAGAAAGGAAAAATAAAAACAAAAATTAAAAAAGACTCCAAAATAAGTTTGTGCTAATGAAGGCGAAAAGGCCTGGCAGGCCAGAAGGCAAACTTTGTCATCCACACAGCCAAGAGTTGCAAAGGCAGCCACAGTCCATGCTTTTTCCATTGTGCACTGCCAAAATAACCCACAAAATTCTCCTGGGATGAAACAACCCACTCTCCTCTGCTCGAGCAATCCAGGCTTGGATCCTGCTTCTGACTAACAAAGCTGTGAGCTCTGATGGTTCATTCCTACACAATCAGGCCTCATCTGCTGGTGGTTGTTGTCTGCAGCCCTCGAGCCTCTAAGCACAGGGCAAGCTCCCTTAAGTCTGTGTGGTCTCCTGTGCCCACCTGAACCAGGATGCGCCAGCACCCGGTCTCATCACAGGTGTCAGTGCTGGGGGTGAGCCAGTTTGGCAAGACAGAAAAATGCATTTACTGGGTAAGAAGCTCTAGTGGAACACAGAAGCAGGAGGACATTTGTCCAGTTGTGCTTCCCACAAGCAGGAGCACCATGAGGAGCATAGGAACAAGAAGGTTTAGACTGGCAGGATTGCAGTGTGCTCTGCCTTGCAAGTCACTGCAACAGGGTTCTGCTCCAATTCACCAGGACACGGTGATTTCTCTGAAAAACAGTGGTTACAGAGCTCATCCAGAGCAAACAGAAGCAAGACTGACAGCAAAATAAGAAGATATATGCCTGGGTTTCAATAAGAATGGAGTGATCATCCCTACAATACCAAACTCTGAACAAGAGCAGTGTGATGCAGCATCCAGACTGAGCCATCTCAGCCTTCAGCAAATACTCTCTCCAAATTTGTAGCACATATTGCTCTACCTGTCAGGAGACCTGGCACATCATGTTTCAGATGAGAGGTTCAGTACTTTTTAATAAAAGAAACTCCACCAGACCAAACCCACCAACACCAGATCCCTCTCCACCCATCTCTGTCACTGAAGTGATCGATGGCTCTTTGTGACCCCTTGGTTGTCTGTACTCACAAGGGTGTGCAGTCACCCCCCAGGGATGACCAGTTCAATGAGGGAGAAGTTTTCATTTCAAATTTCCAACTGTTTTTGGCCTCCAGCCTCCAATAAAGCAGAGAGTGATGTACTTTAGCACTTCACAGCTGCAGACACTGGGGAGGAGTCACAAGCATCATCTTGCAGCACTTTAAGTTATGATGGTTCAATTACCCCATATGCTGCCTGCAAAGTACAAGTGGCTGAGATCACCTCTTTGCTAATCCCCCTCTTTTACCCACAAGCCCTTCACAGATGTCAGAGCATGCTTTGGTTTCACTGATCACTCACACTGGGAAATTTTGAGAGACTGAGCTTGTGACTCAAAGAGTTTTGCCAAGTAAAATATTGGCCTGCAACAATGTCCTAACAATACAAAGTAGTTGACACCATAAAATAAACAATTGCAGAGAGCACAGCAAAAGGGTATTTGGAACCGCCAAGGATCTTGCAGAGGTATTACTAAGCCAAACTGGAGTTAGCAAAAGCAATTTTTATGACAAAAACAAGTGTCAGTCTTTCCAACACTTCAGTCCCCACATAGCAAAAGCATCTCTGCCCAGAACTGGCCACATTGCTAACTTCTTCCTTCGAGTTTCATAACTTATGCAGTGTGCAGAAATGAGAGAAACAGTGAAAACAGACCAGGGCAGAGTATCCATAAAAGAGTGAGTGTACTTATGGTCACACAGCTCTACACTTGGATATAGAGCTACAGACAAAAATGGCAAAAAGAGAGCTAGAGGCTGCCATGTTCTCATAATATAATAACGAGGAAAACTTTGTAATTCCAAGCAGAAAGTCTTCGAAAGAATCAGCTGGGCTCGATTAGTAACAGCAGTGTAACTGCTTCCCCATAGTGCTGAGAATATCAGCAGAGAGCAATGAAGGAAAAAAAAAATCATTGTTAATTGTCAGCAGAACCAGAAAAGCCCTTACCAGTTAGAATTTCCATCCTCTCCAATTTCTGTTCTTTGCTGTCACTACAAACAGTGCTAAAATGCTCATAGTTAGCAGCATGGAGCACACCTGTAAGTCTCCCTCAGTGAGCAGAAGGACATGAACCTCCTCAGAGCACACCCCCATAACCAGCTGCTTACCCTAAACACGATTTTCATGGGAGAAGTTATCTGCACTTTATTTTCAGAAGCAGCTCAGATTTTAGGTCCGTCTAGCAAGCATCCTACCCTGTTAGATGCTTCAGAGTAGTGTGGGGATCTCACAGCAACTGGCTGGTGGCAATATCTGCTCATCTTGGTCTTGGTCTCTAGCTGAGCTTATTGGTAGAGGTGAACTACAGCCCTGCACTAAAACACCTCTTTTTGAAAGCCTTCACTGTGGGCTAGGACAGCTTGAGTGAGGTTCATCTTTCTTCAACAGTGTGTCTACAAGTGAGATGACCAAATCTAACCTTGTCACCCTGAGCACTGGTGAAGTCCATGATGACAAGCAGTGACTCCATAGGATGAGCTCCCACCTGCCTTAGGATGAAATACCTCCAAGGGGGAAGTTACTCTAGTTTTGCCAATTCGTTCTGATTATAAAGAAAATAATTTATCCTTGCATATCTTCTGGACAGCTACAGTTTGGTGAGATGACTCCCACTGTTGCTGTTAGATGAAATGCTGGTGCCTCTTTGGACCCTGTATTACTACAACCTCTCTTTGCCCAAAGCACTATTCCCCCAGGGGAAGGAGCAGCAACATGCTAGTGTGCACAGCAACTGAACACAGCACAGTGCTGCCAGGCCACATGAACCTCCCAAAGACTCCCATCACCTCCCGAGAGGCTGCCCAGCACACTGCTCCCCGTTCCCACGCCTCCACTGAGCACATCTTCAACACCCTGCTCAGCAGAGCGCAGCCTGGACGTGGTTTTAAAGGCCTTTCGTTGCCAGGAGAGGGATATTTCTGTGACCTTTCTCACCATTTCCTATAGCAATCTAATCCTAATTTAAAATGTCATGCCCTACGGCTTCTCCATAAAATTTAAAAAACACCCAACACACAAATAAACAAACAGAACAGATGAGGTTTTTCTATAAGCAGCAGAAATAACACAGGGTAGTTTCCTGGGGATTTCTGCATTGTGGTTGGATTCTCTGGTGCACAATAAAGGATGTGCTGTGATTGAAACTCCTTCTGTGGTTGGAGCATTTATAGCATCCCCCTATGTGGATTCTCTGCAGTCTACTAAGGGTTGAGTTTAGATGTCAATCTTCTCACTGTGGCTATTAATAAAAGTACTTTTTGTCTTTTGAGCTGCATATTTCACACAATTTTAGAGATTTATAAACTCCAAGATCACTATCAAAATGTCAAATTTTAGCTGAAATTTGTCCAGGGGCTCAAAAAGCAGCATGTAGGAGTGAATGTGGATGGATAAACAAACACATGCAAACACAGATACGCACAGCCCCATATGAGCACACCATCCTTTCCTCCTTAGGGAACTAGGATTAAAATAAAATTAAAATGCTGTTTAGAACTTGAAAATCTGCCATGACAGTCTACATCCTTTCCTATTTTTAGTTAACTTTTGTAAAGAAACAAGTATTTTGTGATCACACCCTCTCTGCAGCCCCAGAAAGGTTTGTATTTGGTTGTCTGGGATCAGCCATGGGCGAGACATGGGTGCAAGTCTTCCAGGCAGAGTCACCACATGTGTTTGGAAAATCAGCTCCTGGGTGAAAGGAAGAATCCTGGCACTGCAGGAAAGGCAGACAGAGCTGCTCTCCTTGCCCCACCAGAACACAGCTGATGCACAGCTCCGTCCCCACCTCCACAAAGATGTTTCCAAAGACAAACTTCATAGCTGGAGTTTCTGAGCATAGGACCCACAAGAGGGGCAGATTTCCAAAGGACAGAGCACCCAAGACTTATGTTTGGGTCTATTCTTACTCATTATGGAAATGTTGATACACAAATTTCTGTGTGCTCCTCTCTAGAGATGGTGGATGCACAGCTCTGAATCCTGGCCTGTTCTCACTACAGCAAAAGCAGTTTGTCTTCTTGGTTTCCTCACCAAAATGCATTTTGGCAGCCCTTGGGTATCTTTTTCAAATTTGAAAAGCAGCCCAGTTTGTTTCAAAAATTTGATAATGCATCTATTTCCCTTGCCTTGTTTGTCTGATGGTGTGCAGAGAAACGGGTTGTTTTCAAAAAATAGAAACTACTTCTCTAAATCACTCTTCATGTTGTTGTCATCAGCCATTTTCCAGAGACATCATCACATCAAACTCCATTTCCATTTCAGGCTTTGAATGATAACAGTCCCATTTAGCTGACAGAGAGGAATGTAGGGCACAGCACACAAAAATTAGAGTAAGGTGTCTTTTTAACATGTTTAGCTCAGGCACAGTTTTCAGGAGATATTCCTGCTGCCAGCTTCTGGAGCATCACAGAAAGCAAAGCTTTGAACAACCACCATCTCTTCGTATTAACCCACAGTTCTGCTGAGCCAGGACAGCAGTGCAGATACCCTCAACCTCACCACACAGAGATGAGCCAGCAGCCAAACCATTGGCACAGACTGATAACCACAGTCAGCTATCAAAAGGTCTCTCTTACTGTTAAAGCAGTGCAAGACCTCCAGATGACCAATGGCCAGCAGCCTGTCGGGTGACCTCCCCAGCCTCCCAGCTGCTCCTTCCTGAGCAGGTGTGGAGTTCAGCAGTTTGTGTCCAGACCCTCCTTGCTTGCTTGACACTGGAGACTGAAGGCAAAACCCCCTTGCCCTGCACTGTCGAGACCTGGCACCCTGCACAGATGAAAACTTAATTTCAAGAGCCTTCTCTGAGACTGCAGGACAGCCTGGAAGTGGCAGGTGCCAAGCTGTTTGCTTTCACTGTCTCTGGAGTGATCACTGTTTGCACATTTGAAGTAAGCAGGAGAATGACACATGAATCACGGTGCTTGAAAGGAACTGAGGTTTAAGAGGGCCATAGCAAAAACAATTACAATTTCTCCCTTTCTGAGCTGAGCAGATGTTTAAAATTATGTCAGTGACCTCCAAACCATAAACATTTCTCAGGAATCATGTAGATGTGGTTTGCAAAAAAAAAAGGAGAATTGTCCAATGTAAAGCAGAGGTCCTTGCTAAGCCAGCCCCCTTCCAGCAGTGGGAATGTCAAACATGCTTGACCTCCAAATCAGCAAATAAGCACATTATAAACAATGTTATTAATGGTTATGCTTTCACTACAATGAGGAGTCTCCCAGTTTGTTTAACGTACAGCAAGCTGGTTAGAGTGTACATAGTTTCACGGCCAAGCCACATTAAAGCAGAATGGGGAATTTGCTCCTATTGTTTCTAGCCCCACTGCTGCAAGGAGTGGTAGGTGGCAGGAGGGGAGAGACACTGCTAATCCTGGCACCGTCAGGATCACTGTCATCATTTCATGTTTAGGTGCTGATCCTGTGCCTTGAATCACCAAGTAATCACCACCTAACTTTTGGGATAGATATGAGAGGTCATCGCTTCTTTATGAAAACAGACAATAGTCTCCAACTGCAGCAGAAGCAGATATCCCCATCGACATGCAAAGCCCATTGAGGACTCAGGCAGCCCAGAAAAAGCTGCATTTGCCTTGAGAGGGGACAAGAAACAAGTGAGGTGCTCTACCAAGACCTGTCTCTCTTCCCCATGTATTCCCTTATACAAGACACATGTTGTAGCCAGTGTAACTGTACTACATTTCCAATAAAAACATCCCTGTGATCCTATAACCTTCCTGCAAACAAAGCTGGGCCTAGGCAGCCAATCTACATCATAACTGTATCCCAAGGCACTTTGGGGCTTGTCCATACCAAAAGGTAATGTGTAAAGAGATTCCCTTTTCACACAGCTCCAACCCGACTGCCAGGCACAGGGACAGCTGGAGGGCACAGAGGCAAATGAGATGGGAAATTTCAGCCCAGGGTGTTGGGGCAGAAGTGTGCAGAGTGACAGAGGTGAATATTACATGGAGCTGCCCAAACCTTGGTTTCCAAGATTCTCCTTCACATCAGCCAGCAACAGCTGCAGGGAGACCAATGGACACATCTCCTGAGGAGCAGCTCTGATAACAGCAGGACAATTACAGGTCTCTCCAAGGAAATCCCTAAGAAAAATCATGTTGGGTTTGGTAATATCTGACCCAGCCCAGGTGCTGTGTCCCTGTAACTGAGTGGAGCTGGCTCTGATGCAAACAGAGAAGAGCTGAGCCACTTTCACTGTCATTCATGAGTCTGAATATTTCAAACCTGATCCTCAAACTGCTAAACCTTCCCAAGTGACCACACTGCAGCAGCCAAAGGTCGTGATGTAAGCAGTTCAGGTTCACACTGACAATGTGTCAGATTAAGGGTTAACACAAACCCTGAGAGAAAATGCAGAATAAAAGGAAATAGAGATGTCAAACAGCCTTCCTACCTGTGCAAATGAGCAATGATGTCCCAAGCACAAAGAAAAAGAGTAGGAACTCAACCAAGGAGAGAGGCAACAGCAACAGCAGTAAAGGGAAGGAAACACAGGGATTTTAGTATTCCCACACTGAAAGTCTGACCTTTGAGGTGGACTTTCCTGCATGACCTTGGGCAGCTTACAGAGGCCAAGCCCAAGCTGCTGGATCAGGGTGGCCTTGGGAGCCTGACATGTCTCACAGGGCAGACAGACAGCAATTTCCCCCCTGCTCAGCTGCTTACAATGACAAGGATAAGGCATTCCTTTCCTGTTCCACTGGCACATTGAGAAGATGCACAGCAGCATCAACGAGGCTCTTGGGGACTGTGGTGAGGAGACCACACCGATTGCTCTGACAGCATCGCTCAAGGCCACAAGCATTCTGTTTTAGGCAGCTGACTGATTATTTTTACCACTTAAGGACTCATCCACATCTAATGAGATTCCTCCAGGTCAGTCTGATTTTAAATCAGTCCACTCATAAATCCCTTCCCTCCACCCCCAACACATCAGCTACTGTCTCCCTTATTTTATGAGCACAGAAAAAACCCACAGCAGACTAAACACCTCCCTTGTCTTTGAGAATTTGTGGAGCAGCAACTTGCCATTAAGGACAAAACAAGCTGATAGCCCAGCAGCAACCAAGGAAATGAGAAGCAAATGAAGATACAGTTTCTATAACCTCCAAAAACATCCAGAGAGGCACAGGAGAGGTGGCAGAGCATTTGCATTGTGAAAGGACAGGACTCGGGGACCCCAAGAGGCAAAGACCACAACTATGATCTATATTGAATGAATGCTGGGATAAAATTCATTGTCCCATCCTTACCCATTACAGTAGCATTTGCTCACAGAAAGCTCCTCTGCTTCCAACTTTGGCCACGTTATGGAGGAAATCACAGCGACTGAGGAATGTACACCAGGGAGAGCAAATAAACAGAGGTGTGCAAATTTGCTAAAAATAACCCAGGAATTGTGGCTGTTGGAGGGGAACACAGGCACTCAGTTGTTCACCACCATCTACCACAATTGAGGCCTTGTCTGGACAGGTGGGTGGCTTTCCTGGAAAATCCTATCTTAAAAAAAACCACCACACAGAAAAATCCCTCCTCAATCATTCCTGCAGCCCCTCTGTTTTCATCTAGATTCTTGCCAGAGGTTGTCAAAACAAGAAAGAAAAATAAAGCTCCAACATGTTCTTTGCTGTTTTCCCACTGCTTTCCAGGGCATTGATGTGTTGTTCCAGGCAGCCCAAAACTGAATGCCAGCGTGCTGGTGACAAGGGGCAGGGCTGGCAGGGGACACAGCAGCCAGCAGGACCACAAACAGGCAGCAACCTGTCTGAGACTCCCATGCAAAGAGCCCTTGAAGGAAAAGGTCTCAAAGAAACCAGTAAGGGCTGGAAATGGGATTGAATTATAGATTCCTGTGTTCTGGAGGTCTCAAAATTAAGTATCACAAGCATCAGGCACAGCAGGAGGAGGGGAGCATGTGACGGAAAGCTCAGCAGAGGCACCAGAGAGACTGGGTTGTGTAAGACCAGTGAAATGTGTCTTCTGTCAAACATGGAGGTTGCAAACCAAACCCCCTGGTAAGAAACCTTAGCACTCTGATGTTTTTTTCCAATCCCAGCCTCTAAGTCTAAGTGGGTAAATGTCCCAAAGTCAGGAGCGATCTGTGTGTGCGTGTTAAGAAATCGCCTTGCATCAAAATGTCCTGGTGATGTCTTTTATTTCTTTGACTTCTCCCTTAGTTTATATGTTGCAAGACCAGATAACCTCAAGTGTCTCAAAGCAGAACCTCAAAGCAAATATTTCTTTTTGTCTTTTTTTTTTTCCTCCCCTTTTTGGCCAGGCTTCTCGGAAGTATCTTTTCATCTCACTCAAGCCTGAAATTTGCTGAAAGGCTCCTTACAGGGTACTGAGCACATTGCCCAACACCAGAGAGCACACACAGCAACAGGAGTACAGTCTTTTCCATCTTTCACTTTCCACAGTGTAAACCCAAGCTGAGACTCAGGTCTCTACTTGGCACAGAGGATGGACACAATGACCACAGCTACTGTCTTTGCTCTAGCCCTTCCCTGGGGATTGAGACAGGCCCGTCTCCTGCACTTTTACATCCTTATTTCTGGAGCAGACACAATGGATGGCAGGAGCCCAGCTCCAACAGGACTGGTGGAATTGCTTGAAAGGGGTGACACAGCCAGACCAGGACATGGGGAATGGCACAGACCATGGCACCACAGCTGTTCACCACCGTAAAAGCACAGCACTGGTGCTTTCCCCATCACTCATGCTGCCCTTTCCTGAGCAGCATTTTAAGTGATTTCTGGTCCACAGGAACTGGTTACTACAGCCTGTGTTGGCAGCAGAGTCCAGGGAACTGGGCTCAGCTCACCCACAACCTGCCTCCCACCAAGACTCTGGGGTTAACACAGCAAGGGTTGGGGTCTCCCAGGGCTCTGTGCTGTGCCCAGTGTTGGTTTTAAAGCAGTCAAGTGCCACTGCTCTCAATAGTCTGCGACAGGGACATCCCCTGTTCCAACTCACACCACAGCAACCCCTGGAGCTCCTCAGCTCCCAGCGTTGGGGCTCTGTGGGGGCTCCAGGCACCCAAGAGCCAGTTCAGTGGAGATGAGTAGGCTGGACAAGGATCAAGATGTTCTTCCATTTGTGATGGTCCTGAAGACAAAATACTGCACCTGAGGACACTAATAGAAAGAGCAGACTGTGCATACATGGCATGATTCCCCAGGAGACTGCATCAAGCTCTGTGACACCTCACCCAGCACAAGGCAGACTGGGGACTCCTTTCCCTGGAGTTTAGCACAGCTCCCCAAATCTTCCCATTCTTGGCCACTGATAGAGTCAAACACAGCAGTATCAGTCAGCTGCTTTCTGACTGACTTCATGTGACCTCAGCTCGAGTGCCTGATAAAGATAATCTGCACTCTTGGCTTCCTCTGGGTCATAGGGGATCCTACAGACCCTGATCAAAGGGCCCCCGAGCTGGGCTGCAGATCTGGCTGCTCCTCTGCTGCTGCAGCAATACCAACAGCAACAGAACAAGTCTGGCCTGGGCCAGGCTGATATTAACTGTAAAAATAATTTTCAGACTGCATAGACATAGGAAAGTCTTTGAAGGGAATAAATAACTAACCTCACTTGCAGAGGCACATATTTGACCATATTACCTCATCTCAGCTACAAACTGTCCAGCTCACAGCTGGTCCTCCTGATTTCTTCTCCTTGCAAAACTGCATCCAGCTTCCCCTGAAGCTGGTTTAACAGCCCCTTTAATCAGTGATGTCCTTGGCTATTTGCTCTCTACTTTAGATGAAGAAAGCAAGCTTGAATTTTTTATGTACCGCTTCAACCTCTTTTTTCCTTGCTCGAGACACCCGGTTATAGCATTGCCATTTCATAACTGCTATAGAGTAATGCCTCTTTATAGCTGTCAGGGCAGGATTTTTCTGCTTACTTAGTCTAGTTTTCAGTCTGGTTAAGCTCCAACAACTACAGGAATTACTTTTATTTCCAATGCTGCGTGCAAGTCAGCTTAGAAGTTGGCCTTATACAGTTTCCAGGCACTTGGCCTCTGTGCTTCACAAAATTATGGGTAGGAATGGTATTCCAAGAGAGCTTCTGAAGGAAAAAACAAGGCAGCAAAGAGAGGGGATGGAATAACACATCTTTCAACTCAGCAGTTAATGTCTGGTCTGGAGTTTTAAATTTTCCACCAGTTCAGGAAATAACACTGGGAAGGTTCAAGGTAATGAGGATACAAGAGCCAGTCTTCCCCATCTTTAGTTGTAAAGTGGTCCAAAATTTGCTGCGCTTATACTCACCAAGGAATGCTCCAGGAGAAAAGCCCTCTCCTGCCCCATGCCCTGCAGGGTGCCGCAGGAATCACCGTCCTGAGGCATCATGAGCACTGGTGAGACATGGTCCCTTGGATGAGCATGGGTTGCTGGAACACAACAGCACCCATCAAGAATGACAAACCTTTACAACCCTTGGCTTTGAGGAGTTTTGCACAGCTATAATTCCATGTACCTGGTGGATGGGGGCTGCCTATGGAAAGCCCTGAAATCCTTGGCTATTGGCAGAGGGAAACTGAGGTTGGATTGCTCTTTGTTAATTGCACCACAGAACAGAGCCAGCACTAATGTAGGGTTAAAACTACTGTCAGGTCCATGGTTAGCACTCTCATGACTTCTTATGTCCTCCAATAAATGAATTTATGACCTCAAGAATGCATGTGTCAAACCAGATAGTCTCCTGCAAAAAGGCGATTCAGCATGTACACTGGGTAGGTCAGCCCTGTGGTCTCAAATAAGACCTTTACAAAAACCCCAATCCAGTTTAGCTTAAAAAGGAAGGATATTTCATCATTAGTAACAGAACACAAATTCTATTTTTTTGCCTTCTGGTACTTAGTCTGTAGAGTGCAAAAGATGCACATTTTCCAGGTTTTCTCTATGACTCAAAAAGGCAAAGCAATTTCCTCACTCAGATTCCTCCTGAATCAGAAGAGGGAAGAAAGGTTGTTATGGAAATATTGAAGTTGACAGGATTTTGATAAGGACATGGAAGCAGACAGGGCCGTCCTGGCATCACAGATGAGAGAGGCGAAGTAGACCAGTGATTAATACCACATCCAGCAAACACAATCTGAAGTAACTCAGGTCAAAAGTGCTTTGTTTTCCTCTTTCATTTAAAAAGCAAGACAGGAAATGTATAAAAGCTGACAGGATCATTAGGGATTTTATAAATGCTGCTTCCTGTGGTATAGAAAAAGGAAAGGAGAGAGGCACGGGGCCAAATTATGTGCTGGAGCAGACATGCGACTGATGCAAAGCAACGTGCTGCAAACTGGTGGACCTGCACCCAGAAGAATAAAGTGATCCAGGATCTGGTCTGCTGTGAAAATCAGGGCAAAGCTTAAAAACTGTCCCAGAGGGCGGGTGGTGAGGTGATGCTCCCCATGGGAGTCTCCAGCACCTGCACATTCGATGAGTCAGCAGCCCTGGCCCCAACCTGAAACCCGGCGAGGCCCCAGGACAGGAGGGGAGGTTGGTTTTGTTTTATTTTCTTCAAGGCTTCCTCTATGAAAACACAACCTCCTACCAACATCAGACTGTTTCACCGAGCCAACAAAGTCAAATAATGAATTTGGCACTTTCCTTTGGTATCCACCACCCCGCTCCGAGTCATGCTCTGGGAATCTGAAAGGGAGAAGGGCTAGCAGGGAGCCGGGCTCATGTTTGTCTTGGAAAGCAGCACACAAACCCAACTTGAAGCATCACATGGCACACTCCACTACTCGTTTTGCTTTCACCCTTGGCTGCAGGCAGGGAAGCCCAGTGTGCTGATCCCTGCTCTGAAAGCCTCGTGCCTTTGGTACCCATGTTCCAGCGTGCTCTGAAAAACAAAGTGAAATGGAAGGAGTGGCACATGGATTTGTTAAGAGGGAAAAAAAAGAGCAAAGGAACAACACTCACCACAGGACATCATAGCTTTACTAGCATGCCATGGGTTGGAGGTGTTCCCAACGGGCTTGGGAAGGGATCAGCAGCCAGCCCCAGCCTCCCATTCAAGGCAGGATGGGAGCTCCTTATTTCCACGCAGCTCCTTCCCAACCCAGTTGAACTCTGTGCAGAGCAGGAGCTGTTGGTCAGGTCAGCTGCAAAACCTCAGCTTCAGAGGGGTTCCAGAGCTGGATATCGAGTACCAACACACCAGCAGTGTCTCCTGGGGCTTTAGGAGTTTTTGACCAGAGCATCCCAGTCCTTCCTACCTCAATGCCTTTGTAGGTGTATGCAAGAGCAATTGCAGCAGAGAGAGTGGGTGAGGGGTGTGTAAGTCGGGCTGAATCATGGCCATCGAGCTGCAGGGATGTATAGCATTTTCGGGGCCCTCTGCACCCAGGTGGATTTGCCTGCCTGTTCCAACAGATGGGGGTGAGATCATGCCAGAGGAGCCACTGGCTGCGACCCTGACACAGCTCTGAAACAAATGCAGATGAACCCACCGTGTGCAGCACAGCCGAAGCTCTCCAAGTGTTTGGATTGTTCATCAGCCAAAGCAAATACATTTGCTCTGCAGGTTACAGAAGGCTGTTAAACCAGCCGTGCAACCAACTCCTCCAAGCCAAAAATGATCTTCTTCCTCTGTACTGGAGCCCAATACCTACAGTGACACTGTTAAACTTCAGGTCTCCTGCTGCCCTCAAAGGATGCACATTATAAATAAAAGGATGAATATGTCAAGCAACAACAAATTCCAGATTCAGCCCAAAGTTGTCTCTTTTCTTTGTGGTTTTTTTTTTTTTTCTATTTGCAATTGAGCTCAGTCTTGGCCAAAACAGAGGAGAACAACAAGGATTCTCCCTTAAATATTTGACACTGAAAAGACAGCTGATACATCCCTACAGCAGAAGACAAGGGTAGAATTCATGTCTGAGTTTTTTTAGGGTGTTGTCAAGCAAACACCTACTGCTCAGCACTGCACTTGTTCCCTCAAGGAGTTCCTTTGTGACCACATTCCCTGAAGGCTGTTGAGACAGGGTCAGCACCAGCTCACTTGCAAGGTGGTGGCATGTTGGGCTTTTTGCAGCAGGAAGGGAGGAGTCCCTGGGTGTCCCTTGCTCCTCTCTTTGCACAAATAGCAGGTCAACTGCAGGTGGAAAGAACCAAGTTCCCAGTGCTGTCCATGAATCAGATGCCAGGGATGCTCAGCAGAGGTGGCACATGGCACAGCACCTCCCTAAGGTGACAGTCTGGTAAAGGCACTTCCATGGCACTGTCTGGCTTCATAATAAGGGAGATTTGGAAGAATATTAATTACAGAGCATCTAGCTTGTGAGGTTTTGCTGATCTCCAGTGTACTTTGTGTCTAATGAGTCATGCTTAACTTGAAGCACCAACCTCTGCTCCAGCTCCATCAGGACTAAATTACTGCTTTTGTTACCCTGAGCCCCAGTTCAGCCCAGCCTGCCCTGGCCTGGATTCTCTGCAAACTCATTCAGCTCCCAGGAGGAAAATGATCCTGCTTCTCTAAAGCCATTTTCACAAAATACTTGTAGCAGCTCTGAAAATCCCCACATCCCTCCAAAACACCCATAGTAGGAGTGTTGTTTGTGTGGACCAACAGCTTTTATGCCACACACTGTTGCAATACCCACCTATCTCATCAGATCTTCACTTCTGTCAGCAAACAAGTCTTAAACATCACCCAGCATCCACACAGTCCTGCTTGCTGCCACAGCATCTTCTTACACAGCCCTTGCACAACAACCAGACAATCTGGATTACTCACTGGCACATGGTTGCTCAAGTTTCGTTGCTTATCGGAAATCAAAAGATTTTTGTTTGTCAAGACAACAGCACCTAATGTTGCACCAGGCAGGCTTATGTTTGTCAGGGTTACAAAGCCTGCAGCCTTCAAGCCATAAACCAACCTCATAGAGATTAAGTAAAAAATTTTCCCCTGAGTATAGGTTACTCCTCATTTGCTGCCAAGAGATTTCTTTCCTTTTCCTCGACGATGTCCAGCAGGATGGCTGTGGGACTGTGCACTGCCTTTCTCAGAGGCTTGGGGGAGCCAACCTTTTAAACAACAACAAACAGAAAGAAAAAAAACCAAACCCCCCACTTTCATTTATTTTCGCCTTCACTGACAGCATCAACACAGTGCAACTGCTCCACAACAGCACACTGAACACCCAAATTACTTCTGTGGTTGTTTATTTACTGAGATTATAGTCACGCCTCAAGGCCTCATCTTTGATGTCAGAAACTCTGTGGGCAAAATTTTCTGGAGGAAAATAATAACTTCCAGTATTCCCCATCCAGACCTGTGACTTGCCCAGGGTCACACAGCTGGGCGGTGGCAGAGCAGGGACAGCACACCTCTGCAAGAGGCAGTCCTGGGGTGACCTGTCAGCACCCCCTTTCTGATTCCAATTGCAGAGGCACAAATGACCATGTCATCACGGTGAAATCAGTGAAAAATTAGGCAGCTAAACCATGCCTGGGATCTTGGCTCACATCCATTCAGAAAAAAAAAATTGAAAACAAAGCCAATTTCACTGTGGGTAAATTATTTGCTCTACAGGTCTAGCAGAGTGCAAATAGGAGATGAAAAAAAATCCCAGAAAGAAACTCTATGAGCAGCAAGAGAAAAGAGGTCAAGAACATCTGCACAGCGAAGGACAGACCTACCTTCAGTAACTGGACCTACTTGGACTCAGGAGGGATGGGATAGATTAACAGATACAGCGGACTGAATTTCTTCAACAGGTACAATAACCAAGAAGCAGCAATAGACACCAAAAACACTGACTACAGGCTAATGAACCCACAGCTAAACAAGGCAGCAGGTTAGAACATTCACGAGTCCCTACAGGAAGGGCAGATGTTGAAACAGGAGATGCTTTGCAAGCCCAAGGCAGCCCCCAAGGGCTGAACGCAGCCCAACCTCGGTGGCCTAACAAGGTCCAGGGACACGCACAGCAATTTATAGAAAAGCAACTTTGACATAGGCTGTGGGGCAAGAAGGGAGATTTCACACCAATTAGGAAACTCTGTGAAGAGGAGCCTAGGCAGAGGGAGTAGAGTTTCCCAAAGCCATGCTTTGCCAAGTCACTGATGGTATATAATTGGAATATTTTAGGCAAATGAAAGCAGTAACACTAGCGGGAATTTCTACGTGTATAGTGAGTGGGGAGAATATCATATATTCCATCTGAAGGGGTAGCAAAGGAAAGAGCCAAGAACAGTTTTCCAAATGGAGAGCCAGACAAAATAATGTATTAAACCCATTTTTTGGCAGCAGGAGCCAGATTCTAAGGGTCTCGATGCAGGCACAGAGAATCTTTCACCTTTCCAAAGCCCCCAGTCCAATCTCCACTTCATGCTGTCTAAAATTTGGTGATCCAGCTGAATCCCCAGTTACAATATGAAGACACCACATGATTTACCATGGAAGGACACCAGCATTGTTGTCAGAAGTCAAAAGCAAGGAAGACACAGGCTGTGTTCAGGTTTAGGCTCGCAGAGTTTCACATTGACATCCTCTCAGTTTCTGTTTATTTGGATGAGATCAAAAACCAGAAAAGTCTGGTCAACAGCTTACAGTTATGCTGGGTTTCTACTTAAAACCAAATGGCCTGCACCAAACTGCTTCCAGATTTGCTGTGAGGACTTCCAGACTTTGAGGCATCAGCCAGGGAATCTGTAGGAAATTCAAACTTGAGCCCAAGTATGGCAGTGGAGTCATGGCTCACAGCTTTCAGCAAAGCATCGTGAGCCTTCCTCAGCCTCGCTCCATCCCCATCCCAGTGCCTGTGCTGCTGGGAAGCACAGCTGAAAAGCTACCATAGACCCACATAATGTGAATATCTTTCTGCTGACCTCATAGAATCATGGAATAGTTTGGGTTAGAAGGGACCTTAAAGATCATCTTGTTCCACCCTCTGCCATGAACAGGGACACCTTCCACTATCCCAGGTTCCTCCCAGCCCCATCCAACCAGGCCTTGAACACTTCCAGTGATGGGGCAGTCACAGCTGCTCTGGGAAACCCGTGCCACGGCCTCACCACACTCACAGGGAAGGATTTCTTCCTAACATCTAAGCTAAATCTCTCCTCTTTACATTTAAAGCCATTTCCCTTTTGTCCTTTCACTATCTGTCCATGTAATAAATCTCTCCCATGCTTTTTTATAAGCTCCCTTTAAACACTAAAAGGATTTCTCCTTGGAATGCCCTACATGAAAACAAGTGGGGAAGCAACTCGAGAACAAGGATGACAGCAGAGACCAACTTGATCCCAACAACTGCTGTACTGGCTGCTGGACTCTTTCAGGGCAAATAAATGCCCAGAGATATCAGCTCTGCAAATATGCCATGTTCCCAGGACAAAGGATTCAGATAAAGGAAAGAATCTGGGAACAATGAGTGAGCATTTTTCTGAAACATCTTGGTGATGTAGAGAGTGGAAATTAACAGAATGTTACGCTGCTCAAAAGCTACGCTGAATTTTTCCAAGGGCTGCCCTAGATGCAGCTCAGTTTTATGATATATTGCTTCATAGGACTCACAAATGTCTTTCCAAAATAAGACCCTCGAACCCTGTGAAGATACACCAGAGCCATGACTATTCTAAGATCAAGAGCAAGTTATTAATACATAGCAGAAGCGTGTGAATTGAAGGGGCAGGATGAGCTGCCTGCAAATAAACAAAACTATAATGTTCTATTTTAAGGCACAAGTGTGAGTGGATTGAAGTGCTGAAGGGGCCCTGTCAGACCCTTGGACACAGCCCAGTTCAATGCCAGAAGTCAGAGCAAAGACGACCAATAGTTTATATTTGGGGCACAGAGTTTTAATGTTTGGTCTAAAATCCCCAGGACAATGTCCCCATCTCCCCTACAGGAATCTGAAGAACTACAGAGTGAGTTGCTGTGGTTTCCTACTCACTCCACTGGCACAGCGTTCAGATTTTGGTGAAAGTGCCTTGGAGTAGCACTGAAGCAAACTTTAACTTTGGGGGCAAAGAAAGTCGTGGGAATTTGATTTCTCACAGAATTTGTCCCAGTAGGGATAAAGTTTTCTCAATATTTGCCTGCCCAGTAGCTGAAATTATGATTCTTTTCTCTTGTGCAAAGTAATAAAACAAAGGGTGACAAGCAACAGGTTGCACTCTGAGCAAGAAAACACATTACCCAAACATCAGGCTTAAACAGACATTTTGTGCATCTCTCATTACATTTGTTCAACCTTCATACAATTAAAGAGTCCTCAGACTTTATTCTTTTTTAAGAAAACACTGGGCTTCATGTACAAATGGGTAGATCCTGGAGATATTCCCTTTGGTTTGTTAAGTTTGTTGTGGGTCTTGGGGCCCCATAAAGAGAGAGCAGACTCCCTTCTGCCAGAGAGTTAATAACCAGCACAGAAAGCAGAGCTGCTGCTGACAGACATTGTTTCTATAACCTGCAGATGGAAAGGGCAGAGGGGACAGCAGAGATCAATAGACCTGGAGTGTGTGTAGAAGTCAGCATGTCTCTGATCAGGTTTCCTCCAGGGGATGGATCTCCATTTTTTTAACTTCACAGAAAAAATATCTTCCAGTCCTAAGGAGAGACTTTGGATATAGATCTTCAGCCATAACAGAGGAAAAAAANAGATAAATTTGAAAAAAGAACTTACAACAAAAAAAAAAAAAAAAAAAAAAAAAAAAAAAAAAAAAAAAAAAAAAAAAAAAAAAAAAAAAAAAAAAAAAAAAACCAAACCATAAAAGCATATTCTACTCCCATTTACACTGGTGAGAAAGCAAGTGATTGGTTTACAGGGCTGTGACTGTGAGCACAGATTATCTTATCTTTTTACATGTTTCCATCAAGATTAATGGATCTTTCAGGCTCAGAGCATTTTGGTCAACACTTAACAGCAATATCCCATGTTTAAGTGCTTGTAAAAGCGTTTGTGAAACGATGAGTAGGATTGTTATTTCTACAGCCAGGATTCCAAAGAAAATGAGTCATAAGCAGCAGCACTGTCTATTTCTTTGTCCCTTCCTCTCATTACTCCTAGTCTGGAACTCTTGAACCTCATGACACATTTCAGTCATGTTTGATAAAGGAATAGGCATCAGGAGGATGTTCAGACCCCACCAGTTCTGTAGCTTCCAGACACACCAAACTGCGTCTAAGTCTCCTCAACCTTCCCCAGACCTCAGAGAGCTCCCAGCTGTTCTGCTCTAGCTCTGAACAGAACACATTTCCATACCTACATCTAGCTACTAGAGAAAACCCAGAAACCACCAGATCTGGTTTCTGCCATGGTTTATCCAAGGCCTTCTCTTGCCTCTGAAGCAGATGCACAGAGGTGCAAGGACATCCTAACACGTGCTTTTTTGGTTAGCATCTTCAACTAATTCATAGAAACACAGGTTGCAAAAGACCCTTAAGGCCATCAAGTCCAACCTTAAAACTAACACAAAGAGACTCACTTCTTACATGAAGCCATACAACAAGAACAGCCATACAACATTCCCAAGAGGAAGATGAGCTCTCAACTCATGAGGAACAACATTCAGGTCTGGAAAAAGCCTTTATAACGAGCGTGCATGAAGTTACACCAAGACACCCCTTTAGCAGTCCCTGCTTACCACCCTCTCCCCAAAGGCAAGTTTTTAAAACTCCTGCTTGTGTCTTTCCCTGAATTTTACCACAAGCTTTGGATCCCACATCCTTTGCACATCAGCAAGCACCACTTGCTGCACTGGGAGCTGCGTGTTCAGCCACCACTGCTCAGCAGAAAGTGGGTGTCAGATTCTGTGCACTGCAAAGGGTTCTTCCTCCCAGCAAAATAGTGTCATTCATGCAAGGCTCAAACCCTGGACATACACATGCCAGACACAGCCCCTCAGACCTGACATTTAACATCCCAAAGCCATTTATCACTCGGCACCCTTATCCTGGTTTAAAATCCCCAAGTCACAAGGCAAACAACATTTTTCTGTGCTTTTGTACATTTCTGACTGCCTTTCTCCTTCTGTCTATTCAGCTGCTTCAATGAGCTCCCCCAGCGATCCCAATCTCGGCCGCTCTCCTCAGTGCCACCATTGTGTACCCACAATACCTTTGGGGCTGCCCCATCCAAGCATGTCCATACTTAGTTTCCCCATCAATTCCTCCACAATTTAGCAGTGCCATCCGATTCACAGCTTTTTTATGTTCCCTGATAGCAGAGACCCCAGCGAGCTGCTCTGGCTGCCTTAGCATTTTAAACAGCTTTGCCCTGAGCTGGTCAGCTGAAAAGCACTTATTTCTACAGAAAAGGAGATGACATCAGCTGATGTGGGATAACCATGACAACCTCCCCAGACCAGCAGGGCCACATGCTATTTGAATAAGAAAGTTTAACTCTCAACAACTTTCTAGGCAGGACCTCCAGTTTTAATTGGCAGAGTGAGCCCATGTCACTTTTGCACACACGTGCTCCCCCCAGCATTTTGATGAACTAAAGACTCCTGAGATCTGGAGAAGGTAGTGGTTAAAGGAAATCTTTACGAAGTGGCATTGTGCCTTCCTACCTGCCACGGAGCTGACATGCAGATAAAGAGGATATTAGCCCCAAAATTTGTCTTCAGTTTGTTTTCTAGCAGACTTGCACCACCATCAAACAATTGACCATTCTTCCTAGGAAATTCACTTTGGGATTTGAGACATGATAGGATCTCAGGAGTCAGGCTCCTCACTTTTAGTCATCTGCTAAGGAAGCAGAGAACAGAAGGTATTTCAAAGCTTAGGTTTGGATCTAAAGCAAACCAAACCCATCTTCTAAATGACATCTTCCTACAGAAAGGGGCCCATGCCTGATTGGTGTTTTCTTGCTCAGGTGGGGTGGAATCACTTTTAAATAGGCTGATGTGCAGAATCTAGAGGCAATGTGCTGGATCCGGAGAGGTTAACTCTCCACTGCTGCAGCTTTGAAGCACAGTTGCATTCTGGAAAGCCCCACACTTACTTTCTAAACCATTTCTTTCCAGCATATAAACTCTTTATTAAAATAAATAAGTGTAGGAGGATTAGCCTTCTGGATCCAGAATCTCTTACTCCCCACTTCTTCATAATGGTGTTTTTATAAAACACATGTGTCCCGTTTTGGGGCAATTTAAAGTTTGCCTAGTACATAAATTCTTCATTAAAACAGCTGCTCACAATCTGTTAGTATAAATATTTTCCACCACTTTCTGATCATTGTGAAAGGAGGCCAGGGCCAGAGCCATGGATCCAAACAGCCCTGTGTGGCAGAGGTGTTCACTATTTACATTCACATACATTCTTCAAGGCTTCAGCCTGCCAGCCATGACTCCCTTCCAGGCTCTGGGAACAGCTAGTTTGCACAACTTGGGTCCTCCCTGATGGAGAAATGTCTGCGAGATGAGGGCAAAGGTAATCCTGGTGTGTTTGCAGGAGCCCTCCACAACATCTCTGTGCAGCAAGACTTCACCAGGTACAGTTGTGGGGACATTTCAGTCCAGCATTGACACAACCACTGACAAAAAGAAGCAGTCCCTTCATCACCACATGCCCCTGCCCATCTACCCCTGCTCTAGACCTGCTCTTCATGTGGGTCAGCTGGGTCAGAAAACTAATTAGGCTGAAATAGAAGACTTTTTTCCCCCTCTTTCTCACCTCTGCTTCAAGTGCTTCCTGCAAGTTAAAAAAAAAAATGAGCAGAGCAAAAAACCAAACCCCAAATATGAAGGATGCAGCCCAGATTGTGCAGCTCCAACCCTAATGAACACTCCCAGCCCAATATCAGCGGATCGAATATAACTCACAGACAAAATGAACCACTCGTCACCTACAAACAACATCCTAATTTGAGACAAGCAGGCCCCAAGGGGTCTAGCTGGGAACAGGGAAGTCTCCTCCTCCTAACACGTCCCTGCCAGTGTTGAACAAAGACTTGTTCAGTGGCCCAAAAGATCTGTTTGACTTGGAAAAATTAATCATGCCCAGAAAGCCAGTCTCCTTGAGATCAGCAGGCTGAATTCCACCTTTCATTAAACCCCTGCCCTTCTGGAGTAACTGCAACCAAGTCAGCAGGGTCACATCTGATTCATACTGCGACTGGGAATGAAACCTGAACCACAGGCTCAGATCATTAATCCTGTTATCTGCTGCCTCCCTGCATCAATCCAGAGAGGAGGAAGCCTCTTTATCGCGGCTCTATGCCTCATGATGAAATAATTCAACTGGATTAAATCAGCTCTTTGGATGCATCAATCACGCCATTGTCCCTGGAGCAGGAAGTTTCGTCCTCAGCCTTTAGCCACCTCTGCCCTGACCCATATTCCAAGGACTTCCCTGCACATTTCGCTCATGTCTGTATTTTGCATTTACTTACACAAGCAGTTGTGTCCTGTGATCAAGAGCAATAAAGAAAAGCTAATAAACAATAAAGTTAATAACTCTTAAATTCATGCAAGATCTAAGAGATACAGAAGAGATGCCTGGTTAGATTTTCATTAGGAGCAACTTATAACTTGTTAAAACTCCCTCCAAGTAGGGTGTTGAACAAAGCCCTGGAGTTTTGAAACTACCACTGATTCTGAATTGAAGTCTCACTCAGGAACCCACATCTTCAAAATCTATAGACTCCCAGTAAGACTTAGGCAGTATCAGATGCTGAATCTCTCTCCAATGCAGCATTGGAGCAAGATACCAGTCAGATACACTGTCCATGTGATTATCCAGCTAGAGCCTATGGGTAGGAACTGGAAAACTCAGGGAGTACAACAACTAAACTGGGCAACGACAACTCTAGTTCTTTGCTAAAAATCAATAGAAATGTTGGGGTCTCCAAGAGATAATCTATTTATTTTAAACCCATTTTGTGCCACAGAGGTGACAGCAAAATCCATATCCCACTTTATAGCTCAGTTGCTGTGCTTTGAGAGACCAAAAGTCAGACAACACAGGAACAATTTTACCCTCAACTTGTAACCTGTAGGGCTCCTGAAAGGCTCACAGGATGAGTCTGGGGTTATTAGTGGGGTCTGCTCATTCAGCACTGCTGGTAGAGGTAGGGAAAAAGCACAGGAGCAGCATTTTTCCTGGGAACTTTGCACCCAAAAGCACTTGTGTTGTCCAAGCAGGAAACATGGCCTTTTTCCCAAAACTAGTCCAGAACTATCAAGAAGTCCTCCTGCTCCTCACTAACCCCATCTGAACTCACATCATGGAATTAATTGTTTCTCTTCAGAGGAGACGTGGTGCAAAGGGACTCTGAGGGAGGGAAGCAAAAGTGATCAGAAAGGATCAGTTGTTGTGCTGTGTGGGATTTGGAATCTGTACATGAACTTCACAGTAACAAAATAGGCCTTCCATAGCATTATTTACACTCCTGATACAGAGATAAACCATCACTTCCTTGCATTACCCTTTTCCAAGTAAGAGCAGTGAGAAACATGGCAAAAAAGCATTCCCATTTAAATTCATGCTCTTTTCCCCCCCTCTCCCTCTCACAAACACACAATTGCTTTCAGCCTCAGGTTAACAAAAACCACAAAGCCCCACTTAGCCAAAACCACAACATTTTCCTTGATTTGGGGTCAAAACTGACAAGTTCTGCCTGTTTTCCTCTTGCAACCATCAGACTTCTCAGGTTCACTCTCAGAGCACCTCGGTTACACTGAAAAGTTCACAGACCTGGCACAAGTTCGGGATTTATTATTAAACCTGCCAGATTTCAGGTTTGATTTATGACTCTTTCACAGGGCCCCGTTATCGAGTAGAGACAGGCCCTGCAGTGCATGCTGTGAGGCGTTCTCAGAGCTATAAACCAAAGCCAAAAGGGACCACTTAGAGCTGCTTTGCCCCCCTATAAATGCAGAACAGCCACCACCTACCAGGACCAGGGGTGTAGCTTTTAACAATACTTCTGCATTTTCTGTTTCTGCAACTTTCTGTGGTTTCTAGAGGCTCATTGCAGCAGAAAGGACCCCGTGGAGTAAAGGAAAGGGGAGGGAACCCTCATCATGCCCTTGGTTCTCTCGTGGCTTGACCTCTTTCTGCAGTGATGTCAAATGCTGCAAGAGCCACACGGGAAGGTGAAGCTCTTCCTCTTACCAGGGTGTGAATTGCAGAATTTTTCCCTTGGTCAGAGCATTTCAGCTTTGACCATGACAACAGCATTGCTTTTCCCACTTTGGCTCTGAAGGGTGACAGCAGTTTTGCATTCAGCCTCGTGCCCCCACGCTCAGCAATAAGATTCTTTTCCAGCTCCACCCAGGACACCCTCAATGTCCAGGGACAAGGCAGGATTCCTGCAGCATTTCATGAGCACTGCTGCTTCTGGGTACCTTCCTCCTGGATCCAAAAGTCACAGCTTCAAGGGCTTCCCCAGAATTATGGAAGTAGGGAAGGGCTGTGCACACACAGCCCCATCCTTGAAGACAGGTCTACACAGGGAGGCAGAAAAATAAACAGATTAAAAAACCACCCCAAACCCCCCCTCAGTATTTCTGTCAGTATGACCCACAGCAGAAACAAAAATTGGGACCAACTGACATCGTCCCACGAGACGAATCTCCATTTATGTGAGCTTCCAGAGGTCTTGGAGAGATTACACCAAGTGTGGAGAGGAAATAGTAAAAAGCACACACAGGAAACCCTGACGTGGTGTCACTAAGCCATATGGTCACCATAAAACATTTAATACTTTTGTTTGGATTTGCAACGTGACATTTATATTATTTTTATACATTTTATGTGCATATATATATATACATGTAAGATAAATATAATTTATTTATTTTACGTTTTAAACTCCATGGATGTCAAAGGCAATCTGCAGAGATGAAGGGCGATTTGCTGCCAAGGTTTCAGGAGCAGTCCCAGGGGCCCCGTTCACAGTTATAACAACACATTTTATCTCTGCACAGGCAGGAAGGGGGGGCGTAGCGAGACAGAGGGGCGGAAGTAAGAGCTGGCAGTGAATCAGATGATGTATATTAGGGAGATAATAAGAGGAGATTACACGCTTGGCAACTGCTCTGCACTGTGCCCTCGGTTTGTAAAGCTCAGGTTCCCCCGCCGGGATTACTCGCTGTTCCATAGTGCCTCCGGTAGTTTAGTCTAAAAGCACATCCCGCCAGGAAAAGCTGCTGTGGCCAAGGCGCCTCGTGCTCTCTCTCCCCTTCCAGTTTCGGCGAAACTCTCATCTCCAGGAGAGGATCAGCACAGGAAGGTGAAGCACTTCAGTCCCAGCCATTCACAATTTCCGAGGACTCCAAGTGCTGCTCATCCAGCACTCCAAGTGGGTGGTATGCCCGACTGCCAAGTTCTCATGTTGGATAGTATCATCCCAGCACTGGGGTTTTTCTTTTTTTTTTCTTTTTTTAAGGCAAACAGCTGCATGGCAGACATGCACAAGGGCTCGGTAGGAGCCATCACCATCAGGTAGCTGCGCTGCCTCTAGCAGTGCAACCTGTTCACTTTGGACGGGGTCTTGGCCAACCCACATACTTATTTAAAGTGCCTGGAAGTCCACTGGAAGACTATTTCTAGTTCAAAGAGGCTGACACTAAGAAATGCTTAATTTGACAGTGTTGCTTAATAGAAAAGTAAAACTATGATCCATTTAAAGTTTTTTCTATGTTTCCTAGTTCACCTGAAGACAAGATTGCCAAAGCTTCATAAATTACTCAGGTGAGCTCCAAGTGTTGCATTTCATTTCTTTCACAGAAGGGTTTGGGATGGAAGGAACTTTAAAGATCCTACAATTCCACCCTCCAGCCATGGGCAGGGACACCCTCCACTAGACCGGGTTGCTCCAAGCCCTGTCCAATCTGGCCTGGAACACATCCAGGGATAAGGCATGCACAGCACTGTGCAGTTCTTTGTACAGCAAATATCAGTCCTGGCTCCCTATAAAACTTCAAAAGCTCCAAAGGAACAGCACTTGACTCTAAAAAACATTTGCTGGCTTACCACAGTGACTCACTATTTTCATTCCAGTAAATGGTCACAAACTTGTTGGGTTTTGCAGATGCTCTCTGGCTCCTCACAAGCATCACTCTGCCTTTTTGCTTTGTTCCTTGAAGGTTTTTTGCAGCAACCCACAGTGTTGTGTGCTCAGGAGGGACCAGCTAAATCCATCAATGGTAACAGACCTGTGGTAACTGTGGGACCAAGGAAAATATTGTCCCTCCTCCACTGTGAGGTTTGTCCACCTGGTTGCCTGCACTAGAACCTTAATTAAGTCAGGTACAGCTGCAGGAATAAATGCAATGAATCAGCAACTCCCCTTTGCCACCAAACATTTCCCAGCACAGAGCAAGAAATGTGGGAGGCAGAGAGAAAAAAAAAAAAAAAAAACAGAACAATTATTTTTAGCAATGATTTTTTTTAGGTGGTATTACCCCAACTGCCCAAAACAGGAAAGTAATCAACATCACCATCTCCAGCAACTGAGGGTGGGTCTCTCTAATATGTATGCTAAAGCTTCAGTAGGACATGCCAAAACCAGGAGGTAAATTTCGTTGGCCAGTGTTGGGAGCAAATATAATTATGTGACTGGAATAGGCACTTTTGGATCTAAATTGAACAAAACCATGAAAATGCTCAAGTGTTCACTTCAGCATGTGCTGAAACACTTTGCTCAATTGTTCTAATTTAGACAGATACAGGACTAACACTATTTTAAAATCTTTTAGAAATGAGCAATAACCCATTTCTTTTTAGTTCTCTAGCTGCACAGCTTAATGAATGAGTTTTGTCCCAAATACATCCACATCCTCATCTGTTCTGTGTATTAATTCTCAAAAGGAGCTTCAGTAGAGGATTTTTTATCTATGCATTCATCAGTTCTAGCTCCCTAGTGAGGTCATTTCCGAAGTTTTTAATAAAAAGAGACTTTTGATTCTTGGGGTCATGTTGCAAATTATATCTTCACTAATCTAGCAGAGGTCAAAAAATAAGCTGAAGCCAAAGAACATCTCTGACTCCTTAGCACACGTGTGTCTCAAGGCTTTTAAAAATACACAGCCCTGATGTTATAAATAGAGCATTCTTCTCAAAGGTCAAAAGCCTTCAAAGTCCAGGAAAACAACATTTTCTTTCTTTTTATAATTTTTATATGTTTTTTCTCCTCAGAATAAGGGTGCACTAAACTGAGACAGGAGTTGCTCTTGGGGGCAGAGTTTCAGCCCATCTATTTTTACATTGTCGGAGAGTTGACATGAACATCGGTGTCATTTCCTTTGTCAGACACTTCAGCAGCACAGCACTGAGAACAGTAGCCAGCTACTTACACAAAAAGAGAATAAGAGCATGAAAGTCAAGAGTGAAGAGGAACAGTTTTCCACTGAGCCCTCTTCAAGGACACAAACATGGGAATGTACCATGGCAGGGTAAATCCAGTGCTTGAGGCTGTGATCAGTTCTCTTACATTAAAAAGTGCTTGAACATGTAGAAAACTGCTCATGTGAGCATTAAGAAGTAAAATCTGCTCAGTAACTACACAAAGACAACAAACAATGTGAAAAGAAATCCAAGAGGTCAGTCAATAGTTGAGGTGTGACAAGACTAAGGGATTCTCTGGAAAGACTTTCTCCACACAATGGGCTCTTATTCATAGTCATCTTGGTTCTCCAGGCACAAGAGTCCCTCTTCCATTTCCAATACTTGGCAATTTCCTTGGGGATTGATGAAAAGATCAACCTCAGTCAGTTCTCTAATTGGCCTTGGAGTGATCTCATACAGCAACTCATGTCTCTACATGCAGGATCTCTCCTTCCTGGTGAGCTGGAACTTTGTATGGAGACAGCTCTGGTGAATATGGCCCCAGATTCTGCTTGGAGGGCTGTAGAATGAACAGGAAGATGCATTTGCATGGTACTTAAATCCAGATTTTGTAAAGAAAATTTAGTTCTTCCAGGGTTCATACCTACAAACAGCACCTGAATTGTCCAGAGATTGTTTTAGCTTCTACACTTGAACAGTCAAGATACAAAGCCTGGTTTGTTTTCAAAACATTTCATAGCATTCTGTCATGGGGTTTTGTCATAGTCTATGGATTCAACCTAAAATAAGGGGATTAAAATCAGATAAGAGGTGCCATCTGCTTTTATGTTACTGCCACTTCTCTGTTAGTCTAAGCTTGGCAATGACTCTTAGAGGGTGATTTCGAAATAAGAAAAGCACGTGCAGTCTTCCAAAAGAGCAGTATCAGGACACCATAGGTTTACTGAGGGACGTGTTACTGTGCTGACCCATTAGTTAACTTGAGGCTAAAAATGTCTCCTTTGGAACAGCACTGGGAACGCTTAAATGTTTTTAGGACCTCAGCTTTTGAGGAGCTCCTCTACAATGTGATAATGTACATGCCTTTTCCAAGCTCTTATGTTCCTGTACTGACGCCAGGAGATTAAAAGGGTGTTGAGTGGTGCTGAGCCTCTGGAGGGGTCATTAACATCACGTGCGGCACTGGAGTTATTTTCACTGGCTCAAACTATCCTCGCCTGCTGATGAGCAAGCAGGGGTCAGAGGAAGTTGCTGTGGTCATAGAAACACATCCTTTAGGGTCTATCTTTTCCTCTCCTTTCTGCAAGACACCTTGGGGGTTTTAGCCAAGCCCAAAGCCATATTTCCAACATCCTGAGCAACACCTCCCCCCAGCTGCACTGCCCACCATCATGACTGCTTTGCAAGTGCAGTAGCAGTGCCAGGACTGCACTTGGGGCTCTCCTAGCAGAGCCCTTGGCAATGTGTACCACGTGTGAATTTTACCAATCCCAAGACCAGAGTTCATTATTCAAAAACACACCACCTCCTTTCACATGCTCAGACAACTTCCCCCAAAAGCACTGTCAGCTTTACACAACCCCAGCAGCTCTGTTGTTTCACAGAAATTAACACCCCAGGGCAATATGGATCTAACACCTTGTACATTAGCCAAGTGTGAAAGTGAGGTGCTTTTCCCAATCCTCCTCCTGCACCAATTCTACCCTGGCCAGTCCATCCAGTGAAAGACTGTCTCAACTGGCCAAGGGAATGGCTCCCAGGCTTAGAGATGGTCCCTGAACTGGAGACAGCAGTATCAATCCTCAGCATTGCTTTTGCCAAGGATCACCTCAGCGAAGTCTTTCCCAACCACATTCTTGCACTGGCAGAACAGCAGTGGCAGCTATGCCCCACCAGTGCCACCAGGCATGGCCGAGGGAAGAGGTGGCACCTGCCTGTTGAGCACGTCAGGAAGCAAAAGCCATGAGCAGCCACTATGTACAGGTGTGGGGGTGGAGGAAAAACAAGACACTCTGTACGAGCAGAGCTCAAAAGGACCTGCCAGAACAAAGCCAGACTTGCTGCCAGAGCATCTCCATGAGCAACTCAACATATCCCATAGGACAGGTCTCAGTCTAAGGGCTGAATCTCACCCAAGGGATTCTGCCCCTCTGCTTCCCTCAGGTGAGACCCCACTTGCAGAGCTGCCTCCAGCCCTGGGATGCAGCACAGGAAGGACATGGAGCTGTTGGAGTGAGTCCAGAGGAGGCAGCAGGATGATCAGAGAGATGGAGTAGCTCTGCTGGTAGGAAAGGCTGAGAGAATTGGGAATGTTCAGCCTGGAGAAGGGAAGGCTTTGGTGTGACCAAATTGCAACTTTTCAGTATCTGAAGGACCTGGCAAGAAAGATGAAAGACTATTTACAAGGGTCTGGAGTGATGGGACAAGGAGAATGGCTTCAAACTGACAAAGAGTAGGTTTAGGTTAGATATCAGAAAAAAATTATTTAATGTGAGGGTGGTGAGACCCTGACCCAGGTTGTCCAGGGAAGCTGTGGCTGCCCCATCCCTGGAAGTGTTCAAGGCCAGGCTGGACGGGGCTTGGAGCAACCTGGGGTAGTGGAAGGTGTCCCTGCCCATGGCAGGGGGTGGAACAAGATGATCTTTAAGGTCCCATCCAACCCAAACCCTTTTGGAATTTTGCGACAGTGGTGTCCATCCTGCACCACCCAAAACCTTATAGCCTTGACTCTTGACTCTTTCCAAACCTTATTTGTCTTCTCTGCTTAGCACTGACAGTTCCCATCTCAGCACCGTGGCACCCAGACCAGAAGGATGTGTGGTACTGTGACATGGGCTCAGACAAAATCTATTAAGTAATCCCTCCTTGAGACTTTCATACCTATAGCATTTTCTCTGCCAAAGGGCTTCCAAAACCACACAGTCTCTCCCTGGCATTATATCTCCTTCGGTAGCCTGACCTTTCTGCATGAGTGAAAGATTAAAAAAAAAATTTTTCAATCCACCTTTTTCCCCCTTTCCAGGCAGCAAGTCTAACGGGAGATCAAAGCACACAGTAATTTAGCCATGGAATAATAAAAGTCAATGAGAACAATGTGTTGCTGACAGGGGAGTTGTGCCACACCACAGCGGGGAGGAAGGCCCAGGCAAGCCAAGAGCTATTCCCTGGAGCTGAAGAGACCAAACAGAGCAGGGAAAGAGGGAGCTCTTGTTTAAGAAAGTTCTAATTTTCAAAGAGGAGCCCTGGATTAAACCACAAAGCCAGCAGTATGAATATTTATGGGGCCAAACTCAGAAATACCATGCCCCATAAAGTTTTCCACTGGCTTTAATAGGTACTTTGCCTTTCTTTTGGTAGAGAGTCCCTTGCTACCACACCATTCCACACTGGGGAGTGTGGTTGTCTTCTCCACTGCGTGGACACTGGGCCTTGCATCTGGAGCAGCTTCAACTTTTTGTGCATCAATTCTGCTTTTTGAGCTTCCCTCAGACATGACTTGTGTAGGGGGAAAAGACTTTTGGAATTTCCAAATGGAGAGCAAGAGGAAAACAGAGTGTGCACTGTACAAGGTGGCAGGTCCAAGCTGATGATCCTTCTTCTGTTTGCTTAGGAAAACCTTGGTTCGTTCCCAGCTGGGAACAACTGGCCATCACCCAAAATGCAATGAAATGAGAATAGCTACATAAACACAAACCCTCTCACCATCAAGTAGAAAAGAAAATCAAATTTTTGACTGTCAAAACTAACTTTCCAGTTCTCCAAGATAACAGCCCAGTCCCCACCTCCAGCAAAGGAATCCTCTCAGCCACACCTGCTTATTCTGTGTGAACTTCTCATCTGACAGAGGAGGGAAGGAAGCGACAGCTCCACAGCTGCCAGCCGTGGGCTAATGGGTTAATGAACTGTCTTTAATATGGCACATGGAAAAAAACATAAGTTTTCCTTGGCCTGCCACACATCTCAGGAGATTTGCTGCTGCATCCTTTTCCTTCCTTCTCCAACCTCCGCTACCGTCACGCCAAGCACGTGGTGAATGGAGCAAGTGAGCAGAAACACTGGAATGACAACCCCTGGCCAAAGGACGATAATTTGATCAAGTGCTCATCAGCACACATTCCTCAGGCTGCAGAAACAGCTGGGGCTTTCCGAGGCTGCTCTGGGAGTCCTCCCATTTTGACAGGGCAAGCACGGCTGGGTGTGAGGGTTCACTGCTGCCACAAAGGTGATGTGGTGGGCTGAAGCACCCCAGAGAGCCAACACAACCACTGCACATGTGCTCCAAGAGGAACCTAACCACACTGCCCTGGTTCTGATGGAAGGTTGGAAGGAGAAACACCCAAACAAAACATTCTCCAAGTTTGGGTCTGACCTTATGATTTGGACAAAGTTCAAGACATCTCCTGTTCCTACTTCACAGGAGGAGGAGAAGGTCCTTGACACAGCTTCTGAGGCCCCACCAGTGCTCACAGCAGCCACACCATGATCAGGGTTTGGTTCCTGGTGTCCATCGTGGCCTCTGGTTTTGGATTCAGCAGAGGAAGCAACCAGCCCAAAGCTGAACCAGCCCGACTCAAGCCAACCCTCTACTGAGGTTTGAAAACATCGAGCTAACATCTTTGTTTGTCATGCTTTATTTCAGCATTTTTTGGCTTTGGCAGGTACCTGAAGCCATAATACTACAAGAGAAGCTGATCTCTTCATGCTCCATTCTGGCAAAACCAAGGAGCAGTGGAAACCTCATACAAGTTGTTTCTAAATTTGTGAAGTTTCCAGATCTCAGTCCAGACCAAGAGCTTCTAATGGGTTTGGATAAACTCTGGATAATCCTCTGAACTCTCCAATGTCTCAGGAAAACAGAGTCAAATATAGTATCTGGGGCTTTGAAAGGTGCTTCAGAGTTCAGTGCTCCTGGATCAGTACAAGTATTAGAGATGCAATAATCACTGCATGCCCATGACTTTCATTAGAATTTAAAAAAAAAAATTGAGAAAGAAAAAAAAAACACACACACTTTGTTACTAAACTGATGGGAAAGACAGGCAATCCTAATTCTCTCATTACATACCAGCCTAAACCTGCAGGGGAGTTCACCGAGTCACACCAGAAAACTCAGAACAGATTTATCTATCAAGTTTAAAGAAGGCAAAGGATGAATGACAGCTCCTTTCTTAAAAGGGAAAGAAAAGAAACATTAACTCGTGGTGTTAAAATGCTGTAAAACTGGCTTTTGACTCGGCACAGCATAATGCTGCTTGTAAATGGGGGTAATTGGTTTGTGTGAGGTCATGAAATGAAGCATGCCTATTCCTGCCCATCCCCTGGAGCACAGTCAGCTGCAGGAGAACACAACACTTGCACAGCACAGGTGAAGGTAAAAAGACTCAGGTATCATGCAACTCATTAATCAGGCATAAAATACATTAATAAATTCAAGTGAGCTAAATATCTGAGAGTTTGAGACTCCCTTACACTTGGAGTTGACACCATGCCTACTAATCCCATCCCTCATCAGCAGCACAGTGATCAGCACACAGTCCCCTCCTGCTTTGCCATCTTTCTGGGTTACAAGTACTTAACAAACCCAAACTCCAGCAGAACTGAGCGTGCAGAGAGCAATCCTGTGCTGGAAGTCAGACAAGCAGATGTTGGACGGGTGGCAAAGGATGGAGCAAGAAACACACAGTGTGGTTCAAACAGCCAGACACCAGGAGAGCTGCTGGAATCCCTTCTGTTTATGTTTCCAGACATCTCCATCAAGTAAGGGGTAATTAAACACAACAGCAATTGGGTGATAGAATGATTTATTTTTAAAGCACCCTCAGAGCCTGGGGCTTTGGGAAGCACATGGAGACATGAATGTTACTGCAAAGAGGAAAGAGAGCAGAGCACTATACAGAACCCTGACTGAGGGCAGGCAGAGGTACAGGAAGTAGCAGTGAACAACAGGCTTACATGGAAAAGTGATGCCGCTTCTTGTTTCACTGTCAGCTCAGGCTCTTTAATCTTGACAGCATTTGTTTATGAGTTCAGAGAGAGAAGGGAGTGGTGCCAAAAAATGTAAAAAGAAAAGAAAATTACATATTTGAATATGAAACATCCCCCTTGGAAAGAAAATTCCAGCACACAGAGGAAGAATCCCAGAGACCACGACCATGGACCAGTGGACAAAAATGAAAGAGCCAAAGCAAGATGGAAGAACTTGCCGAACCATGGAAGGTCTGAGGTAGAGGTGAGAGAGGTTTTTCCAAGGGTCTGTCCATTTAACAGCTACACTTTCCCAAAAATTACTGTTCCCTGGATTCCCTGGTTTTGAGACAGGAGAGCAAGGGGAAACATAGCAATGCTCAATCATAAGATAGCAGTGACAAGAGACAAAGGACTTATTCCAAAAGGGACAAACAGCAGGAGCAAACGCTGCAGCAAGGGTGACTGAGGAGGGAGGTTAAAAAAGACATTTCTACCTCCCCTATGCTAAAAAGTAAAGGTCCAAAAACATGAGTTACAGGGACCATTTGGCTGAATTCTTTTCTAGTCTTGCTTGTTCTGCACCCTTACCCTTCTTTATGAAAGAAGGAAAGAGAGAGCAGCCTCACCATTTGAAAGACACAGAGCACCAAAGGCATCCTGCCCTGCCACAAAGGTCAGGAGAGCAGATCCTTGAAGCCAAGGACCATGGGAATTCAGCTTTACATCCAGTCCCGCTTCAGTCCGTTTATTTTACATGTTTATTTAACATCTACATGAATCAAGGCAATATTATTTCATTAAAAAAAAAAAAAAAAA
>VZRZ01002162.1:232212-253771 GCA_013398175.1 Climacteris rufus | reverse complement strand
AAAAAAAAAAGAAAAAAATTCAAAACCAGAAAACTTGGCTTCACTTATTCAAACATTTGGACAAGGAAGGAAGAAAGCCCAGCTCAGGATTTGGCTGGGTGGAAGAATAGGAATATGCAGTTATTACCCTGTTGTCAGTGGTTCAAAACCAGCCTTTGGAGGAACTGAAGCAATTGCCATCTGGCAGCTGTTGGAGGAACCTCCCTAAAAGAAGTCATGGCCTTAGCTCAGATCCAAGCAGATAATAGTCCTACAAGGACAGAGAGCAAGACAGGGCCTTAATTTTTCCTGCACAACAAGAGAAATGACAGACTTTCTGTAGGTGTGAGTGTCCCAGTGAGAAGATGTTCACACAGCTCTTGCAGTGCCCACTCTGGACTAAAAGAAAAGTCAGACATTCACTGAACCCATTCAGAGCCACCATGCTTTTCCCTACCTGGCATCTCCCAAAACACATCAGTGCCCAGAATAACAAACACCCAGGGCAAAGGCTGGTCAGGGAAATGCTGCTGAAAGCTGGAGGATAATACCAACAGCACAAGGCCATAAACTAGAGCTGCCAAGGCATTAAAACAAGCAAGGGTTGTTATTCCCCCCACTCCCTTCCTCCCCTGAGAATAACATTAAACACCAAGGCAGCTGCAGAAGCCATATTTTTCTAGGCAATTCCCAAAGCTGCTACCATGTCTTGCCTTTAAATCAAGGCTGGATGGGTTTTTGGAAGATGTGCTTTTGTCAAATGCAAGTTATTGGGTTCAATAAGGGTTGAAATTCTCTAGCCTGTGCTATACAGGAGGTCACAGCCTGGATGATTTAAAGTCTCTTTTGGTTCCAAAATCTATGGAAAAAACTACGAAGCCTCCTGTACTAGAAATAAAAGAATAAATAGCAGCAAATAATAAAATTGTCAAATACAGACAGCCTTTGCCTTCAGAATAGCCGTGAGCAAAATGAAGGCTCTTTGGCTCTGTTCATTAATCACAAGGATTGAAATTCTTTACTGAGGTCTTTTATCCCACTTTCCAAATGAAACAAGGTTTATGGAGTCACACTGCACACTCGCTCCATCCTATCCAGCATTTGGATTGTCACCCACATCCAGTGAGGACTACAGGTCTGGGATATTAACTTGCTTCACTTTTGGCAAAAGAAAGTGAGTGGGTAGAAGGAAAGAGAGCTCAATTAATATCCCCACTGAAAGAAAGGCAGTAGCATTAAAATCAATCCTTTGCACACCGAGAAAAACCTGTTGGAACAGGGCAAGAGGTTAGGCTCCCCACCTTGGGGAGGAAAAACCTCTGGTCAGGATTCTCATACCCTGAGGAACCTATTCCAGCAACATTTCTTATTGGCCTGGATTTTCTGACTTCTAAGGACGACAGAGCTCATGCTGCAGTTTTAATGCAATTAATAAAACTTGAACGAGCCCTAGACACCAATCAACAGTAAAGTGAGCACGAGCAGTTTCAGAACTCGCAGAATTACTTTAATTTATGGTTTAATAAGCCACAGCACGGATGGCAGAGCTTCAGAGCAGTTCACAAGCCCCTCCATCACACAGCCTGCGGTATGGATACCACTGGGAGTACGGATGGGCTGGGGCCAGAGCCCCTGCAGCCCCCTGTATATGCACTCCTAATGAGCAACAGAGCTTTCTGCAGGGCTTATATAGCCTCCATCAAGACAGGACCTAATTTAACAGTTTATTCTCTCCATTTTCTGCTGGGGAGCAGATTGGGAGGAGTGAAAACAGACTCAGTGCCATTTAGAGCTTCCCATGTGTTGGTTATTGTTATAGTTTTACTCTCGTTGCTCGGGCACCCTGTGCAGAAGGCAGAATGTAAAGAATTCCTGCAATGACCTCATCCTCTGGTTGGCAGGCACTGCTCTCACTGTGTCCTCGGGTGGAATTCATCATGAATTGGCTTTTGCTTGTGTCCTTGTGTATGCAACACCAGTGACATCAGCGTAGCTGTGGGAGCAGTCGTTGTTCACTAGCACTGAGTGCAGGGAGCTAAATGGTGATTTATAAAAGGTACTATATAAATTTCATCCCCCGCCCTCTGCAAATTAACACTAAGATTTAAAATACCTTTTTTTAAAAAATATAAAATCAGATAAAGCTTTTTTGTAGTTTCATTTGTTTTAATCAGGGATAACACCACAGTGCATAAAAATTAGTTCTACATGCCTAGATTCATCACTGCCTTGACTAGAAACACCAATGAAATCAAAGGATTAAGTGCATCCTTCTGACATAAAACCAGAGTCATCTTTGGGAAACTGTAGGAAGGCCTAGGTTTGGTTCTGATTTGCAGATCACCCAGGATAAACAGGTGACACTCCAGGTTCACTCCAGGGCTTTGCTGTGCCCAGCACAGGACAAGCACATTTCTGGAATGGAAACAAAGAGCTCTTTAAAAATGAATTTTTTTTTTTTAAATATTAACACTCATGCCTGACCTGCACCCCACGATTACTCAATCCCACAGGGGAAGCTGAATTTATTTTCTAGGGATAGCATTGTTTTGCATCCAACATTAATTCAAGCACCTCTGAAATCCCAATAATTTGGTGTGTTTATCCAAGCTGAGATGATTTAATGAATCTGTCTGTTAGTGTTGATACCTGTAATTTTTGCAGTTTTGTTCCATCAACATGTAATTCCACTTGCTTTCAACTGGGGCCAAATCCAGTTTGCTTCACACCAAATCATCTGGACCAGTCTTCAGAAAATCCATTCTGGCCAGCTATTATGGAAAAGCCTGAGTTCACCTGGAACTAATGAATGAGTAAAATAAACTGTGAATGGGACAGTCAGTAGAAACAGTTTCCATGGAAAAATCTGTCATTTGAATAGACAGGTGCTGGAATCAACCCATAATCCTCTTCCAGGCTGGATACCAGGCTGAATCAGCTGCTGCAACAGCACAGTCCTTTCTTATTCCAGAGTTTTCCCTTACCAAACCTAAGCCAAGTATTTTTCCTCCTCTGTCCTGATGTTTTTCTCATTTGGGCTCTCATTCCTGTATCTGTAAAGCCCAGTAGGAGAATCATACCCAGTGCATTATATTTAGATTCTGGATGTGAGAAAATCGAGTCTTTTTCCTTCCTTGAGCTCCTCCATATGCAGAGCTCTGCTGGACACTGCTCTGCCCATCCCACGGGCTGGCAGGTGACACCGCTGAGGGCAGAACAATTTTCCTACCATTTTTTCCTTTACTAAGTTTCAAAACACATTTAAAATCCATCTGACATGACTAACTTTTTGATTCCACATCAAGGTATGGATTTAGGATTTGTTTAGAGAGCTGCAGACCTCGATATTTAAATGCGTTCTCTGTGCATTTATAGAAGATTCTTCCATGTAGAAGATTTGGGGGTAAAGCTAAAAGAAATATCAATAGAAAATGGAAAAGTTCTAGCTCTGCTGAGAAATAATCCCCTCACCACTGCATGATTCTTACATAACAGATCAGGCTTATCCTCATCCTGCCTTACATCACAGGCACTGAAACACAGCACACACACACAGGATGCCCATTACAGAGCCAAGACCATATGACAGAATCTCATCCAGCAGTCCCTTGCCACTCTAGCTCAGCCATCTGACCAAAACCATGTGTCCTCGTTACCCCAAGCAAAGATCAAATACCACACACCCACTTTGCAGCCCTCTGGCCAGGGCCAAGTTCCCTGGCTGGCTGGCACACCCTGGGCTGTGCACGGGCAGACCATTACTGTTGTCAGGGAACCAGTGCTTGGGTTCAAATTAGAAAACAGCAAGAAACTGTCAAGCCAAGAACAACAATACAGCTGGAAACAGTGCAATGCTTCACACTGAACAAACATGAGATAATTTACCAGAGCACTGACTCCAGCTCCTTCCCGAGATAGCGCTGGCGGCACCTCTGAGCTCAGCAGACAGAAGCAGAAGAGGGGAGGGTAGGCAGGGCATGGAGAGGGAAATTCAACCAAAATAGTATTTGAGAGTGAATTAGACTAAACCAAAACAAGGACAGAGGGCAAATGCTTGGAGCTCCCTTTGAGCTTTGCTGCTGACTGCAGACAGAGTGCACTTAACCCAATGGATCTCAGCACAAGACAGGCACTGGAATAACAGGGGTACAAAAAAGGACATAGATGTATACAGACACACACACTGCCCTGTCTCACTGTGCCAGGGTGCTGGACACACCTATCCTTTAGGAAAAGTGCAGCTCAACAAAGTCATTTCAGCTTGCTGTAGGTCACTCCTCTGTTAATTTCAATTTGCCCTGGTACCACTGTACAAAATTTGGCTTGAATACAGGAGGATTCCAAACAAAGCTCCACGGAGTGCATCTACAAGTGAAGAATGAAATGCAAACAGAACTGTCCGTGGTTTCCAGTGTCACAACCCCTGCCCTTTCCTAGCAGCAGTCAGAGGAGTAGCACGAGCCATCAGAAACCTTCAGAGATGGCCCATGTCTTGCTAAACTTCTCTTGACAGCTCTAATGTTCCTGTAAGGATCAGGAAGTTTGGATACTTATCCTAACCATATCTCAAGGTCTCTCTTGAGACCTTGCCACTCTCATTCAGTGGCAATTCCAATGGGATTACAACTGAGTTGTTGCTCAGTGTAGGTTACTTATCCACACACCAGCATGGCCAGACTCAGCTCTGTGCTGCCTGTGCCACCTCCTCTCTCAGAGCCTCTCACAAGCCCCTTCAGGCACTTCAGGGACAAGTCTGTTACTGCTGGGCTTATATTTATGCTTAGTGAAAATAAAATGTGATGAAAAGAATAAAACCTCTACTTTTTGTCCCTACTTGGGAACTTTTTCTTCTTTAACAACTCCTTTATTATTTCACTAAATCACCCATATCTCTTTACAAGTAAATATATGCTGCTCCTTCATGAGGGGGTGGGGGAAGATAGGACACTGTTTTCCCTCTGCAGTATCAGTTTTCAGTGTGACACACAGTTCACTGAGGAAACCAAACAGCCCTAATGAGAGTGGCTGTGCAATTGCTGCTCCCTGTGTCAGCTCCTCGGCTCCCAGGAGCAGCCCCAAGGCCTCAGCAGGGTCAGTGCCAAGGAAATGGGGAGCAGGACATGTCCCACATCCCCTGCAGCTCCCTCCCAGCAGACTCTGCTCGCTGGGGGACAGTGCATGTGCCAAACCTGCTGAGACTCCAGCCGAGCTGGGGTCACTGCACCCACTGCAGTGTTTACACCACATCAAAGGGTTGAGAAATGATGCTGCCTGACTTTACATCCAGAGTGGTGGAGAGCCAGGGACACTGATAAAGCTGTTTTCTAACTTTGGATGGGGTTTGGATGGTGTTTGGGTGCCTTAGGCTGGGGTCAGCCCTTGCAGGGTCAGTTCAGATGTGCCTACGCTGAGGGATCAACACGTCCTAATGAAGCTGTAAGAGTAGCAGCCTAAAAGGACTCCATCCACAGAACTGGGCAAGCAAGCCCTGCAGCCATTTGGAGCATCTCTAAGCCCACTGACCTCAGTCATGGCTTCTGTATCCCATGGACCACACTGGGCACTGGATTCTCTCCCAAAGCACCCATTTCCCTGCTTACCCCAGACAGGTCTGAGCAGGCACCTCCACACACAGCTGAAGGAGGACTCCAAGGAAGACCCTGCTCCAAAGGGGTGAGCTGTAGGTTGCATGGTCTTGCTCCTAAGCCTCCAGAGCACTCCTCCCGGCCCCTAGAAGAGGACAGAGATGGCCACCACCCCCCTTTCCCCTCTCAGCTGGAGGGTCAGAGTTCCTCCTCTCTGTTAGCTCACATGTGCCTTTTCTCAGGCTGCATTTTTCTTTTCACTTCTGACCAACAACCACCGTTTTAATTAGACTTCAGCCCCATCGTAATTATTTCCTTATATATTCTTGCCTTTTATCTGCCTATCAGAGAGCTGTCTGTCAGATTTAGGACACCCCACAAAGCTGCTCCTCAGGCTTTGAGTGTCCCCATTGACTCAGGACAGGATCCCAGGCTGGGGAAACCACCATCAGATGCTCATTCTTCACCCAGCTTTAATTTACTCCTGACACCAGGAGTCCCAAGCTTCTCCTCTTTACCTTCATTGTGGCCTCCAGCCCCCACAACAGCCCAGCCCCAGGGGCTGAGGGCAAATGACACCCGAGGAGCGTTGCCATGGGCGCAGACGAGGGTCCCTCCGGGTTCCCATGGCACCGGGTGAGACACGCAGCGGTGATGGGAGGGAAGAATACACACCAGCCAAGTTATTTGTAGCCCATCTAAGCATCTCACAAGTTAAACAGTTTGTCTTTCTTCCCCCTGCTCCCAGCACCCAGCGAGCTCAGGGGGCTCCCCCACCCAGCAGGGCAGCGCTCGCAGTGCACAAAAGGCTAAATAATTGTCCAGATTGACCTGGAAACAAAAATAAAATTCAACACGGGTGCTCAAGCGTGGCCGAGGGCAGAATTTGGCTCCAATGAGCTGCCTGTTGGCTGATTTTCATTTTGCAGTTTTTGGCATGAAGTCCTCATCCTGGCCCCTGCTGCAGGCAGGGGTAGGGCAAGGATTTGTGCCCAGGGCTGGGGTGCAGCAGCACCCTCAGAAACCGTGGGGGAAGTTCTCCCACCCTGGGAAGTACATAACACAGAGAGCACTCCGGAGGGAGGGGGGGAAGGTTGCCCTAGACCTCAATGCATGGCCATGGGAAGGATGTGGCAATGGAGGCCCATCCCTCCAGCCAGGGACAAGCACACATGGGACAAGTCCTGTCACCTTCTCCTTTGCAGGCTGATTTGAACAGAACAGGTCATTTGCCCAGTCTGGGGAGGTTTTCAAAGACAGAGAAACTTCAACCAGCCTATCTCCACAGAAATGTTCCTGCTGGTCTCCCTCGGCCGTGCCTGCAGACCACTGATCACCCTGCCAGAGATGAGGCTTCATCAGCTGCCAGCACTCAAGTTCTGTAGCACTTTAAACCCGCTCTGATGTCCCATTCTGCTGGTGATGTCAGCCAAAAGATATTTCCGCAGAGGAGGGGGGAAAGCCCATCAGAAGCTAGGGTGTGATCAAATCCAGAAGAAGCTTTGCCTACAAATTAAGTATCTTCCTTTTTTAAACTGATCCCCTCCTTCTCCAGGCCCTTAAACTCATATCACCCCTCAGATTTCCCCACAAGCAGGGGAAATCAGCAGCTAGCCACTCAGCTGGACATGGTGGTGAGAGCAAGAGGAATTAGTCTCCATAGTACATGAAAAGAATTAGGACTATTTAATCTCCTTTTCCTCTTATCAGTGGTCTCAAATATCCCTTTGAGAGGGAAATGCAGTGGAAATTCCTGCAAATCTTTCCTACAGTTACAGAATTGACAAGATTTTTCAGCTTTTTCTCTCTGTGTTTGAAAAATTACTACATAAAGGAAACAATCTTTGGGGCACATATAACTCACAATAGGCTGAAACATTATCTTAAACTATTCGTCTGCTTCCTGCTTAAGTAAACATATTAGGAATGTGTGTATATATTTCTTGGGCAGCTTAAAAATAAAAAAGAAAAGAGGTATATAGTCTGTCCTGCTTTTGAGGAGCACGTTGTTTATGTTGTTATAAGCACAGGTCATATTTATAGCTGAACACTGCGTGAAAGTGCAGGCAGGCTGGGAAACATTTGTTAGGTTTAATGATCTTTTATTTAACTGGTGCAGAAAAATGCATCCCTTTGGATTGATTCATGGCATGAATTGTATAGAAACCTTCTTCCTTGAGAAAAGAAAAACCTCAAAAGGTCAATCTGACATTTCAGCTTTCTCAAACATCCAGCAGAGATGTTCACAGAGCAAAATTCCCAGCCTAACAAGCTGGATGGGGTTAGGGCAGGGAAAGGATAAACCACAGCTAGAGATATATTTCAGGACATAAAGCAGACATTCAAATCACCTGGACTGGAAGGGACCCATCCTGCACCGCAGCAGCCCCACTCCACAGCCTGTGAAATCCTTCACACTCGTCAGAGCAACCCGAGGCAGAGGCTCCACAGCCTGCAGGGAAGGGGCTGACACTGCCTTTTGCTGTGGGCAGCAAAATGTGGCCTCTCCCCCATTCTAAAAAAAGGCTAACCAAGGCCCAGCCTGCCTCTCTGGCTCAGCCACTGAGTCAAAACCAGAGCTGAGAAGAGGTTTTCTCAGCTCCCAGTTGCCTCAGCTGGCTGCAGCATCTCCTGCTGTAGAACCAGCCCACACAGGCAGAGCAGCAGCTCCCCCTGCACCCCTCGGTCAGAGGGACACTGGGGGTTGCAGTTTGACACCTCTCGCCTTGCCAAGGTGTTGCATCTCTGCACTGCTGCAGAATTAGCTCAGCCCTGGGCCAGCCCTTCCCGAGCAGGGCAGTGGCCATCACAGGACTCTGCAGCCCCTGCTGAGCTTCCAGCACTGCTCTGGGGTAGAGCATGTACACACACATGTGTGCACTGGTGTTTGCTGCCACAGGGGCCAGGGCTGTCTGAGAACTACTTTTGTGGTCATGGAGAGGGAATGACATGCAGAGACCTGCACAGAGCTCTCCCACGAAGCCAACTGCAGAGCCAAGCCAGCTCAAAGGGACCTGGTGCAGCAGGGGCTCCCTGGAGTTCTGCCCACACCATGGAATGACCATCCCTGCAGCCACAGGGAGCAGCCAGTGCTGCAGCCAAGTCTGCCTGTGGTTTTACCTGAGCACCCACCAGGCCTGTACAGACCACTTCCACTGTGGTGCTGAACACTGATCCCTCATCAGGTGTTGTCCAGACCAACCTAAAATGCCCCCAGTTTTTCCCCAGACAGTCAGGAGCTTTATGGAGGGAGTTCCCAAAGCCCAGGACAGCAAACACCGTTAGTATTTTCCTTTAGAATCCCAGAATCAGTGAGGTTGGAAAAGACCCTTAAGGTCGTGGATTCCAACCATTGACCCAGCACTGCCAACCTACCACCAAGCCTGTCCGTAAATGCCACATCTACCTGTCTTTTAATCCCCCCAGGGATGGTGACTCCAACACTTACCTGGGCAGCCTATTCTAATGCTGATCACCCTTTCTGTGAAGATTTTTCCCTAATAACCAAACTAAACCTTCCCTGGAGCAACTTGAGACTGTTTCTTCTTGTCCTATTGCTTGGTGTGTGGGAAAAGACATCAGTCCCACCCCATTATAACCTTTCAGGTATGCTCCTGTTTTCCAGGATAAACAACCTCAGCTCCCTCAGGGTCTCTTCGTGGGAATTGTTCTCCAGAGCCTTCACCATTTTCATTGCCCTTCTTCAAACACTCAAAAATCTCTACTGCAGGTGCCTCAGTCCATCATTGGTCTCCCAAAAGGAACAGCAGGAACACAAGTTTGGTATTTACTAAAAATGCTTTAGAGGCAGAAAAAGAGGGGAATTGCTTCCAGAGATCACCCGGAACAGAGGCATGAGAAGGGGGCAAACACTCATCCCTTCTGCTCTCTCTCTCCCGGGGTGGCTGTAGGTCTCCAGCCTCTGAGGTTTGCCTTGTGCCCCACGAGGGTCTGTAGCACATGTGGACAAGCACAAAGCCAGCAAAGGGCAGCTGCTGCCTCATACAGCTGCCTGCCTTCACCCACATGTTCCCTGCAGCCCTAAACCAACCAAGAGATAACCATGGACCTTTATTTGCTGCTCCTGCCTCTTCCTATTACCCACAGCAGGGCTCTGCGTTAAGGAAAGGCAGGACAGCGAGAGCTGCTTCACACTGGCCACATTCTAGGAAAATCTCAGGATTTTCAGTACTCGAGAGTCACAAGTTCAAGCAGCAAGTAAACAAAACAAAAGCCAAAACAAAGCACTCAGCTACATTGTCCTTATCTGTCTGAATTCACCCTTTTATCCTACAGCTTCAGGGGAAACAGGCCTATAGGCAAAGGAAAGCTATTCCAAGGTGCCAGTTTCACCCCCAGCATCACTCTAGCCCTCCCCACACAGACAGCTCTCACACGGATTAAACTGCATCTTTGAAAACCAGCACCCTCTAAGACAGCAGCCCCAGGGCTCCTGCACAGGCCTGGATGCTCTCAAGTCAAGCAAACTTGGTAACTACAGTTAAACCTCTGCTCTGCTTGTTCTCCTCTGAAAATTTTATCAGTTTCTGTCACCCCAAGACATGTGCTCACCACCCTCCAAACACCCCCATCACTGCAGGACCCTGACAGCTCCCCAGCTAAGCCCCCTGCCCTGACACAGCCCCCAGCAGCAGCATCTCTCCAAGCGAGGAAGAAGGACAAATTTGCAGATGAATTGTCTTAATTCCTTTTATAGCCCTGAAGGAGGGGAGTGGGCTCCCACCTCAGTCCCAGGTCCCACACTCCCCTCAATGGCAGCACAGCCTGGAGCAGCAGCATCTTCTCACCACACCACAGGTGACTACAGAGCACGGCAGGGCCACAGTGACAGCTCAAATTTTCTCCAGAAAGAGCTTGCTAGTTCTACCTACAGTTTACACCCGTTCGGCAAACTAAACAAACTCCTCTGGCAAAGATTTCTGTGGCAATTTAGCTGGAATATTTCAGCTCTTGCTCATTTGCACCATTTGCTGCAACAACTCAAGGCACAAATACACACACCCTGCGCTATATTACTGCCTCACAACCTGGAGACAGCCCCCCCAAACCGGGGGGACCTTGTGCTTGCCCTTGAGCTGCTCCTGCTCACCCTGGGCATTGCTGTGCCAGCCAACCTCTTTGCTGACTGCTGGAGGTGGGGAGCAGCCAAGGGACAAAAGCCCTGCTGGAGCAGGGGGATGAGATGGGTACCCAGGGAAAGCAAAGGTTTCAGCATCTGTAATGAGCCATCTGCCAGAGCTCTTGGTCTATCTGGAAATGCCACCAAAGTAACCCAAGGCTCCACACCCTGACTGACATTACTGTCCTGGCAAAAGCTCCCAGGGTGGAGTTTGCCCGAGTCATCAATTCCCGTGTTTGAGTTTGATGAGATAAAGAGCTAATGTGTGATTTGTGCCAACCAAACCCACTGCAGCAAGTGTGTCCATCCTCCTCTGGAAGAACAAGGTTTATCCACACAGCCCAGCTGCCAATGAGCCATTAATGAGGGATTGCACAAGCCAAGGAAATCTCACAACAGATCTTCCTGGGGCTTGTCAAGTGACTCCTTCTGAAATTGGAAAAGGCCCTCAGGAGTGTTTTGCTCTTGCAGGGAGCCCACCCTGCCATGCCCCTCTCTGCTTTGATGGCAACCCCTGTTTGCCATGATTGCAGACCTCTGAAAGTTTGCACTGATGACCTCCTCTCACCACCAGAAAACAAGAGAGTTTCCCCACCCTTACATTTAACAGCACAGCCTCTGCCAGGCTTTAAGCTTCAGTGTCCAAATCCCTGATCAGGTACCTTTCCCAGCCTGTGGCACACCTCTGAGGATGTGCTGGAGGTCTGTGTGCTCCTTACAGGGCACTGGGGCAGCAGAAACTTTACAAAATGCCACTCACTGGCAGAGCTCAAAGCACTGAGGTGTGACACACAGTGCTAGGGGACCTCCCCATTGTGGGGATGTTGCTGGGCAGGCTCAGGGACTGGGGGTGGTGTTGAGGTATGCTCCAAGGACTTTGTTTAAAAGGAATCTAAGAAACAGAAGAATGCATTAAAATTCAGCAGTCTCTCCATGAGGAGTTTTATTTACCCTCACCAGGCAGGGTGCAGAGAGCTGTCTGTGCTGCCCCAGCTCCCTGCGGTGTAGTTGGGGCACTGGCACATTTTGGTTGGAAACTCCTTTAGTTTTTACAAGAACCAGGTTTGCAGTGCAGGATGTGTTTGCTCACTGACTGATGTGTCTCTTAAGCCTTATTTTTGGACCCACTTTTCATAGACTGGGGGTGAAGACACTTTTTCCATGGTGTACAACAGAGGAAGGTCCCAAAGGGGAGCTCCATGGAGCACCATGGAATGGCACCGTGAAAATGTGATCAGGATGAACTTTTGCTGCCTACACAGCAGCATCCAGCCATGGCCAATGGCTGCAGGAAAAAATAGAAGCTTATACCAGAGACATGAGTGCCACTGAGCTTGGTGGGACAATTGTGTGTTTGTCCTTAGGATGAAAGAGGGAATTCAGTTTGGGCTGTGGCAAAGCCCGGAAAGCAGTGGGGAGATTTAATGGGAGTTTAATCACCACTTTAAATGGGATTTGCTAAAGGTCCCACAGGGCATAGGAATCATACAATCATAGAATAATTAAGGCTGGAAAAGACCCCTAAGATCATCAAGTCCAACCATTAAGCCAGCACTGAAAGCAAAGCCCACGACTGAATTATGTCCCCAAGTGCCACATCTACACATCTTTTAAATCCCTCCAGGGATAATCACTCCACCACTTCCCCAGCAGCCTTTTCCAGTGCTTGACAGCTCTCGTCCTGAAGAATTTTTTCCTAACATCGAATCTACACCTCCTCTGGTGCAGCTTAAGGCCACTTTCTCTTGTTCTGTCACTTTTTACCTGGGAAAAGCAACACATCAGAGCTCCCTGCCCATCACTCTGGGTTAGCACTGTGGGACTCACTGTATAGCTCCAACATGGAGCAACCTCAGGTCCCCACTGCACTTTCATACCTCAGTTGACCACCTGGATGTGGTGACCATTTCAAGGACAACTTGAAAGAACCTGTGAGGGGAAAGCTGTTTTAGAAATCAAAATGGTCACTGTTTTTCTCCATGAAAGATGAACAAACTTCACCACTAAAGGGTCAGCTCAGTCCATGTGAAGACCAGGCTCTTGTAACCTCTGCTCCTTCTTTGAACAATTTTTCTCCTGAAGAAGGAGCTGCCAGGCCAGTTCAGAGGGATTGCTCCTTCTGAAGGTGGAAAATGCCTGGCATTGTGTACAGCCTATGTTTGAAGTGGGAAAAAAGCAACTTTGAATAAGCTTTTGATGGGGCCCATGGCTCTGCTTGACCATAATGTCAGCTTGTAATTAGCAACAGATACCACTTCTGTCACTCCCGATGTTATCATCAGCCGTCTTGCGTTTCAAAGTGAGGAGAGGCATGTAAATTATGGGCAATTTGGTCTCTGAAATGGGCTTTATGGTTTTTTTCTGCCTGGCAGCCCGGGAAGCCTGGAGTTTGTTACAGAGATAGTGGTTGAGTCGGCAGAGAGGAGCAGGAGGAAAGCATTGAACATTACAGGACTGGTCCAGCAGATCCCTGGACAAAATACATCTATGCCAGCTCCCCTCTGAAGGTAGAGCTGAATAATGGCTCACACAGGAGCTGTGTATTTTGAGGAAGGAGGAGAGAAGGTTTGGAACAGCCTCTGGAATGGGGGTCTCTGCCAGGCTCCATTTACACACCGACATTGAGACCTGGGTGGGAAGAGGGTGGCTTGTGCCTGGACAGCCAGTGCAGCCTTTCTTCTGCTCAGCATATTGCAAGTACTCCAGCTGAGCAAAGCTTAGGTGGCCCAAGAACAACTGAGGCAATCTTTTCCCCTTATGGATGGAATATGTTGTCTTCAACGAAAATTCAGTTTTCAGAGTGAAGGAAAGGCTTGTGTTTCCCAAAACAGGTTTGAAATTTTTGTAAGGAAAACAAAACCCCCAAACTCACATAATTTCCAATTTTGACCAAAAGCAATTTTAATTTTTGTTAGGCAAAATTGAACCATTTTTTGCCTTTTTTTTGGAGCGGGGTGGAACTGGGGAAGTCTATTCTTGCAGCAAGCCCAGTGAGTTTGTCAGATCCCCTGGCACTGTCCTGCAGCTTAACAGATCCCACTGCCAGAGCACTGGGCCGAGTATTTGATTTCATCTATTTCTGTATGAATTACCAAGCATCCTGTTTCTGCCCTGCTCTGGCCTCCTGCAGAAGGAGTCACACCAGAGCTCCTCTTTGCAAGGGCTCCCCAGGAAATGGGTTAAAACAGAATTTGGCCCCACAGTGACTCTGCGGTGTCAAGTTCTCCCCTTTTATTTGCTGGAGGAATTCAAGCATCACTCTGCTGCTCCAATCTTTCTATCTACCACTGGCAAATAACACAGCCAAAAAGGTTATCTGCCTTCAAACAGAAATAGCTTATGTTTAGAAAAGAATTAAAATTTGTTCTCTTTAGAGCTGCAACCACATCCTCAAAGCTGTTAACCTGAAAGTGAACTTCAGATAATAAAACTCTAACCTCACCCCTACAGAAGAGCCAGCAGTCAGCAGCTACCTTGTGTGCTCTCCCGCTATCTGCCCCATCGATTGCCTGATAGCACAGCTTGTTTTCTTTTTTCAAGGGAAGACAGCTACTAAATCTATGCTCTCCATCCCTCTCAGCACTCTTGGGCTTCTCCACAGCTGCAACGCTTTTCCACCGTCCCTGCTCTCAGTTAAATAAACATTATGACACATACTGATTGCTTTAACAAACTTTACTGTTCCACGTCCTCGGCAAAGCACGGTTATCTTTTTACAAGGAACATTCCTTTCCTGTTGCTATGCCTACTTCAGCGCCATCCAGCATGATAGCCAAGACTGCTGAACGAACCCACAATTTCCAACTACTCCGTTTTGCTCATCTTGAAATAGCTCACAAGGGGTGTGGGGCCAGACCGCCAGCAGATGTGAGCTGTCAGAGCTCCTCTGCCACAGCTCATCCCAGCAACGACCCAGCCATGCTGTTGGAGGCTGAATGTTGTCTTCTGAAAATGCCTCAGAGCTAAAAATGCCTGGGTGGAGCGAGGTGGGTGAAGGAAAAGAGGGCTATAGTCATATACAGCATAGTATATGACTGTACTGTACATCCCCAGTACATCAGGGGAAGGTTGGTTTTATCCTCCTGGTAAGGCTGCACTCGATGTTCTATAATTTGCAACTAAATTGCAGAATCCAGAAATATTTCTGGCAAATGGTATTTCACAACCATTCATCATCGCCGTGCACAATTTCCTTCGCATGACAACCTATGTTTTAAAACTTGCAGAGAGAGGGGAAACTGCCATTTGTTTTGGCTAAGCCAAAATAGCCCTTGGCCCGGGCGCTGGGGGTGCTGCTGCTGCTCCCGGTGATAAGCCCAGCAGGGCAGGTCCTGCCAGGCGGGCGCTGGCACCTCCTGTTCCACACACGCCACTGAACAGTTTCAAGAAATGAGTGTGTTTCAGTTTCCCCCAACCAGCCCGTTTTTCACCTCTGACACGGCAGAGCTATCGCCCCTGTGGTTGTGCCACTCTGCTGATTGCTGCCGGGCAGCCCAGAGATGTTAATGACAAACTTCCCCGAAGTCTCTGATTTCACCTTTTTGTGTGCTGTTTGCACTTTTCCTGGTGCAAATATTTTCTTCTCAATCAAGAACAGGTTGGCTCCTGAGATACCTCAATTCTCAAGGGTCTAGTTGTTTATGTCTAGTGAAGACCCAGATGCTCCAAAATACATCTTGTATGTTGGACAACATGGGGAAACACCAGAGAAGCTGAAGAGGATTTCTGGCAGCTGATCAATTGTAAAAAATAGTTCTTCCTCCAGGCATCAGCCAGAGTATTTTTGGGTCTGCAGGATGTGTGCATGTACTGCCCTCACAGCTCTCAAGGGTGTGAGCAGAGGAAAGGACTTGGAAGGAAGCAGATAAATCCCAGCCCAAGTCACTTGTAGTCTGTATTCCAACAGCAAGAACATTGCCAGCTGTGCAAGGGTTGGGGACAGCCCCCTTTTCAGGGCCAGGCTAACACTCACCCCTTGCTGGGGGATTCACCACCTTCTCCCACCTCTCAGCCTCCCACCAATCTCTGCACCCAGGACTGTGTTCATCTCATGGGCCCGGGAGCTGCAGGAGGAGGTGCCCCAGGGCTGGGGAGATTCTATACTGTTGGGGGGTCACCTTGGGATAAACCCAGCACTGGGGAAAAGGTTTCTCTGTTCTCCTCCCAAGTGGGTTTGTGCATGATGACCCTCTGGAGACCCTCCATGTACCCTGCCCCAAGTGATCCAGCCAGGGCAGCAGACTTCTCCCAAACCCAGGGATGCTTCTGCTGGCAGTCCACCAAGGACTCATCTCCGGCCACGGCAGCAGAGCCAGAACAGCACTCAACGCCTGCAGGGCTTAGGAAGTGAAGGAATCAGAGAGCTGGATGGGCCCAAACCCAGATGGGGAGAGATGGGTAAGTGAATAGAGGAAATGATTCAGAACCTGGAAATGTGAACAGCACAAGCTGCCTGCACTGGGTCGTCAATTGGCCTCACCTGACATGGAGTGGTTGGAGGTTTTTTTCCAGGACTCAGACAGGGATTCTTGGAAGCATTTCAGGGCTGGGTGTGTGCACCAGATCCACGTGGACAAATTTGTCATCTGATGTCTGGAACATCAGCTGAGCGTTTTTCCATTTCACTCTTTGCAGGTTATACAAGCTGAAGATTAAACAGACACATTCCTTGTGTTTGTCTGCCTTTATTAAAGGAATAATGTACCTGCACATTACCAGCAAGCCCTACACCTAGGAGAAGTACTGTCGGTTATAACGGGGACACACTGGACTCACATGGAAAAACAACATGTCCAGGGGCTTTTCTGGTCCATCAGAACCAATTCTTTGTTGTAATTCCAGTGCTTATTCATGCTGAACTGATCAAGGTCAGCCACACTGGAAAGGGCTTTTTCCCAACATACTTTGTTAGCAGATGCTCTGCCCTGCTCTGGAGTGCAGCTCCCTACCCCCAGCCCCCCACCTCCTGTGCCAAGCCTCCTTCACCATTATATATTTAAGATCATCTCAGATTAACAAGGCTGCAGTGATGATCCCTTTTTCAGCTTTTCGAAGACATTTCCTGGGCACAAGCTCTGGTCTCTGACTTGCCATGGAAATGGGATTGCACAGTGTAATTGTCCAGGCTTTAGGTAAAAATGGACCTCCAAGACACCCCTGTGACTTCCACACCAGCTTGCCCTGTTTGCCAGCTTGACTGTGTGAAGGCAGCAGATGCTTCTTTCTTTGTGACTGTTTGGCAAAGTGCTATAGAAGCACCTAAGACACCTTGGCTGCTTCTGGAAAGGGTCCCCCCAATCACTCTCACCCTCATTACCATCCCTTCTCAGTCCCTATCAGCAACTTCCAGCCTTTGTCCTCACCCCATCCCTCCAAGCTACTTATTTGCCTAAAATCACTTTCTTGTCCTACTTACCCAGCCTGCAGAAGTGAAATAAGTTCACCTTTTCCTCCTGCTTATGGTGTGGCCTCCACCAATTTACATCTTGGCTGGGCAAGAAAAGATCAAAGGCAGTGGTGATCCCCAAGTGTGGATCATCTCAGATGCTGCTGCAGGAGTTGTGACAGTCACAGAGAAGGAGAAGATTCAGGGTGGATGGTCCCAGACATCACTGTGTTTAATTTCATTTCATTAAATTGAAATGGGACTGAGTTACATCCAAACAGTCTCTGAGAAACACAATCAGGAAGGTCAGTGGCAGGGTCCAGCCCTTGGACAACACTGGATGTGGCATGGGATGAAGCACTCAGGACCATGAATCAGTTCCCCACAGGACAACCAGATGATGTTTCTGAATTCATCCCTGGTCTGGCTCTGAATCTGACACACAGGAAGGGCTAGATCTGGCCACCTGATCTATCCCAGACCAGCCTCATGACTGGTCCTGGAGGCAAACACACTTCCCTGCCCCTGTGTCCTCTGACCATGGACTGGAAACGCCACCTAAATTAATGGGAAGGGAGTCTGCTTTCCTGTTTGTGCAAGAATGGACTTCTCTGAAGATTTGCCAGTGGTGGGGCTGGGTTTCAGAAGAACAAAATTCTGGTGAGATGAAGAGAAACATCAGTGAAGGTCAGCAAGTATTTGGGGTTAAATTTCTCCCCAGATTTATGTGAGGTTTGCCTTGTCTGGCTTTCTTATGCTGTGTGATTTCTTGCATTCCTGTGGAACAAGAAGCCAAATTCATACTTGTTCTACATCCATTCTTTTCTCTCCTGAAATTAATTTTTCTTCCTCTAAGGGAGGCTTATGAATGTTTTACCTTTGGCTTCCAGCAGACTTAACTTGCTTTGAGCCTGCCTTTTGCTTTGAGCCTGCTTTGTAGTTCTTTTCTTTCTGGGGAAAGAAAACAAAATCAAAATCAGACCCATCAGACCCACATTTCTAAATGTATCTATTTCCTACCACCTCTTTAGGAAAGAAGCATAGTGACTCTTTACACATCTCCCAACAATAAGTGCAGAAAAGAATGGTTTGCTGAAGAAGTGGAAAAAGAAATCTGCAAACTTACGCCAAGGTTGAGCAACAACCTGGTCTGTCTCTGAAGAAATGACATTATGGATCTGTGAGGAGGAGGAACAGGCTGCTTGTTGGCTTTCTATCTAGGAAGCAGCAGGCTGCCAGAGTCTCCTGCAAATGAAAGTTCTGGAAGAGAGTAGCACAATCTGTCAAAGGGAAGAAGTAGTGCCAACCAACACCATCAACAATGGTTGACAGAAGAACCTTCCCTGGACCGTTTGAGAATTTCTGTCCATTACAGAGGCTCTTGCAAAATCCCTACAAAATCCCAGCTCAGACTCAGCTATTCCAGAAACAATTGAATAACTTCAGAATAGCAAGCAAATACCTAAATAATCTCTCCTGATCCTGGGCCCAGCAAGAGGCTGGTGGGAGGGTGCTGAGAAGCCAGATGTGCAGGGGTGGGTACAAAGCACACTGCTGCAACCGTGGCTCTCCTGGAATGATCCCTTTCCCCTTGGCCAACCCCAACACCAGTGTCCCACCAGATCTGCTGTGGCCTCAAGGCCAGGGTCACCATTCCTGTCCTTGCCCCTGCAGCAGCTACTCTCCTGGCTCTGGGTCAGGGAGCTAAACTCCTCTGCAGTCTTGAGGTGGCCTCAGGCTTTGCTAAAGAAAATTGTTTCACTCCTATTGAGTCATAACAGTGGGAATAGTACTAAAGAACTCTTGCATTCCAACACCTGGAGACAAAGACCAGAGTCATAGACACTTTTGAGACGCCAGGTAGATGAGTGCTCCCTTCAACCTCTTCCAGAAATCACTGTCCCTTCTAACTCATCATTTCTCCTTCTTTGTGTCATCACTCCTTCCTCAACATATAAAGTATGTTTTAATAATTTCTTATTTCTAATAATTTCCTACAGTTTAATCCAGAATGGGTTAGGGAAAAATGGAACTAATCATGGATCCATGGTAGTGACTCCCAGAAGGCAGATGTGGTAAGCAGATGGGATGGGCCAGTCAGAGATACTTCTGCTGGAGTCAATCAATGGAATGTGGACATGAATCAGTCAGGGAATTTGGCTTTTTGGGGAAAGAAACTGCCCAGCAGGATACCAGTGCCAATGCCACTTCTATGTGGCATGATCTTGGCCTCAGCAAAAATCCCTGTGGTAGGATGAGAACGTTCAGGAAACATTCAGGTCTTTTGCTCCACAGATGCAAGTCAAAGCCCCCCGGTGTTCCCACTGAGTCCAGCACCTCCACACACCACACAGCTCAGGGCCATGCTCCCGAGACACAGACTGGATTCCAACATCTCAGGTCACACCTGGGAATGGGGCTGGGGCTGGCTCAGGTGCCTCATGTGCACTGTGAGGCACAGGATCAAATAACAAAAGCATTCAGCTACCTGAAAAGAAGAGGTGGGTTCTCCCAGAAGTTTTTTCACCCCAGCCCACAACCACTGCACCTCTATATCCAACAGCTGCTTGCTGTGGCCACTCTGTGGTAAGAAGTCACATCCTGGACAGCTGGAAAGACCATAGTGTGTTGTCATGTCTGCACTTCCTTCCCCCTCCTTCTTCCCTACCCTGTGAGCACCCAAATGACATTTTAATGAATTACTTTATAAGAGGATAAATTCATACCTCAAACAGAAGGCACAGAGACTGTAAATGCCTGTACCTTGGCCTAAAGGGGTATGGATTTTGTAGGAGGCTGTTCTTCTTTTGAGCTCTCTGCTGTAAAAGATCTCTTATAAGAAAGTTGTCATTCAGTTATGTGACATTTTTAGAAGTAAACAACTGCTGCTCAGAAATCAGCTCCAGCCCATCTGCAAAAGCCTGAAAAATGCCAAATTCATGATTCCAGGAGAATATCATGTCTCAGGACTCCACCACCTGATCCAGTAGCAGATCTGGACTCATTTTCCAGCAAGTTAAATATAACTCTGGTCTCTTAGAGCCAGATTGCTTAGCCCTGAAGCAGAAGGCTTAATACCCCTTTCAGAACACCATTAGCATTAACTATTTTTACTGCATATTCTTGTTATTCATGTAAGTGGATCCCCTTTGGGCCTCGCTCCAGGCAAGCCCCTGAGCACTCGCTCGAGTGAACTCGGTGCGCTCCCAGCCACGCAAAGGGCTGCTCCCAAATTTCCTGCATGTGATGCTCACTTAGCATGAACTTCACAGCTGGACTGGCAGGCTTCCCTGAGCACAAAGCCACGGGCACTGCCACAGCCTCAGAGCGTGGCTGCACACACATCCTGGGGCTCCTGAGCGGGAGGAGGACGAGGCAGGTGCCAGCACGGGCAGTGGGGAGCGGGCCACGGCCAGGGTGTCACACTCCCACCGTGACAGCTCTGCTGACCCACGGGAGCTCCCCACGTCCCCACACCCTGCAGCCCATCCAACCCTGCCCCACCCTGCACATCACTCTGGGAGAGCAAAACCCTCTCTGATTGGTTTTTTTCTTGTTGTAGGGCAGCTTGCCAGCCTCCCTGTGGTCGCTTCAGAAGTGCAAAACAGCCTGATCTACATCTCTGGTTCACACCTAGCTTTTGAATGATATTTTTGGAATGAGCCAGATCCTTAATTGAAAAGGATGCTACCTGGTGCCTCTGCAGTGAGGATCAATGCTAATGCTTCCTCTCATCAGATTCTCCCATTTGTTTTGCATTCAAAGCAATCCCAAAACCTACACTTGAGACAGAAAAATCTTCTCCCAGGAAGAGCCTTTCAGTCTGATAATGGCAGTTTTCCTCCTCTGCTGTGAATATCATTGCTGCAATGTTCCCTTTTAGCACTCTGTGCTGTAGCTCTATATTAGGCCAACAAAAATAATAAGTCCTAAAATGAAAACCTCCAGATGATCTTGGCAGAAACACCACGTCCATCACAAATGGAAATCACATTTGATACTCCACAATGGCAGGAAACTCACCTGGTTTTATTTAGTCTCCATGCAGCTATGTGCTGTTGGCACTCCTCCAGAGTATCTTTTGAGAGGGACTTTTTTTTTTAAACTCTCAGTTAGTGTCTGTCTTTTCTTATCTAAAACACTCCTCATGTTTGATTTCACTGAGGCCCTGTGCTTAATTTTTTGTTTGTCTACTGTAAAAAGGTATAAGGGAACTCAGTAATTCATGCATTTACAGCTCTGTTCCCACAACAAGGTGCTTAAAATAAAGAAATTGGCTCAGGGTAATTGCTTGATATGGGAAAGATTATACAGGCAATGAACATCTGTATCACAGCTACAGTTGATGGCTCTGAGTGCTGTATCATGTGCCAGGAGTTCCTTGCCAAAAAAAATACTTGAAAAAGAAAAAAATTTCCAGCCCAACATATGCTTATATAAGACTTATCCAGTATGCAAAGAAGCTTATTT
>VZRZ01002162.1:220205-232122 GCA_013398175.1 Climacteris rufus | reverse complement strand
AATAAAAACATATTTATTAAAAAAAAAAAAAAAAAAAAAAAAAAAAAAAAAAAAAAGAGACAGAAAGGAAAGAAAGAAAGTTGAAATAACACAGGAAATTATGCAATTGATACCTGAACCTGAGCATTGCAGATCCTATCCGGAAACCTCCCTATCTCTCACAAAGCTTTGGTAAAATAAAACAAGTTATCCTTCTTTTCGAAACTGAACTTGTTGATACAGAGTCAGATGGAGGGTTTGCATCAACACAGTCACTGCAGGCCAGAGCAGCAGCAACACGGCCAAGTTTGGTGTCATCCCCAGCACCTGGGCAGGGAAAATCCCCCCTTGCCCTCCCATTGCATGGAAACCTCCAGGGCTGAGCACACACCCGAGGGGCACATGGACACTGGCTGATCCTCTGCATGGGCTTGAATTGTCTCTGTGGCTTTTAGCATGCAAGCTGCATGGATTAAAGGGAATGGGGAAACAAGTCTGGAATAAAATCAACTCTGAATTTTTGCCAGAAATTTAAGCTGACCCACAGAAAACTCATTTCTGAGATAAGTTCAGGAACATTTCCCACCTTATTATTTCCATGTTTGCATTTGACATAGAGGAGGGTCACATCCCCTTCTTCTCCAGGCACCTCAGCTTTGGGGGCTCTGCAATCCCCACTCATCTGCTGTGCAGGAGTTCACCTGGGACTCCCAGAAATCCACTTGGGAACCTGAGGCAAAGCCACAGAGCCCATCACCCCAGCAGTCAGCAGGTGAGGGTTACGTGAGCTGCGAGTTCACTGCTCAGCACACGACGGGAGCGCGGTCGGGACTTGCCCGGGCACAGCACCACGAGCTCAACACCACATCTTCAGACTTGCCACAGGAGATCCCCTTCCCACCTAGCAAAGAAGAAGGAAAAGTTCTCAAGCTCAGGCTCCCTTGTGCTCAAGGTGGGCTGCTGACCAGAGAAGCTCTGGTTCCATTTTATTTTGGTGAAGAGCTCATCCATCCCATGGCCAACCACCCTTGCTGATGCTCTGCGTCTGCACTAAGGGTCCGGACACCAACAGCATCTGCAGGAGGAAGAGACAAGGATCAGACATCTGTGTCTTGCCAACCATTTGTGTAGTGAGGGGAAGGCAAGGGCAGGACAGGACAGGACCAGAACAGTCTCCTTGCCCTGAGTGAAACACTTCCAAGTGTCTCCTGAAAGAGGACACATGCTTTGATGAGAGTCCTGAAGTGGCATGGTGTGAAGAAACATTATAGGCTTGGCCTGGAGAGGTTTGATTTGAAGCTCAGTGGAGCTGATGGGATTTTCTTCAACAAGCCAGAAGCTCACAATTTTTTCCTTTTGCCTTTAGGAAGCAATACATTCAGGGGGACACATGCCCCTGCCTTCACCTCTCCCTGCTCCCACACTACCCACCTGACCATTAGGTTGTTCTGTCCCACTGGTCCAAAACCACAACCCACTTTCTCCCTTGCAGCACAGCTCCCTCCCCATCAGCCCCAGTGGTGAAGACATTCACAGAGCCTGGAGAGAAATGTCCCTCCTCTTGGGCTGCAGAGCCCCAGAATTGCCTAAAACCAAATTAATTGCTTAATGTCAGGGAGAGAAACACATCCCCACTGCTGCCTTCCCAGGCCCAAACCCACAGCACCTCATAAACAGCCCCACTGCAGGGTCTGGCCGTGCCCTTTGGCCCAGTGGGACCTGAGCCCTGTGATCATGAATGAGCCCTTTGTACCTCTGAAATGCTGTGAGCTTGTGAAATGAAGTTCCAACAGTCCCAAAATCCTTGATGCCCCAGAAAATGAGTGAGCAGAGGGGCTGGGAGAGTTCCCGAGCACGTCTCAGTGGGCAGAAGGAGGACTATCTAATCAGATGTGGATGGAGAACAAATAAAAAACAGCTGCTTCTCACCAGCTCTTCTCCCAACTGGAAAAAAAAATGCACACACATACAAGAACAAGGGAAGAAGCACTGATGAGCTGTTATCTGAATTTATTGCCATCATCTGACCCACAGTGGGGTCTAATTTTTTTTTCTTTCTTTAATTTATAACCCGGTTTCTCATCATGTCATGACATCACCCAGGGAGTTAGATTTCATAAACATGCACACACATCTCACTGGAAACAGGATAAACCCCTGGGCCATCCTGGGCTCTATGCAGCATCACCGCAGCAGCATTCCCCAGACACCCTCTCTTCCAAGAAATCACTTGGTGTGGCCATGACAGAGCCACCCACCTCTCAAGCTCTGAAGGCAGCTTGGGGGGGATTTTTGTACCACTCCAGCCTAAGGCAGGGTTCACCCTCGTGTCCTCTTCCTCCACCCTCACTGCACTTTCCCTCCAAGGGCGCCAGACAGCTCCACACTCAGGGATGATTTATGCTATGTTTTCTTTTGGCAGTACAATATATCAAATCCTTTAGAGACTGGGTGGAACCAGAACTGCCTCCTCCATCACTCAATCCAGGCTCAGGCTAGAGGAGCCAGTGGTCAGCACGTTCTGAGCAATGCATTCCCTGGTCTGGCATTGGTCCGAGAGCAGCAGTGCCCATGTGGATGTCCCAGGAGGGAGGTCTTGGCTTTCCTAAACCTAACATTGGAATGAGAGACCTGGCATTCCTTTATCTAAATTCTCTGATATTTGTCTGCCTGCAGCTTCCCTTGCTGAGAAATCAGGAACTGCCCCTCTTCAGGGTGGAGATCTCAGCTGAAAGGTCAGGGCCAGAAGAACTCAGGGTTTAACTTCCCTCTGCTTTCAGAAGCAGCAATACAAGCTACAGCTCAAGGAGGGCACAGGGAAGTGCAGAACACTGCCAGCATAGGCAGTGTGCCTCCAAATTGCTTTTTAAACCAGTTCAGCCAAACCAGTGTGGGACCGGATGGAAACCAGCCTTGAGGCCAGTAATGCACAGACAGATATTCTGTGGATTCAGTAGGAACAATTCAGGCTGCTTTTCCAACAGCTTGCCTTAGCTTGATTACCTGTAAAATCAATTCAAATTGATGGAATGGGAAATGGGAGGAAAATTAACTTCCCTACTAGGTGAAGGCAGAGAGAGAAACACAGTCTCTCCCAACTGGTCCACCTTTCCTTCAGCACAGACAGCTCTGAGCAGGGCTTGTCCTGGGGCTGGACACCAGCAGGACTGGGTGGCCCCATACAAGTCAGCCTCTAGTTGCTCCATCCTTTTCTGTGCACCCAACCTAAAATTGACCTACCCAATTGCTCATTAGACTGATGTTCTCATGAACCCCCAGGCTCTCTGCAGCAGATTTAACCCAGGAGCGCTGGGACAATCTCCCAGAAGAGCAGGAGCAGCTTCCTGCAGTCCCTTTGCTGGTTGGGATATTCTTTCTTTGATGATCAAGAAGCTGTTATGTCCTGAGAGAGCAGTGATTTGTTCTATAATGCTCGTGGCATTGCTTCAGTGCTTGGCAGTTCTGTCTTGTTATCACTGGTGGAGAATTTTACAGGCCACTGACAGACCTTCAAACGCAGCCATTGCTGTGTGGAAAATCCAATTTGCTTTGGAAGTCTCCTGACACAAGGCCTTGTCTTCATGGTCCCTTGGCAAACCATTTTCAGCACATGCACTAGTTCATGACCCCGTGATTTAACGGACATCATTAAATTTTAGCAGAAGAATCCATCACTTTGAAGGAACCCCTAACAAGTGTGTGACCTAAAAGTGAGACCTAATATCCTGGCATCTTCACACAAAGGGCTCCTTTTCTCTTAACATTTGGCTTATCTCCACGCCACTCCCAGGTCAAGTTTGGTAGTGAGCCCTCCTAGTCAATGCACCATTGAGCTGCTCCAGGAAAAGCAAATCTCATCAGAGCTAAAAATGTAAATGTGCATTTCTTCGCAGCATCCCCCGCTGCCAAACAGATAACAAGTTTATGTAGGCACAGAAAAAAAATCCCTATTTGAATAATAATTGTTTGCTTATAAATTAACCCACAGAACTGTGCCACATGCCATAAAACAATTTTACATTACATGGGCTTAAACGGTGGGGCTGGTATAATAAACTCTATGTTGAGTCACCAAATTCTTCACATTCTTTGACTTCCCATTATGTCTCAAATGTCAGATATTTCACTGGGGTAACAAGCAGTAGCAAGGGCTGGGGGTTTGTGTGGGTTTTAATTGTAAAAGCAACATTCTCACAGAGAAGGACAGGCAAGGTTCACAACCCCACTCTGCGGCTTGGGCAGACTGGAGGAGCTTCAAGGGCTCCTCGTTTCACCACTGGGTTGTTTTGGGGTTTAATGCCCCTCCAGCCTGGCTGAGGGTCTCAAAGCTGTACAGCACCCCCCATTCCCGGGTCATGGAGCCTCTGCAGGCTGCTGCCTTCTCATGAAAAATGTGTATGAGAGTGGGACTGAGCGTGGCTGCAGCCTGGGGAGGCTCCTGGCTTTGGGCAAACCATCAAACTGCTGCAGTAGCCTGACAGCTACTCATCATTGAAATTGTATTGTGAGTAAAGTGAGTCTTTATCACTTGGAGATTGTTCTAAGCTTAATTTGTTATAAAACTTCTGTATTTAAAGATTTTAAGATCTTGTGGATTCTCCTCTTTCTTTGTATCCTAGTGCAGAGCAATCCAGACCTTATGTAGAGAGCATTTATGCTTCACATGCTTTTGGTTGCTCCTCTGTCTCCAGAGAGCATCGGTAAAGATGATGAACCTTCTCCATGGAGTCAAGACAAACCTGTAGGCAATTTTGGCATAATCTTTCTCCCAAAAATGCAAGCGATGCTCTGACTTGGTCCATGTCCTTAAGCATTGATGCTTCATGGAGGCAGCTGGCAGAAGCTCAGGAAAAACCCAGGAGCTCAGAAACACCAAGTGATGTTCCAAAACATGTGCATGTGCCTGGATTAAGAGAGGAATTGCCCAGAGCCAACAAAAAGAGCTGAATTTCCCTTCCCTCAGTCTGGAACACAGGTTTGGCTGGTGTCTAACGTTGATCCAGGGGTGAAGCTGAGCTTAAGGCCATGGCAGATGTGCAGGTTTGTCTCTTGCAAGGGCAGTGAGAGCACAGGCAGCCCTGGCCCCATGACACAGCCTTGCTCTGATCCACTCCCAGCTCTGGAGGAGCCCAGCAGCCTGGGGAGCACCTGTGAGAATTTTCACCTCAATGACATAGCCCCGTGCTTGCAGTTTTCCAATGCTGACAGAAAGAGGTTGAGGCTGAAAAGTGAGCTGGGTGGTTATGACCATGTCCTTGTCATTCCTCCTGGATCTCTCTGGCATGAGCCCACTGTGCTCATCCAGGCAGGCTGTGCTTCAGCCCATCTGGCAGGAGCTGGGCTGAGGAGGGAAGGGACCTGGCATCCTCCATAGAAAATTCAAAAAATATTGGGAGGGTCAGACTGCCGTGATTCACTTTTTCTCTACCTCCTCTCATGCAAACAGGATTGGGAGAAAAGGAGAGAGGCCCTCCTGTCACCCACCCCAATGGCAGGAGCATCCACAGCTGAGCAAGCCCCATGCCCCACACTGATTTCAACAAGCCTAGAAAAAAAAAACACAAAAGAACCACAAGGATTTAGCATCCATGGTTTCTTCCCAACTATAACCAACAGAAAACATCTGTAGGGGGAAGGAACTATTTACTATCTGAAATGTCAGTGAAACCCAAGAGAAAAGGAACCAAATGCAGCAACATACCCAGGGCTCCTCTAACCCTCTGCAATAATCAAATATAGCTAATTTGCACTGGCTCCTTTTTGTGCTGACTCCAGGCATGGAACAAAAAGATCACAAAGGAAAATCATCCCAAACCCCCAGTCTTTCTCTAAAATTGGGAACTGAGGCTAACTAACGCCTAGAAAGAAAACACCCAGTCAGAAGGGCAGGAGCTTTAAAACTTAATCCTTTCAGACAAATGTGAAATACTTGTGTTTCAGCTGGAGAATGAATCAGAGATGATTCTCAGTAGTCCCTGATTCAATAACAGCAAGGGCTGTGTGCAGTGGATGCAACTTTTTCCCCTCCCTCTACCTGCGGAATCCACCTCCAGCTTTTGAGGTTGATTGGGGCTGGCCGTGGCACCATTAGCTCAAAACTAAACAGCCTGCTCCCATCATCCACAGGGAGCCACGGGGTCAACTGGAAACCAGAGAAAATCTGTTTAGTCATTTCTGAAGGCAAAGCAAACCCTGATGATATCACTTACGCAGACGCTCAGTCGGCAGTTCGCTGCCAAAGCACCTGGTCCTGATGCCTCAAAAAAGCAGAGACACATTGCTGGGCTGTGAGGGAGCCCCTTACACTTTATTAACCAAACTCAAGCGTTTCTTTCTGGAAAACCCAGTGAAGTTGATGTGCAGGGCCGTGGGTGCAGGCGAGACCGCCTGAGGCTGAGCTCAGCCCCAGCGTGGTGGGGCTCAGCCCTCCTTCATCCCCATGGGGTGTTCAGGGAGCTGCTCGCACCCAGCCCAAGCAGAACCCCCACTCATCAGGGGCTTTGGTGGTGGAGGAACAGCCACATCCTCCAGCTGCCGCTCCTCAAGGCTGGAGAGCTCCCCCAGCTCCCCAGCCAGGGCAGCCGGAGCAATAACCCCACACAGCAGCCAGGCGTCGAGGGAGGATGTGGCCTCCAGGAACTCCCGTGGAGCTTTGGATGGTGGCCAGTGGGTCAAGGAGGTCAGGAAACCTCACACTACACAAAGGTTGCATCCCACTGCCCCTGGGTAGAGAAGCATCTGTACTCATGTCCCAAGGAGAGCTGGCCTTCACCAGAAGAGCTCTTCTACCCCATCACATGCAAAGGCAGGGGAAAGGTGTGGAACAGTACAGGGGGGACAAGGCCAGAGCCAGCACCTGCCAGAGACAGCGTGATGCTCCACTCTATAAACCAGCCAGGTCACCTGAGCAGCAAGGGGACAAGTCCTGGCAGAGGGGGCTGCCTGCCCTGCCCACCTTCTCCAGGGTGGGCTGAGGAAGCAGCAACTAAAATCACTCTAAAGCAAAGGCATTCTCTGCACAAGCCACGGGGCAGGAGCTGAGGCCACCAGCCTGGGACCTGCCAGCACAACCAGCTCCTGTGCTCCCATTGCACCTGCAGGTCTGAGCTGGGCTGAGCTCCCCAGGCAGGGCCAGCACCACAGCTCTCAATGGCTTTAGCAGTAAATAAACAGGATAAATAGAGGGGAAGGGAGGCTCAGAGAGAGGAAACAACTCGTTCCTGAGCCACCAACAGCTAGAAACAGATTGCAGATCTCCTCCTCCAGACCTGCTCTGCTTCTCTGCCAGGGAATGTTGTTCTCTGGCTGTATCACCTTCTCCCAGCCTCACCCCAGCACGGTTTCCCTTCCCCCTCCTCCCCAGCACTGAAGGATTTAAGCAGCAAGCCCAGGGTTGGTGGTCCAGTAAGAAATGCAAGAAAGGAGGCAACCCCTCTCCTGGGACCAGCCTAGGTGGCCCTTTTTTAGTTCATGAGGAAATCAAGGGGAAAAAAAGAAAATAAAAAGAAGGAAAAAAATCCATGTCCAAAGCTTGTTTTTTTTTTTTTCAGCAACTCCAATTGTTTCTGCTTCCTAATAAATCATGTAGGCCAGGGACAACCAATCTGCACAGCATTATTATTGTCTCAATACATCTGTTGAAAGAAAAATAACACTGCGGCTTCGCTGAAGCAGACAGGATCTGCTTTTCCAAAAGGTTTGTTGATATTAGCCCACAGTCTTGTTGGGCTCCATGTATACTCTGGACTGAAAGAGCTTTGCTGCATTCCCATCTCTAAGATACAGAGAGTCACCAAACCCAAATATTACCCTGAGCAGCTGAGACCTCAAAAGGTCTTTCTTTATTTTCCTCCACATTCTGTTTCCCATTAACTCTTCTGCAGCATTTGTATGTCTTAAATTTGCAGAACCCTGGGCTGAACTTGAATCCAGGCTGAACTATCTCACATCCATCTAAACAACAGCAAGTTTGCAACCTGCAGGATTTACTCCAGGAGATTTTCCACTGGATGTGAGCAGCACAAGTCCCCCATCCAGGGGCCAACTGAGGGCAGCCCAGGCTCTGTTTGGTGGGTAAGCACTTTGGTATATGCTCATATCAGCAAGTTATTGCCATCAAACACCCCCAGAAAGTGATTCTCAGTCGTCCCACATTAAGGAGCTGCAGGTTCTGCTCCCCACCAGCCCAGCACTCTGCAGTCCCTCACAGCTAGAACAACTTCAGCACACGATATGAACAGACCATATGCTTAAATCCACAGGGTTTAAACAGACCCATGTCTTGTGTCAGACCAGAGCAGGGGCCACCAGCACTCCTGTGCTGTCCTTGGTGTCCCCAAGAGAATCAAGAGGTTGGACTGGGTGCCGAGAGCAATGCTCTGAGGTCATGGTGTGCCCCTGTCTGTCCATGCTGCACTTGTGCTATTGCTTATTTCTGAATGAGAACCAGAGGCCCTGGATTTTTCTTTTTTTCCTTCCATAGCGCATGAAAACCAGGAGAGTTCTTCTACATGTCCAGGAGGATCCAGCCAGGGTGTATTAAGGGCAGCCTCAGCTTACACGGGGACAAGGACATTCTCCACCATGAAGAGTGTCCATGGTGTGAAGACTGTGGGATACACAGCACAGACCCTCTGAGCTGACCTTGCAGTGCTTTGGAATCAGGTTTCCTGACCCAAAGGAGTCTGATAAGCAAAAATGGAATGTCTAAGTTTTGCCCACCCACAGCCTAGCCTTGTCTGCCAAGAAGGGACACATTGTCAAAGGGAGTCCCAAAAGGCTTTGGGTGAGCACCCACAGGGAGCCCAGGCAGGGCACATCAGCTCGGGTGTGCCTGTTCACACCCATGGCAGCGTAATCCCAGTCTGGAAACAGGGAAAGAAGGAAAACACGGAGCCAACAACAGGGAGTGCTGCCCCAACCAGAGGTGCCCATCAGCTCTGAAAGTTATGGCAGTCACTGACCATCTCTAGAGCCAGTGCACAGCAGATAGAATTTGCCCCCTGATACTCCCAAGCGTCAGACATTCTGATACCTTTGGCTCTGAGGGAAATGATAATTTAATTTTGGATACTAAGCTAAGACTGTGTGGGGTTTGGAAGCTGAACAACAAACACAGAGGGGTTTTTCCACCAAGCTTCACTTCTGCTGCCTCTGCAGCAGTTCCCCATAGCCAGGCTGCTTACACAGACCTTGCTTAACATCATCACCCCTTCCCTGCTCTGAGAGGGCCCTGCACCATGAGGGGGAAGGAAAGGGCATGTGGTGTCACGAGGGAGATCAGGCAGCAAGCCAAAACAACCCTGCAAAGGTGGGCAGACACAGCTGGCCTGACTCAGGGCTGAGCCCATCCCTTCTGAAGGGCTTCAGAAACAGTGGAAAAAACCTAAGTGAAATACAGGCCAAGGTCTAGCTAAGGTTTAGTTACTTTTAAAGATTTTAAAGCATAATCAATAAATTTACTAGATTCTCTGATCCCCAGGAGCCAGTCCTGCAGAGTTTACACCCACAGCATAAGGAGGCATTTGCACCCATGGGTCAGTAGAAGGCATTTGGCCTCCTCACAGAGCAAAGGGACACCTGAACAGACAATCCCAGACAGGGGCCTTTCTCCACAGACCCTGGAACTCACTGGTTGAAGTCAGAGCCTGAACCAGGTTCACCAGCTCAGAACTTTCTTGTCCAAAATCCACCATTCATACCCAACCCTTCAGTATCCACCAGCAGTCTGGGATGTTCCTGTGACACCCACAAGCACTGACAAAAATTCCGATTAAAACATCTTCTGGGGCATAAAGTCAACTGTTGCAGGACAGCAGCATTTGTGGGGGATATTGAAAGCATTTTTTTCACCCTGGGAAAGACAGAAAGTCTTTGCATTTGGGGCACAATAATAGGCAGATAGGATTTCTCGAGAATAAGCAGATTAAGAACAACCCAACGAAGAGCAGTAACACTGCACAGTCAGAAGGAAAAAGCCCAAGGGCAAGGCAAGCTTGGCTCAGCTGCCCCAGACAGCTCACACAGGGCTGCAGCCACTGCTCCTTACCAGCAGCAGCACAAGTTCTGTGTAATGATTTTGTGTCCAGGCTAAGATCTGCTCCTGAGATGTGTCCATGCCTGAATTTCACCCTCCCTTCATCCAACCATGCACAGGTGAACCAGCACTACCAGCACTCTGCAACCCCCTCCAACCACAGCCCCACGAGAAGGACTGACACCTCTCCAAGGACCACGCCACCCACATCACAATGAAAGATGTGTTTGCTTGTGTCTCATTCAAGTCCCCATTTGTCCTCTCTAAAAACCACAGAGAGATTCAGCCCCAGGGCAGGCTCCAGCCTGGCGACAGCACAGGAGCAGAGTCAGGGGTGCCCAAGACCTTCTCCCCACACCACTCCCTTTAAAAACACAAGTCTGGGCTGAGGTGACTGAACTGATTTTTTTTAATTATTATTATTTTTTCCTCTCCAGGCAAATAAAGGCTCTGCACAAACCAGTCTGACTCCAACTCAATTTGGTGCTTCCCAAAGGAACTGGAGGAACCGGTTGGTGATGGGGCAACCCCTCCACAACCACCGTGGTGCCGGGGTGGGCACCTGTCCCAGCTCCCCCCACCTGCAGGGATGGCAGTGACATCCATACCACCTCACCCACCTTCTTCATCTCTGCCATTTTAATGTGGAATTTCAGCAGGTTTCCATGCAATCAATAATGCCCTCACCTCTGTACGTGGCAGCAGGGCTCTCCTTCCTGCTTGGCCCAAAGCCCTTCTCCCTCACCTCATTTCAAGAGGGATAAGCATGTTTATCACAGAAGAGGTCAGGACCAAGCATATTCAGCCTCGTGGCTCCACATTCCTGCATGGAGAGGAGCCCACAGGGCTGCTAGAAGCATCAGGGAACATCCCCCTTTTAGGACAACATGGAATTGGCAACAAAGCTGCTGGGTTCAGCATTGCTTTGGCCCACCATCCCAGGCCCCACCATCCCAGACTCCAGGCCAAGAAATCACCTCCTTCCCAAAGCAGGTGTTTCTGGGAGCCATATGAGAGGCAACAGCCCCAAGGGGGACCCACAGTTCACTGATGCTGCAGGGTGGGGACCACAGGGTGGGAGGGCTGGCTCTGCACACCCTGACGTGCAGCACACACCACTGCCCCTGAGCTGCCACGGGTCCTGCAGGTGTGACCTGCTGCAGTGGAGAGGGAGCAGGGAGCCTCACCCAGCACCCCACACACTGCTGCTGCCGGGAGATCCCTCAGTAGTTTGGGCACACAGGTTGATCCTCATTACCTGCACGAGATGTTCCACACATCCCAGCTCAGCACTCAAAACTACACAGGCCACCAGCTGCAGAGGGCAGAACCAAGTCTCTGGTGTCCCAGGTGCTGAGCCCAGCCTGGCTCTGCTCCCAGCAGGAGACACCACCTCAGCAGTGTGTTTTTTACCCCAGAAGCTCATCACAGCCTCACCCAGCCTCTGCCACAGCAGAGAGCATGTTCTGACATCAGCGTGAGTAATACCATGAAATAACCTCCAGTGAGGCTCTGCCAGCTGAAGGAAGAGCCTCCCGGCCCCAGATCACCCCTGCAATGGGGGACACAGCAGCAGAAGCAGCATTGCTGCAGCACACTCACCCCAGGAACTGGCCCAGGCTGGGCAGCATGTGCTCCCCAGCAGGAATACAAAACACAGCCAGAAACAGTCCTGAAGCCCTTACTAAACTTCTTGGCTCTTGCCCCAAAGCAGGCAAGGCGTGACTCTCCCAAAACCAACTAACGCTGACTCCTGCTGCACTACTATGGCCTCTGAGCCTCAGGAGATGCCTCTGGTTTCCAGAGAAGCCAGCAAAAGGCAAAGCAGCTGAGTCAGCACCCAGCCCTGGGGAGAAAGCCCTGAGTCAGCTCTGCTGCGAGCACAAGCAGACACTCCTCCTC
>VZRZ01002162.1:191164-220078 GCA_013398175.1 Climacteris rufus | reverse complement strand
TCCTCTCCTCTCCTCTCCTCACCTCTCCTCTCCCTCTCAGCACTGCTGGCAGCCCCAGCCGTGCCCTGGCAGCCCCGTGTCAGCTGCACACACAAAGCACACGAGCGAGGCTTTGCAGGCTGGGGACCTCAAACACAGGAGCAGACGCTGCTCAGGGCCGGTTAACTCCGTGCAAGGACCAAGGGGTCACCCACAAACCTTCTGGAAAACCTCACAGCAACACAGGCTATGGCCAGCACAGAGCAAGGCTGTGAGGACAGCTGTGAGATGGGTTACAGAGCACCCGTGTCCTGCAGCAGCTCAGCTCCACATGCTTCAGCTGGGGAAAGGAGGCGAATGGGGACCCCATCTGAAGCCCCATCAGCAGCAGTCACTGCTGGTGCTCTCATTCCTGTGTTTCAGGGCCATGGACAGGCACTCAACATCCCAGGAACAGGCTGTCTGTCTCTTCAGTACCCTCTCTGAGCTGGGCCCACATGAAGCTCTGCAAATCTCCATGCATGCAAAGACTTCCTGCCACAGCTTCCTCATTTTGTTTGGAAGTTCTGCACCTCCTTTACTGGGCAGAGGGAGAGGAATAACAGGTAAGAAAGATTTCTTTAAACTAGATAACTATTGAAAATTGCCCTTTCCATTGTCTTCCCTCTCCTCAACACTCACAGCTCTAGCTGGGGATCTCCAATGATGCTCCTACCCCAACCTGAGTGAGCAGCCAGGCACTGGCTACAGCAACCACCACGTACTGATGGCTGGTGTGGTTCCAGTTTTCCATGGGCATCCCCATCACCCTTGTTCACCCCCAGCACACAGCCCAGGAGAACCACTGAGGAAGGACATATGGCAGAATTTCCATGTTTTCTGTCCAGCCTTGGCCAGAGATTTCTAAATGCTGGGATAGGTGCATGTGACACTCCAAAATGAACTTTACAGGGCTGTTGTTCTTCCACTGTCACCAGGCTTCTTGCTGTTGGTAAGGGAGGAGGACAGGGAGAGGAGGAAGAAGTGAGTGCTCACAGTTATCCATGGAGTCCCCTTGATGTCTCTCAGTAAAGCTCTGAGGTCGAGACTGATGGTGAAGGAGAAAGGATTGTCTGGAAAAGGCTCCTTCTTTACTGAGCATTGCAGAGCAAGGCCAGCTGGTCCTCACCAAAAGGAGGTTCAAAGTCAGCTGAAGTAAGAGGGCTGCCCCGGCGGCAGGAAGGAGAATCACTTCTGTGGAGCTAGAAGAGAGAAACTTGATTTCTTCTCCCTCCCCCCAGCAGCCCTAATCCTCCAGGCCTGAATTGTGCTGCTGTCAAGACATTGCTTTGTTTTGGCTCTGTATTGCTTCTAACCCCTCTCAGAGACTTATACATGCCTCCCTCCTGGTGTTTTTCTAGTTTATTTATCAACCAATTTGGTTTTCAATTTGCTATCTCCTAGAACAGCTGGTCCAAATATTGCTGACCTTATTTGCTATTCAACCAGCATCTCTGACACGCCTCACTAAGAGACTTTTCCAGTTCCAGAAATAAGTGTCATCTAATTAAATGTACAATGAGCAGGAGAGCTCCTGTCTACCTTGGAGGTGTTGCACCACATCAGCTGGTCAGGCTTGGAGCTCATACAAGCCCTGCCACACTTCAAAGGCCAGGTATGCAGGGAACACCTGCTGCATTGCACCACGGCACGTCCTGGCTGCCCAGCCTCCTCCCCAGCCTTGAACAGCCCTGGACACTCAGAGGAGCTTGATGCAAGAGCCAGACCATATCTCCTGCCTCCTGCCAGGGTGACTCACTTCAAATCACATCCTTTCCCCTCTCATTTCAAGCAGCACAGCACCAAGGTCTCTGTCTGTGCTGAAGAAGTCACTGATGCTGGTGTTCAAGGTGCAAACAGCTTGGCTACTGTTTAGCTGGAATGTGACCACAGTGTCCTCCCCCAGAGCCTGTATGTGTCCTTGGAATGAGGAGCAGCTGTCCCACAGAGGACCAGGCCACGGTGTGCCCCAACACAAGGATAAATCAGAGCAGTCCCAACCTGAGGAGGTTGAACCACACTGATGGCAAGTTCTCTTCTCAGAAGAAAAGACCAGCAGCAGGTTGGAGCTAAAGCAACATCTGATGCTTCCCAGCATGAAAACTGGAATCACCCATTGGAGTGGGACAGCAGAGCTGGGAGAAGGTGGCAACAGCAGCAAGGAGTTTGATGAAAAACTGCCTACAAGTATTTCTGATCCTACAGGCCCACCGCTTGAGGGTGGGCCAGGACATCACTGGGGACAGGCTGTGGCAATCACACCTCCCTGCAGCCTGGCCATGCCTCACAGGTGAGAGGCAAAGTGTTTCAGCATAGCTTGGGGGAAATGACCTGTTCTTCCTGAATGGGCAGCAAACTTGTGATCTAATCATGTTCCTCTGGCCTGGCCGTCAGCAAACCCAGCACAGTGACCCCACTTCCCTCCATGGTGGGCACTGAAGTTGTGGTGTTTGGAGAAGAGATGACCCTGTCTCTCCACGGGATGAAGGACAAGTTTTCCACCAGGCAAGCAGCATCAGATAGACTTCAAACAGACCCTGCAGACACCCACACAAGTTTCCCAACCTCTCTGTTTGTCACCATTCCCCCATTTGTCATCATTTGTCAACTCCGCACGGCTCAGACCTGGGAGGTGATTTAGTTCACCAGTGGGCTCATGGAAAATCAGAGAAGTAGAGGGTTACCATGGAAATTGTTTTCACCAACAACCCAAACCACACAGTTGCCAGAGTTCAGACACAAGAACACAGCACATGCCTTGTGCCTGTTTACGGGTAGTGTTGCCCAACTGGAGGGTGTTCTAACAGAGGCAATTCAAGTTCATTAGTTCTGCTTCCTTAGGAACAGATAAGTCAGTCTGTTGCTTTCAAGAGGAACTCAATGATGCTAATTAGGTATCGAGAGGAAGCCCTTCATCTTCAGAGAGCTGCAGTGGTAAGAAGAGCAATGCTTTGCAAGCACCTGCTCCACCTCTGTCCTGAGTCACCTTCAGCCAAGGTCTCTCATTAGGTGGCAACCAGCACGTCCTCACATAACACTGCATCAATATGTTATTTGCTTCTCATTACAGAGTGGAGTCAGCACATGCGAGCAAAGACAGTAATTTTTAATCCATCCTTTCCATCCCCGACTCTGCTGCCAGACAAGTCAAGCTATAATCATGTTTCAAAGACTTAAGGGTGAGCATTTGGGAATTGGATTTTAGGGCAGTCAGTGGAATCCCTCCATTAACCTCCCTGTGTACAAAGCACAGCTGGCTGTTGGGAGAGGTGGCACCAACCCCAGAGCCAGAGCGAGTCCTGCAGTTACTGATGCCTGGCTGGGGATGATGCACATCAGCCAAGCCGTGGTGCTGCAGGCAGCCAGGCTCAAGGCAGGGACAAGGGAAAAAGCTGCAGAGCAAGACCTTAATGCCACTTTGGTTAAAGACCTGGGCTCTGAGCAAAGCTCTTGCTCATCCAGGCACTCCCTCCGAGGCTCTGTGGTTGTGGATGTGCAAGTACTGTTGGTGTGATGGACATGGAGCAACTACAGAGCATCCAACACTGCAGCTCAGCAGTGTTGTGGGGTTGAGACAGAGCAAAAATCAGCAGGGTGATGTTGCCTCTCCTGCCAAGGATTTGTAGGCAGCTGGGAATGAGGTTAATACTAGCAGAGGTGGGGGAAGGCACAGCCCTGCTCCTCTTGGACAGACAAAGCAGCCACTGAAGAAAGGCACCAATTCAGTGCTTGGCTTTGGCACCAAGCGTGGTGCAAAGGGCATTTAAAAAAAGAAAGCCTACAAACAATTTAAACTGCCATAAAAACTGAACTGCAGCCAAAGGTGGAACTCCAGGGCCAAAGCCTCCCCAACTGTTTGCATTTTGCTTGCACTGTCCTCATAAAATACTGGCTGAACACTTAATTCAGCCTCTTCCCCTTGCTCCTGCAGCCTCACAGAGGAAGATGAGAGTGGGCAGGTTGGAGACAGTTCCAGGAACATATTGTTCTTCTCTTCTCATCCTGCCAGCAGTCACACTATGCTGGAAAAAGCTCATTAAATCCAACAGCAGAGGAGAGGTGAGGCACAGCGCTTCTGAAACGCCCACTCAGATGTGCTCGGGAGTTATCTCAGTGCTAAATCACTTTTTTAAAAACCTGCAGGGTTGAGAGCCCCAAAGTGGAAGCAAGGCCACAGAAAAGGGTTGGGGTCAACCATTTTACCCCTCTACTGATCCTGGCTCATTTCTTTTAAAATTCCAAGTAGGCTGGAGGGAACCTTGTACTGCACAGAACAGCATGCTGGGTTTGGGGCTTTGGCTTACAGGAGGCTGGAAAGCAGCTGGGGTCAGAGCAGCAAATAGGTGGGTGCTAAATGGGTTTTGAGATCTTTGCAGAAGCAGTCACAGTGTCGTGGAGCCTCTTAGGATCACCTTAGCACAGCTAGAAGAAACTCTTCTTCCACAGGCCCACAGAAGGAATCCTGCTGAGAGGAGCTCACAGAAACACTTGCAGAGGGATTTTGGTCTCACCTCAGGCCAATATTGTGACCAAGCCTGGGGCTTTTTCCCCTGATAAATGTCACAGGACCTCTCCATACCATTCATCCCAGAACTTTCTGCACCCACTCAAGTCCATCCCCTGACTTGCTCCAGGTGCCCTCCCCGAGCCTCAGAACCAAGTTACGTGAAGGAGAGGTGAGGGATGAGGCAGAAAGAGACACTGAGTAGAAACTTTTTATTTAAAGACCCTCGTGGCCTAAAGTGGAAAGTGCTGAAGAATGAACATGGGCAAGAGGTTAAAATCCTTGTGAAGGCACTGTTAGGGATGCATTGCAGACTGTGGGGAACAGCAGGACTGAACTGCCCCTCCATGACACTGCCTGCAGAAGTGCCCCACTCTGATTAAAGTGTTCATTTTTCACAAGGTGGCCTGGTCATGTCCCCCAGGACTCGCAGGCACGAACATCCCCCTCGTGCCAAGCTACCAGCCAGCAGCACACTGAACAGCTTCAAGCTAAACACGAAGGGGCAGCCTGCCTTTGGAGCCCGGCCCAAAATAACGCCGTCAGCATCAGAGAGAAGAACACTTAAAGCCTTGCCTGGACACATGTCTAAAAATCTCCAAAAATAGCTCCTGCTTCCCCTTTGAAAAACACTGCGGTTCCCAATGCCTCACAGGAACTCTGCTTCTGCTCAGAGAAGCCACAAAACAAGCGAGCAGCCCAGAACTGATCTATGAGCACATCTGGACTAGCTGAGATCAGCCTTATGGAGGAGGGAAAAAATAAAGATTTTAAACAGCATGTGTCAAAATCCAGGGACCTTTATTTCTCTGGAATGGAAAGAATTTGCCAGCCTGGACAAAAAATTGCAGGCGGCGATTGTACATTCTTTCAACTGAAAAAAACAACACACACACATAAGAGTTTGGCTCCATAAATTTCTGTCATAAGAAACAACTTTGAATTGTACACCAAGCTTTTTACAAAGCATCAATATTAAGATGTTTTACCGTGCTCTATCACATTCTTGGCCATTTATACAGAATACGCCATACCAAATGCTACATCAGCTTAAGACATTTTTAAAAATTAGTATTAAAAAGATACAAAGGCATCTTGGCTTTCATTTGGGTTTTTTATTAAGACATGGGAGTTTTCTTTGTTTGTTTTCCTAAGGAAGTCACTAAAAAAATATAATAACTTAATTCATAAGGACAAGATTGGTTAAAAATCCAGCCTTGCTTTCTTGGCAGCCCTCTGAGCTCGTACCTCTGTTGCTTCCATCAGTCTGTGAGCGCCGCAGGCTGTGGGGTCTCAGCCTCCAGGTCTGTCCAGCCTCAGTTACCAGGTTTGTTCAGAGTTTGCACTGCAGCCAGGAAATATTCCTGGCCAAATGCTAAAAGCAATCTTCAGCCAAACAGGGGGTTTCAATCTGGGCCAATCTCGCATGGGTTTAGCCCTTTGTCTTTTGCCTCTTTGTACATCCTTTGGAAGTCTTTGAAACGAGGGGCACAGCCTAGCCTGGCCTCCCCAAAGTGCATACGTCCTGTGAAAAGGAAGTCTCCATCTCCTGGCTTCACCCCACACTCCAGCAAGGTCTTTATTTGTCCTCGCCAGTTCCCACTCTCCCCTGTCAGCTGAAAGACTTTGCTCTTCTGCCTGTACAGTTTGTTGACACCCACATGAATTATGGATTCTTGCTCTTCTGCCTCGTTCGTTACATTTTGAATGGAGCCTCTGATCACTGGAAAGAGAAAGAGGATTTAAGGATGAATTACTCAAAAACACTTTGGAAGACCCCGGTCCAAACTCAGGCCGGTGCAACCAGGGGCATTCCACTACAGCAGCCCCAGTTTTGGTCCTTTGTTATTTTTAGACTTAAGATTATCCAGTAACCTCCAGTATATATTTGCATTTTTTATAGTTTGTATTTCTAACCTGTCCAGCAAAGGGCACCCACATATTAAATTTAAACAGAAAAATAATTAATCAGAAAAATAGCATTAATCATGAAGGAGAGTTCTAACAAGAAGATATGTGCTAAATGCTCCCTGACAACCTACTTTCTGTTCTTCAGTCATTACAAATACCAGCTAATATTAATTTCCCCTTTAAAAAGGGAAGCATGGACAACTATTGAAACTTTGGATATTTTGTCAAATCGACCAAAAGTGTAGGGCAACCAAAAATAATGGCCTCTCCTAGGTGCACCCAAATCTTTGAACTTCTACCATGGTTGCTGGGTCCCTCTGTCCACCTGGGGAAGTGCCAGCTGGGCAGACAGTTCTGACATCCTCAGACCTCTCTGTGTACCCAGCACCCTTAGACCAACTGCTGGTGGAGGTGGCCAAGTGTAAGGAGGGGTCTGTTGGTGTTTATGGATGTCACAGTAGTGCTGGGGGGAGAAGGGATTGGGGGAGCAACAACTCACCAAAATCACTAGTGCAGACAGCCAGGAGGACCTCTGTGTCACTGCATGGTCGGCAGGGAGCTGGACAGGAAGGGTCAGAGTTAGCAAAGGACTAGACAGCAGTAAATAAATAAACCATTTAAACTAAACAAAAATGTGACTCACACACACACACAACATGGGCACAATCAGCCCAAAGACTTGTCTGGCATCTCTACCACTACAAGAAGTGGGGGCTAACCCTAGTTAACCCTACAGCCTCCAGGAGATTTTAGTACCTGGATCTCTTTACCAATCCTGCTGGGATATTTGTCTATCAAACACTGCACACACTCACTGCACTTACGCAAAATATGTTTTGATGTTGGGTACATTTGCAGGGTGCTCTGCTGTAAATTCACTCAAAGGCTTTCAGATCACGTGTCTTTTATGCTGTGATGGCAAAGCTTCTCTCTTACAGTTTCTATCAAGTGTTGTTGGGCCATTTAGTCATCCCCACATCAAAGATCCAGGAGGTTACAGAGTGGGGGGGCAAAGAGGGGAGGAAAAAACCCCAGTGCATGTGCTGGAGGGCGTTGAGGCAAAGCGGAAACTCGAGCCCGTATCTGTTCGAGCTCAAGCAGCACAAAGACCATTTCCTGTACTGCTGGAAACATTTGGATATCTGCACTAATCTAATCAATGCAAGAATGTGGCTCCTCTTTGTACTCAGCCAGATATTTCTGAGGAGAAGGTGCTGTAGTTGCAGTACAGCTGTTTCTATAATACCCCACTGAGTTCAGGAATTTGCTTATTATCAGAATCTGCCCTGCCTGGAGATGCTCAGTGAGTCTGTCCACAGTGGCACAAGGATCAGAACCTCGTCTGTCACTTGGTGTCATCTCAACACATCATTCAGAACAATGGAAACCCTGGATCAGCATGGGCACAGACTCCAACAAAGCAGGGCTCCCACTGGTGCTGAATGGATTCCATCACACAGTCCACCACCAAACTACAAGCTGAAGCTACCCCACTTCTCCCCACTCCAAAAAATTCAGTTTTTGAACCTCAACATCTGAAAACAGTTACCAGATTCCCATATAGTCACAGCCTTCCTCTCTGCCCCACCTGCTTCCTTGGAAGTAGATTTAAGCTTGTCTACACAACAGGCAGCTGGTGCCTCTGATGCTCTGTCAGCCCTCCTGTCAGACAGCACAAGCCACTCTCTAACGTAAGACATGGCAAATCTCTTATTTCTTCCAAGGACCCAGAAAGGCAGTGATCCAGAAAGAAGGATTATTGAACCCAATCCACCAGATTTGCTCCAGTCAGATGATTAATACACAGTGTAACACGCTGTTTAATAGGATTAAAGGAAATGTAAAATGCACATTTCTGGGTAGGGATAGTTGAAGGAATAATTCAAGGAGCTTAAAAAGCTCCAAAAGAAGAGACAAGGAATAGGCAAAACAGCATCTGGATCAATCAGCATTTCTGTTTAGTCTGAATGCCTCCAGGGCTTTCAGGAACAAGTCTTTCCTCGCCTTCTTTCCCTACATTTCAGCTCTCTTTTTGGAAAAAGGTTTGGAAAATGTTTAATATAATGAGAAATGCAGAATCAGATGAAGCCTGGACATAACTGGAGTACTAGAATAAATTCAGGCTAAAGATACTTTAAGTTTTAGGCTCAAGAGATTTTGATCAGAGGCTAGACCAAACACACAAGCTTCATCTGACAAAGAAAACTGTAACAGAATCACAGAATTGTTTAGGTTGGAAAAGACCTCTAAGATCATCGAGTCCAATCATTAACCCAGCACCACCCTGCTCACCACTAACCCATGTCCCCGAGTGCTGCATCCCCATGTGATTTGAACGTTTCCAGGAATGGTGATTCCATCATTTCCCTGGGCAAGTCTCAGTGTGTTAAGTCACTAAACACCCTACTATGGGGTTGTTTCATTCATGGAACCCACCAAATCCATCCAGGGCAAACGTCCCTCTCCCCCAGCCTCCCTCTGGCCAAAGCAGGACCTGACTTAGATCAATGAAATGGAAGGAACCTGCAAACCTGCACAAATCCCATGGCATTTTCACATGGACACAAGCTACAAAACCGAGCACAGCTGTTGGACATCCCCTAAACCCACGGCTGGATTTCAGATATTTTGTTCTGCAAAGACTAAGTAATAAAAATGCATCTCAGCCTTTTTAAGTCTGAGTGAAAACAGTCTTGGTTTAGACCAGACATCTCTGTAGTTCGTCCAACCCCATCAGAAAATTGAAAACACCGAAGTGACTAAGGCATTTCTGTTCTCCAAAGGAGTGCAACACAAGCAACAGCATCAAAGATGAAAAACAAAATTCTTTAAAAGTGGTGCCTTCCATTTAAATAGGCTGACACTGTAATAAATCAAATGAACAAATCTCCTTGTATACATAGAATCAAATCATTTTAATTGTGGACCCTAGGCAAAATCTTGCAGCCTTTTTAAATACAAAAGGAAATTAAAAGTGCTCAGCATTGCTCACACTAGATCATTACTTAAAACCTGCTTCAGATCCAGCTGACTCACAGCAGTGTGGTGGCATGTGAGCTGCTTTAACAACCATTTTCCACCACCCATCTCTGCAACACCAGACAGATGAAGACCAAAAATCCTCTTCCATGGAACAACTCCCACATCTGCATTCACAGAGTATCAAATGGATCTTGCAAGTGGCAAAAACAAGGTATGCAAGCACAGATGGAAAGCAAGTTGTGAAGGATTACTGCCGAGGTAAATGGACCATTAAAAAGCAAATAACACTCACTGGCTACAACCAAAGCTTCATTCCTACACAGACTCATAAAAGAAACTAAATCCTTGGGAGGTGGCAATGCCTACAGTTTCTTTTGAACCACAGCCATGAAGGAATCTGTGTGTTTACCACGGAAGTTTGAGACTTTAGCACCAGTTCAGCACTCATTCCTTCTGGATCGGGCAACAGGTGCTCTGCTCCATCCGTAGGTCAAAACAACACACACACCTCAGGCTAGAACAGGAAGCATCCTTATAACTAAAAAAAAGAGAATCAAACCTAGAAAAGCACTTCACTCATGCACAGCAGGTGAAGATGTTCATATTCTGGGGAACTGGGCCTGGTCACTAACCAAGGTGGCTGTGTTTGCCAGAACCCGACTCCCTGGGGATGTCTTAAGGGCTGCCCAGGTTCTCACATCCAAAAGTGAGTCTATGAGCCTGCAACAACACCAGCAACGTCAGCTGCTCTAATTCCTTTTAACTCGATGAGCTAAAGAGTCTTAATTCACACAGCAGCAGGGGAAAGGTGGAAAAAAAAAAAAAAAAAAGAGAAAAGCAACATTTTATTGAAGTCCTCTAAAGCCCAGATGCCTATAACTCAACTGCCCTGCCGGTGGCATAAAGCCTGCATTGTGCACGTCGGCTGCCGACTCCCTTGGGAATGCCTTTGATGGATTTTGACAGTATTCTGACCTGAAGTAACCTGAGGCAGCCCTCTCCCTCCAACCCCCCCAGCCCAGTGCCTCCAAAGGCCTCTCTATTCACCTCCCCGCAGAGGGAGATGTAATTACATCATTCCTCACAAGCCAGCAGTCATGTCCCAGCTGCTTTGAGCGATTTGCCCTCTGAACCTGATGTTACTGAGGAGGACTGGGCGATGCTAACAATAGACTGCACTTGTTGGCCAACAGCTTTGTCAAACACGTTGCTGGTCCTCTCCTGGAGCTCTCCACAGGGAGGCAGACACGCTCGGGCAGAGAGAGGGATGTCCCCTGAGGAGACGCCACGAGCCACAGGAGGTGTTCAGCTCCACCAGCACCAGGGAGCTGGGCTGCCTAGAAAAGATTTTCCCCAATATTGGGGATGGATTTAAGTGTGCTGCAGTTTAGAACAAGTCTCCTCTGCCTCGAGAGTGGTGGGTGGTGTTGTTGTCCTCGCTCAGCTCACACACACAGCCCCAGTCCTGGCTCCTCTGGTTTGTGATGTTCGCACACAACCCTTCCTTCCTCGGAAAAGAGGAGCTGGGGGTTATGGGGGGGCACTGCCATGGTTTAGGATGACAGCTCCCTGCAGGACACATTGAACCGAGACGTGCTGGCTCTGCCTGCAGGCCTCACACAAACCACATGAAGGGGCCTGATCTTCTTTAGCAACATTTGTGTTTCAACAGCCACCCATGGGTCCGACTGACCGTACCTTACCCCAAAACCAGCTTCCAACCCACAAGCAAGAAGTTTCCTCTGCCCATCCCGATTTTTCCCAACACACTCCACAACCTCACAGCTTTTGGGAACACCAGATGAGCCATGTGCAGGTCTCTCCACACCACCCCAAAACCCCCTCAGTGAGGCCAGGAGACTTTCTCCATCCCAGATCCCCAGGCAGGCCCTGCTGAACATCCATCCCCGTGCCAGCAGCACGCACGGGAAGAGAGACACGTTTTAAGCAGAAGTGAAAATGTTTAACAGAAAGTAATTGCAGAAAACCACTTCACCGAGGAATACCCTTTGGTTTTAAGAAGAAGCGGGTGCACGCTTGCGGTGTGGCGGAGGTGTGGATGGTGGGGGAGGAAAACACAGAGCTCTTTATCTGCGCTTCCGTGGCACACATCACCTACACCTCAGTACTTCTGAATAACCCTTTGAAGGGCAATCAGACCTTTTAAGTATCAAAAGCTAACAAGGAGGCCCAGGCAGGGTTGAAGCATTATTTTCTGTTAGTTTTAGGCTTAAATCTTTCGATTAAAACAAGCAGGCTTTTCTCTTCAAGACATTCAGAGAGGTCTTGTTGCAGCAAAGGTTGATTTAAGCCAAGCCAGCCTGTACTGCAGCACCTCAGCCACAGACCCCTCTCCCTCACCCTGACAGCAGCATCAGTTCATATGGAACAAAGACACCCACCCACACCTTTCAAATTCTTGCTGGCAGCTCTGTAATTGGCAGCTCTTGCTGGCAGCAACCGTACTGGAAAGGGCATAATAGGATGAGTTGCCTTCCTGGAAACACAGGGTACAGACTTCTGAGAGCAGATTATAAAAATAGAGATGTGGTTTCTCCAGTGATGGTGCATTTCTCTGTCATTTTCCTGAGTCCGAAGCAGAAATGATTATGTCTCAAGTGCTTATGGATCAGTGACTTAGCTGGAAGACAAGATTTTACGGGTAAACATCACATAAGCAAGAAAAAACTTCTTGCCCTGATCCTGCTTTGCCTAATTATAAAGTGAAATAAATCCTTGTAATTATTTCTTCTCAAGTATGCCTGTGCTTCCTCTCCGAAGGGGCATTTCTTCCTGAAACAAACCTCTCACAGCTCATATCCCAAACAAAAAGATCTGCAGTGGAGGCAGACAAGAATTTGATAACCACTCTGGTTTACCAGGCTGTGACTAGTCCTTTCCTTTCTAGATACACCTCAACTTTCCTCACCACCTCAGAAAGCTCTTCCTGAGTGAGCCAAAACAACACTCAACCTCAAAACCCTCACAACCCCCACACTGAAACACCACCTAAACTCCCTCAATGCATCTGCACTGTCAGTGCATCTCAGATTTAAAAGGAACGTGTTGGCTGGGAGCTGAGGCCAGCAGAGCTGCATCCAGCACACCTGCATTTCACAGAATACCTGCAGCCACACAGCGAGGGAAAACGGGGCCAGATGAGCCAGAGCTTCTCCACAGCTGGGCTGGAAATTCCTGACACCCTGTCACAACACACAGAGGAGCTCTCTCATCACTCCTTTGTTTTACAAGGTTTTCCTGTCTTTGGATGGGGTAGGATTACAGGGCTTTCTGCAAGCACTGCACTTTTTTCCAGCGTGTCAGGAGGAAAACACCAAGTCAGGGAACAAACAGGAGAGCTGGACTTGCTCTGCTCCCAGCCCTCTGGATCAATAAACCTCAGACATGGGACCAGAGAATCACAAAACAGCTTGGGATAGAAGGGACCTTAGAGATCATCTTATTCCAACCCCTGCCATGGGCAGGGACACCTTCCACTGTCCCAGGCTGTTCCAAGACCCATCCAGCCTGGCCTTGGACACTTCCAGGGCTGGGGCAGCCACAGCTTCTCTGGGCACCCTGTGCCAGGGCCTCCCCACCCTCAGAGTGAAGAATTTCCCTCTAACCTCAATCTCTCCTGCTTTACTTTAGAACCTTATCATTATCTGCCCATGTAAAAAGTTGCTCTCCCTTGTTTTTTTTAGCCCCCTTTAAGCACTGGAAGGTCACAATGAGGTCTCCAAAGGGACTGTGCTTCTCTGATGAACACAAGGTTAATGCTATGAGTAACAGCATGAGAGAGTTTAGTAACATCATGCTCTCCTGAAGGCAGAAGTGTTCATCCCCCTATTTGCTAGAAAGTTAATTTGAGCCCCTGTTCTGAGCAGAAGAGGCAACTCAGAACAAGGCTCATCAGCACAGATATAAAACTCAAAGATTCCCTTCTTCTTACAGCCACAGCACAGCCAAGATTTGGTACAGGACAAGATGGTGATGAAGCAGCTGAAACAAGAGCATGACACTGCAATGGCCATCCTTCTCTGACCTCTCCTCATGAAGAAGGAATACTGGTGATTTTACATCTTCAGAAAAGGAAGTGTCAACTCCCAGTACTTGCCTTAGCTCGTTTCTAACACTCAGTTCAGCTTGCACATATGTATAAGTTTCCAGAAGTAACTTGGAAAATATAGACACTGGCCAAGAACAATTTAAACCTGCAAATAAGTTTAATGAAATGCAGATTTTCGCAGGCTGTGGCATAGACTGTGCCAAGAGAATTAATACCACTTCCTTCCTGCAAAGAAAGGTTAAAAAAAGCATATTGTAAAACCTCATCATTAAAGATGTGATGACCTTTGTGTTCTGAGAAATGTTAAGACAAGAGACCATAAACCAGAAATTCATCTTTTCACAGAAGTATCTTCCAAGAGGGTATTAAAGTCCCTAAGTACCAAAGACTAACTATTTCTGTAAACAATGTGAGGAAGAGATTTGGTACTAGGCAAGCTCCATTAGCAACAGCTTTCAAATTGGAACTTGGCTCAGCAGATACAGAGCACGTAAGGATCCTTTGGGATTGCAGAGTTGATGCCTTTTTGCTGTTCCAAGATGCAGTACCCATTCTCACAAACGAACTGAAAGGTCAGCTACAAACACAAACAGCCTTTTTTTTTAAATTTAAAACAAACAAAGAAAAAAAAAACTAAAAACCCACAGAGCATTCTTTCTTTGAGCAGCATTAGACGTTATTAAACTCTACATCCATGCATGAGCTACATCAACCCAGGATAAAAGATGAGAAGTGTCATAGCTTCAAGGCACTTCTTTCTGTCCCTCCCCTTCCTCCTCCATGGCAAACCCCGGTGCTGGGGTGGGCAGAGTGGTGACTGGATCAGTGCCAGCCCCCAGCCCAGCTCCTGCACTTACCCATTGCATCACAGCTCTATAAAAACCCCCAGCTACAGTCAAGTCTGCAATACATCGTGTCCAAAAAGCCCCACTCAGCAGATCAGATGTCCAGTTAAATTCCTCTCTCTGCACTGCAGCAGCAGAGCCCAGCAAACGAGAAGTGTCTCTGCAACCACACCAGCCCACGTTCCTGTGCAAGCAGCACCTGTACACATCTGCTTTTTTTTTTGTTGTTGTTGCTTTCCTCTTCTCCCTCCCTAACAGCAATTAAGGGGAAAAGCTGGCAGCAAGATAACTGCTGGGAATTTTTCCTGCTCTACGTGCACAAAACACCACTATAAAGCCATAAAAAAGCAGTTGTATTTGTCTATCTCACAGAAAATATCTCTCTCCTTCCTCAAACCTACCGCTGCTGCCCAAGGGGGACGAGGAATGGGAAGCATGAGGAGAAACGTGTTGCTGGAAGACAGAGGTGCCTCTGGATGGCTGAGGGGCTGCTCTGATCCCCTGTGCCCTGCAGCAGAAGGGCTGGGCCAGAGTGTCCCTCCTGTCACCCCCAAGGATGTGCCAGCAGGGGCAGCTGCAGCATCGCACCCTGCGCTGCCCTCCCGCCCTGCTGGACCAAAGCAAATCCTTCCCCTGACTCAAAACCCACAAAGCTTTATGGCCTGGCTTACCCCCTCCCGAAATTCACTCTGAAAATATTTCTTCTTTCTTCTAAATCATGTCAAGTCAGATCTAGGAAAAGGTGAAGTTATAAAGTTTTTGATGTTTTGCTGGGCTCTGTCTCCGGTAGCTAACACAGCACTCAGCTGAGATGTCACGCACTGCTTGCATGGCAGCAAATGAACAAGTAAGGTGTTTTTTACTCCCATGCCCTGGGGGAACTGTGCAGCCAAGCACCTGCCCCTGCCAGGGCTATAGGAGAGGCTGGAGCCAGCACCTACTACCAGGCTGGAACCCTGCCAGGAACACAAAGCCCTCCCTCCCTTCCCCTCGGTCCGGTCCATTAATGCCTCCTATGGAGCAGGGGAATAGAATTAAGTAACAAGTGGCTGGTTAAAATTAAACCCTGAGAGTGGAGTAATGACAGATCAAAGATTAAATGAGTCTTAAAAAAAAAAAAAAAAAGCATATGCACACTCAGATCCTCACAGGTCCTTCTCCCTCCTGTTTCTAGAAATCAAATTCTTTTTGGAACATAGGAGAGGTCTGAAGGAACAAGGCCAGTTTTCAGTATAAAACCACGATTATTTGATCAGATATTCTTGAGACACGCTGTGGAAGGGCAACATCTCACACAACACAATCCTCAATGCTTTAACATTGTTCAGATAGACTAAAAAAAGTTACTTAAGATTTTTCATTTGTAACAGTAAAAACTTTGAGATACATCATTTTTTCTCACTTAAAGCACACAGAGCTTGGCCATATTAAGGTCATTCACCAGTTCTACATAGGAGCACTTTTTTTCTCTCAAATTTCTGACATCCACTTGCAGATAGGTGAAATTGGTGTAAAAGGTACCAACAGTCTGGGTGGGACAGAGGTGCATCCTGTGCAAACAGGAATGATCCTGGGAGGCAGACAGGGCAGTGGAATGCCATAAAAGCCCCACGTGCATATCCCAGCACTACAGATCTCCCAGGGTTTCAATACAGAAGGGATATGGGCAAACACCAGAGGTTATGCCCATTGCAGGTGTCACTGTTCAAACCCCATAAAGGAGTCAGGAGGTGCCCACACAACCCACACCAAAACCATCCTTCCACAGATCTGGCCCAGCACCACAGGTTAACTGGATCAAGCAGCTTTCCTGACCCACTATTAAACCTCCCAAGGTCAGACTTATCACAGCTTTAGGTCCAGGATCTCTTCCAAGTATCTGTGCAACATTACAGTGAATATTTTCTGGCTTCTAGCACAGATTAAGGTGAAAGAGATTTTCTGTCCTGCAAATCAAGACCCCAACGCAGGGAAGACTTGGCCCACGTTTCAATAAGCAGGGAGAGGAATGCAGCTCCCCCACCCTCTCATCCCTTCTTTAACTACAGCCTCAGGAATTAGCAAACTAAACAGTTTTGCAGAGCAAGCACAGAGCTTTATTAAAGACTGCCAAGCAACTGGGCTGGATTGCAGCTCTGTTTGTGGGAGCATCCCTGGCGGGACGGAAAGGTCAGAGCAGAGGGAGCCCCAGCTGCCCGGCCCGTGCACCTGACTGCTCATTGCTTCTGACTGCCCACTGAGTTGGGAAATCACAAACGGCATTCGTGGCCAGTCTAGCAAAAAGGAGCTGTTTGCTTCCCCCTGTCCCCTGCAGCTGTGTATTCATCACTGCAGCCCCATTGTCCCCTCCTCTGCCCACTGCAAAACCAGCTCCTGCCCCGACAGCAGGAGGACAGGCAGGGCAGAACAGAGGCTGGCAAACCCATTTTTGTGAGGGGAGGAGAGATTAAATCACAGCATCCACTCAATTTTGGTGGGAGCTTTTTATTCTTGGTCCAACATTTTTCAGACTCAGGTCCTCAAAACATCAATTTAATATGATATCAGAGGGTGTACATTCCCTGAGCATCAGAACAGCACTTTGAAACCATTCCACACAGGAAAAAAAATCAAAAACTTTGCTCTCAAACTCTCCCACCCACCCAGTCAATCATTCACTGCAAAGCTGACCACTGCAGGCACATGAATAATTGCAGAAGGTTTCCAGCTTCTCAAAACTAATCCCACTCCAGGCAGTGTTAAACTGCAGCTAGCCTGATCCAGCCAGATGCTGACCCATGTCACCCAGCTCAGTGACACGCCCTCAGAAACTGGCTTTAAATGTAATTTTCCCACATTAGGGTTAGGGAAACTTATTTATATGTTCATGGTTCCTTTGTACCAAGTTTTGTATCATCCTTTACTATGGGAGAGACAAAGTTACTGTGGCACAGCCTCCTGCAAGGAGGAGCACCCTAAAAAACCATTTGAAATATTGTGTCCTAAAGCAGGAGTGTGAGAAGGATCCTTTATCAGGCAAATAATTGAAGAGTATATTGAACTACTGCAATAAAGGCTGTTTTCTCATGTTTTTCTCTTAAAACTTTCTGATGACCTTTTAGAGAAAAGGCAAATAAACCAGCAAACCTTTAAGTGCACAAGTGAGCCACCCAGCAAGGTGTTCTCAGGCTCATAGAGCAGACCCCTCGACTTTGCTTTGCTGTTTATTGTTCCTTTCCCCTGCAAACCCCAATGGGAGGAGTGTGGTATCAACCTGTTCTGTGCAAATCAGAGAGTCACAAGGTGCTTTGGGTTGGAAAGGACATTAAAAACCATCTTGTTCTAACCCCTCAGCCCCAGGACGTATGAGATTTTTAACCTGTGTGGAAAACAAGGAGAGGAAAAATACAAAGCAAGCCATTTTTCTCATCTCAGGGGGTGTAGTGGAACAGAGCCCCTGCAGCACCCAGTGGTGCTCCCACCCTGCCACACAGCACGGTGCCAACACCTCAGATGGTCACAGTTACCCAAGCAGAACTTGTGCCAAGCACAAAGGTCATGGGCACTTTCAGTTTAAGTGTTCCAAGTGCCTCTTGCCACCACCTCTTCTGCCTGTGGCAGCAATGAGCACACTCAGGCACAGCAGCCTTGGGTCAGAACACCAGAAAGCTTCCACTGACAAGAAATGAAAAATACAGCAAGTGTGAGGATGGTGGAACACTGGAACAGGCTGCCCAGAGTGGTGGCAGATGCCCTCTCCCTGGAAACATTCAAAGGCAGCTTGGATGGGGCTCTGAGCACCCTGCTCTAGTGGAAGGTGTCCCTGCACATTGCAGAGGGTTGGACTAGATGGACTTCAGAGGTCTCTTCCAATATAAACCATTCTGTGATTCTACAGCCTGCTGCTTCAGGTTGCAAAGCTGAGCATCACATCCAGCCTCCAAGAAAGAAAAAAAAAAAATATATTGGATATTTGGAAGGAACTAGAGGAAAGCATGAGATTAGGAGTCTACAAGCTGAAATGACAACAGAGCTCTGGGAGGACACCTGCAGAGATACGGCAGATGGGAGTCCCACCTCTGCCAAACACACACTGCATTAAAAATCAAAAATTAGGGAGGGTGCTTTAAAAAGCCATTTGTTAGCAGAAACACTGGCATAGCCCAAATACTCATGAGCTTTCTGAACTTCCAATCTGTTTTCTCAGGACAGCGAATTAACAGCATACAGGAAATAGCTGTTAATCACTTAACTGGATTTACCCAGTTTTGCCTGGTTTTTCAGATACCCACCCCAGTGCTGTGGCTCCTAGGTATTAATATTCCCAGCCAGGTACCCAGCATTAATAAAGAAAACATATAAAACAGTTAATAGAATCTGCACTACGACTGTAGATGCCATCAAGATAAAGGGACATTTTTGTTAAAGTTTTACTTCTTTACTACACAAAAGCAGGTGGGTAAAGAAAGGGCTTTCAATCTACCCCTGAGGTCTGACAACTAAATTACAGACATCCCCACCAGTGTGCAATGGGAAAAGCAAAGTACACAGCTTGCACAAATCTGGACCCAGAGCTTGATGCTCACGAAACAGAGACTTTAGGTAACAAAATAAAGGTCCTTTGGTGAGATGGGGAAGAAGATTCACCTTCCTCTCCAAAATTTTTGATCAAATCTGCAGATTCTTGTTTCTGATTAGTTGAGCAGAAGCTGAAGTACTCAAAAAGTAAATTACTCTCAAGGGACCTTCACAGTTTTCATAGACATTTAATGCAAGCAGCCTGCTGTGGCAGGGGCAGACCTAGAGCAGGCACAGCTGAAAAGCTCGTGTGGGTCACCACCTTCAGAAAACTCCTCGGCAGTGTATGGCCAAACAGCAGCTTGGCCAAAACCTCCATCTACTTGCCAGTGTAAGCACTATAGCAGACACCCAGAGTATTTTCTTCCAGCACAAGGAGAAGAGATTAGAATCAACAGAATTCAACAACTTAAACAAGTTCTGCTGATTCTCAAATGGCCTCAGGCCAAAATGTCACAGAGACTCAGTTCTTCATTTGGGCAAACGCTGAGGCTTCAGAGCAGGGCTGCAAAGCACGAGCTGAAGTTAATGGACCATCGGTGTGGATGGGAACGATAGAGGGGTGCAACCCAAAACTAATCTGAAATCTAAAGCACTTCCAGTCAACCATCACTTTGGCTATGAAGGGAGAACACACCCATCAAGATGCCTGAATCGCCAAGGTGACCTTCACAGGGACTACTCCCATTAAATGATGACAAGCACTGTGGCAGGTTTGCCTTCACTCCTCTTCTCACCTTAAGGAACTACAAGCACCCAGAAATGCACTTTTTTTGATTGTTACTATCACAGTAAATAACTCCCCATGCCAGATGTCAGCAACCTGAATTAATACCTAGCAGCATAGTACAACTACTTCCTGCAGTTAGGAAAGTCTTGAGAGAATGTGATAAGGCAGAATTAGAGCCAAGAAAAGGGTTAAATCCCTAAAATCTACAGAATCATTCAGACTGCCCTGTGTCATTCAACCTTTTCAAAAAAAAAGGGAAAGGCCAATTCAGAACCTGCATATGTTTTCTACTGAATTATTTGCTAGACTCTGATTAAGTGGGAAAGAATGGCTGTAAACTAATAAAAGTTGAGGTTTTCTAATTAAACCACAGGCACCCTGCCAAGCATTGTTGATTTGTTGATGCACCCTGCAATGTCAGGACTCTAAGGACACAACAGGTCATTAAAGCATTAAACAGATGACTTACACTCTTTAATCAGCGCTGGGATGCCAGGTTAGGAAGAGAGAGCAAACTCCAGGGCAGAGTACAGCAATTATCACCAGGAAACAAACACAGCGTTTAGGGAAAGCAGGGAGAAGTTGTTAGCAAGTAGTTATTGCACAAGGAAAGGGCTGGATTACTGAGCCCCACACCTGGGGCTTTTATGATCGTCATCTCCCCACTCTGCAGCAAGAAAATAATGCAATATTTGCGATTTTCAGTTCTTTGCCATCAGAAGAAAGCAGTTTCCTCTGCCCGGCACATCTCAGCCCCCATCTACAACAGCATCTCACATGTTTGTCACCTCCTCACACCCACTGCCAGCTCTGCTAAGCTCTGACAAACTGCAACTGAGACATGAGCAGCCTCTTTTTCCAGAGTGCAGCAGCCAAAACCAGAGCCAGCCCCGTTTGTAAACAAGGGGCACAAGTAAGGCTGGAGGGAAATGCAGAACCTTAAACCCAGTTTTCAGCTCTTTTAAGGTCAGCACTTGCCTCTGGCTTGAGCCTCCTCTCCAGTAAAGACACCTCCAGTGATTTCAGTGATGAACTGCTCAGTAAAGGGCATTTCTTCTGAGGTTTCACAGAGAAACTAGAAGCAGCCCAGAAGAAAGGAGGTCCATGAACTGCAAATAGATTCAAATATATTGCCCTATGGAAGCCTCACAAGGCAGCTATTTGGCAGTTTCCCCAGACATATAGATATTTATAGGAGAATAAAAGTGCTCATCTAAGTGAGTAGTGGAAAGAGTCATGTATGGCATTTTCATCGTGTTTTCACCCTGCACAGCCCCTCCCCAGAGTCTGGGGATCCAAAAAAAGGCAAGAGAAATAATTTAAAATACAATAGAGATCTCTAGTTTGCCCTGAAGGCTCTGCTGATGAACTATTAAAAAGCTTCTTCTGGCCAAACAAGACACTTGGAGAATGGAGCAGATTCCCTACCACATTGTTTCATAAGACAGCACTGAAATCCAACCAGTGTCTGTTACAGCTGAAAATACAGTCACTGAAAAAGTGATTTAATGTGCCTACTAAAGAGGAAGGCTGTAATTGGATTCAGTCCTCAGTTTGACTTCTGAAAGTCTCTGAAAAATACTCCCATCATCTTTAAAAACCTCCAGTTTTTATGTGTAAAGAAGAGTGCTTGGTTCTGAAAACACAGCAGCTGGTGATGGTAAAGGATGTCAGCAGCAAGTCCTCGATGCCAGCAAAGCTCAGGAGAGACCCATCTATGTGCAGACTAAATCAGCAGTGATAAGCACTGTTGCTGTCATATTTTACTATATGCAAAAGGACTTTCAACTTTTTTGGAAAAGAAAAAAGGCACAAGACTTTTCTTAGTCAGTTTAAGTGACTCCTCACCAGCCTGTCTGTGTCTCCATCCTCACAGCCTGACAGAGAAAGAAGCCCTGAATCTGGGAACATTCTCCAAATAACTGATTAAACAATGTATTTAATGTCTTCTGCAATGGAATTTTACTACATAGCTGACATTCTGCACAGTATATTCATCTCTGCACAAATGATCTTACTGGGAAAGCAGCTCTGCAGAGATACCCCCTCCATTTGCAGCACTTTTTGGATGTAGCAGAGCAGCCTGCTTAAAATGCAGAACACCCGATAACAGGCTACCAGTTGTGAGCGTGGTGAAAGCAAAGACAGCGACTTAAAATTCGGAATATTTGCGTTTATAGTTTTTTGTTTTAATGGCAAAGCCGCCACCTGTCAGTTCCTGGGGTTACTGCATCAGCCCTGAGCCCAGCTCTGCTCAGCTCCGAGCTGCACGAAAACAAAGCCCCATCCGAGCTGCCCGGACACCATCCCAGCACCGGCAGGGCTGCAGTGTGCACAAACACCGACACACAGTCCAGAGCCCCGTGTGGAAAGGAGCCAGGGCAGGGCAGAGGATGGAACGAGTTCTGCAATGGCTTAGCCCAGAGGAGATAGCCCTGGAAGATGCAGCTGCACTTTTATGAGCCACACCAATTATCAAGCAGCATCTCAGGCAAAGCATGTGGCATCAGCACAGCCCGGCCAGCCCACGGGCGGCTCTGGGGCTGCACAGCCTCTGAACATCGGGTTTGCCCTGGGCTGAGCCATCCCAAGTGTGCTCTGAGGACTCCTCTCGCTGCCTGCACTCAAAGCAGCAAAGGCAACCCACATTTCAAAAGACAAATCTGGTTGCCACAAATCTGGTTCCCCACTTAGAATACCTAAACCATGAAACCCTCGCAGTCATTTGAGACAAACTACCCTAAATCTGCTGTTCCTCAGGCTATTCTGGAAATCTCCCCTCCTTGGTTTTGGGGATAAAAGCTGGAGGCAATTCTGAATGGATGAGATGCATGAAGCAGATACCACCTATCTAAAGGGAATTCTCCCTTCTCCCTGTCATCCTTTACAAATGCCAGTTTTTCTTCTCAAACTCTCTAATTGGTTAGCACAATTAGGTCACACCTAGAGACATTGTTCCAAATGCTGTTTAGTATCAGACTTTCCAGACTTGTAAGATCTCTCAGTTTGTTCACTCCCTTTTCCTATAAGCTTTTCGTTGGAGTAAAACTCCTCCCTACAAAACTTGTTTTTCATAATGGTCAAGAGAGAAGACAACACTGGCCCTGTAAAAGCATTGTCGTGGTGTTGAAAAGCTCTGCCATGGCACAGCAATGCTCAGGAGAGTGTAATAAGTAGAGCTGAGGAAGGAACACACCATTTTCCTTGTTTAAAAAAAAAGGCAATAATTAGGTCAGCAAGTAGCACTAGTAGCAAAGGGAGAAAAAAAACCACCAAGGAAAAGGAGTTCCTCCTTGTTCAAATGTTTATTATTCAAAACATGCAGCGGGGTCTTAAAAACTGAGCAAAAAAGTAAGAAAAGTGTTACAGCAAGGCTTGGAAGGCCAGTTCATGCTGGAGTCTAGTGCAGGGTAAAGCCAGTGATACACCCCACGCTGCAAGGGGAGAATCCTTCACACTGCAGCCCTCACCAGATCACTGGAACTCAGCCTATGCTACCAGCTTCCAAATTACAACAACCAAACCAAAACCAAATCAATTCTTCCGCAATGGTCTGTTTATAAAACACCTCCTTAAAAGCACACGGAACTGCGAGCCAGCCCCCTTCCCACTCACTCACTCTGCCATCTGTGACATCCAACACAGGACATGAGGCTATGAGCAACAGCCCAGAACTCACCAGAAGCTGTGTGCAAATCAGCTGCTATCCCCCTGCTCATCAATTCGTACTGGAAGCCTGTGATCTTCCTGCTAATGTCCTGCTGAGGAGTGGCCTCCACAAACAGGCCCCCCTGGTCGTAGCCGAAGCAATACACTCTGCTGGGGCTGCGGTCCCCATCTCGCACCAACAGTTTCAGTTCTCCAGTTTTTTCCAAATAAATATTTGCTCCTGCAGAGTCTTTGAAGGGCTTTATGCAAACAGTCAAATGTTTGTAAGAGGCAGGTGAAATATTGGGTCGCAGGTTGACTATGAGTGCTCCCGTGGGATACATCCACTCTATGGACCCTTCGGAACAGCGGAGGTAGACCTGTTCAACATCCTTCTTGTGAGACTCGTGGGTTAAGCCACTGCAGGGAGAAAGAAAGAGAAGGTTAGAGAAACGACAGAGGTAACACTATGAATGTCAACCTCAAAGCTTCCAAGAGCCCCTTCAACAAACGCAGGAAGCCCAGGACATCGCTGAGTGTTGGCCCATCCAGCACAGGTCTCTTGCAACACTTCAGCTTTAATATTATGGGACAATTTTAAATCATCCCCCAAAAGAAAATGTCAAACCACTAGTAATAGGCTTCAAAATTAAATAGGGTATAAGCACATGATCAAAAGTAATTAAATTACTCCAGCCTCAGTTAGTGTCCCTCGGCTGAGCTGTGCATACTGAGTAAAGCACTTATGCTCAGACTCCCTTCCTGGTGGCTCAATCCAGCACGTTCTCCAGCTTCGCAGATCAGACTCCACCTTTTTCCAAGTGCTTTGTTCACCTTCCAAGTCTATATTCCCAATGAATCTGAAACTGGGAAGGATGCCAAGCTCACCCTGCAAACTGCAGCAAAAGCAATGCTCTGCATGCTACTGATACCCTCTGGCCCAGCAGGGCAATCCCAATCTCCAAACTGGAATGGAGAGAGAGGAGAGAAGACACCCCATTCCCCTGTCACAGCTGGGGAAGCACTGAACTGTGCTGCCTGTTTTGGTGGGTACTTGTTCCCCCACTGCTCCCCAATATGAAGTTTAAGCTCAGCTCACCATTTCACTGCCCAGCTCCAACAGGCTCCAAGCAGACACCACCTATGGGTGTCCAGCAGGAAAGAGAACCTGTGGCCATCTGCTATTGCTGGGGTACAGGGCCACCAGCAGTCCCAGCACCATGGCCAAGAATGAACAACCCAACAACCCTTTCACAGAGACCACAGGGATGGGCAGCAGAGCAGCACAGGGTCCCAGGGCCAGCTGGTAATGAGAGGAGAGCAGGAGGAGCAGTAAATCCCCAGGGTTTGTTTGCCCACAGCCTAAGCTGAGGGCAGCTCCAAACAACCCTTGGTGCCTGTCACTGAGCCTGCACCAACCCCAGCAGCTCTGTACCCACAGTGACTCAAAGCCCTAACACAACACTGCCTGCTGCAGGCACTGCTGTTGGAAGAACAAGTTGTGGGAAGCAAAAATCCTTTGGTCCCAGTCTCTGTCCTGTCACAAATCTATTAAGTGAGTATGAGCAAATCACCACCAAGCTTGTTTCTCCTCCTACACTCTGTGTACCTGGTACCCAAACATAAGGATCTTTTATCCTGTGCCTGGAGAGGACTACCCAAAAACAGACTCTTCATCATCTCATGGGTCTGCTTTGCAGGACTTTAGAGAAGTTTCACAACATTCCCACTTGTAGGCCGATGAATCAAGACAGGGAAAACAAGAATTTCAAAGGATTAAGTGATACATCTGAGGTTACACAGGAAATCTGTGGCAAAAACATATTTTAGTGTAGTGCAAGTGATGACATCAAGTCCTGGTTCCTCAATAGAAACCTCCAAATACACAGTTCCCCATCCCAAAGATATATTCAGGTACTGAACAGAGTTTAAATTCAAGTCAGCACTTAGAAAGTAACTAGAAGCAACGTGTAAAAGGGAAATAAACCAAACCATATGGTTTGCATTTACTGTTGACGTGACTCGTTATTGTGAGTGTCGATGTCACCCACTTGATAGAGGTTACATGAGGAAGCTCAGAAAGAAAAAAAGTCATATTTAATAACAATAGAGCCTGCAAACACGTGCTTTTGAATAATTTTGAAAGCCACATCAAGAACACAGAGGAGAAATGAGGGACAAGTTTTTAACCTTTAGTCTCTTGCCCTCAAATTCAGTAGTACTTAACACACTCAGGAAGCTTAGCTTGCAATGGGATATTTCAAGTTGACTGTAAATCCACATCTGGTCTGCAAAATCAGTTTTCACCACAGCACACACATGATGCCACTCAACAAAGAACACAGAAGTCTGTTTATGTGCAAGCTGCAAATAAATAAAATTAAACACTGTAAAGCCTATCCCTCAGCAACGGGGCAGTGATGTGTTACCCTCACACATCACTTGTCCCTACTTAAGACATCAGAACAAGCTGCAGAGGTTTTGCAAGACTTATACTGGCACACTGCAGCCTGAGTGCTTAAACAGAAGGAAGATACCAGGGGCAAAACTGAACTCATGCAGTGAAACTGCTGTTGCAAGTGATCCCAACAACACTGAGGCAGTGAATTTCTGCCAGAGGAAAAAAAAAAAAAAGTCTTAACATTAATTTTGTTCAAACATTCACGCTGTTCAAACGAAAAACAGGGTGGACTCTGAAATTATCTTCTGAAAGCCAATTATATCCCACAGGCAAGAGTGATGCCATTAGACAGATACATCAAGCACAAGTACCTGCACACATTAAGCCTTATAATAAAGGATGACTCAAAAGTTAAGCAGATTTCAAAATACAGGTTCACATTACTTAACAGCAACCACCATCACCCAGTAAAACCTGTCGCTTTGCTTTCAGTCAGAATGAGTTGTCACCACACAGAGTCTGTTTAACACCAGGTTTAGCTCTACCTGGCACTCCTCAGACACACCATGCCCATACAGTAATTGAGACCCAGGAGATATTTTTTCCCCCCCAAACTCATTTGAATTTTGGTTTTTTGGTTATATGGCAAGGACACAGGGCAGCTGTCTCCTGTTTGCAGTGATGGATGAGCCATCCAACATCCATTTTAAATCTGTGCTGTTTATTGGGATTTCTACAACAAGCTACTTCTACCACTGCTTCCTCATACCAATCCATGAGGACATCCTGAATCACTGCATCTGTCCCCTTGCTCTCCTCCCTTCAGCCATCCCCTTCTGTCTGTTACAATATCACTGCAGGGAGAGTTTGCTGCAACGTGCAACAGGTGTTCCTTACAGAAAAAGGGAGCAAGAGGAATATTCACACTATCTACTCCAGTTATTGACTTTATTTACTCTTTTACAGATGTGCTGAAGAGCCCTGAAAGTACCCATGTCCTCCCTGCACCCTGCAGTGAACACAGGGAACTTTTTCTCCTAACCTGGAGTTTTCAGTAAGAGAAGGCAATTGAGAGAACACCAAGAATTCCTCAGAGCACCCACCCATACTGAGGGCAAGAGAGATGGACAAAAGCAGCCACATAAGAGCTGAATTCTCTCTACTACAGCCTACAGTCAAACATGCCAGGCCAGCATATTCTCAGCTTGTCACTGAAGTACTTTTGCCCAAAGAGGCCATTGCAGCACAAAAACCTGAAGTTACAGCAAAAGGAATAACCAGACACATCAGAGTGAAGTTTCTGCTGTCTCCTGGACAAAGCTTTCCTGGAAGCTCTCTGCCAAGCTATTTATTAAGATGCTGCTCTGGCCTATTGAGTGTACTTAAATTGCAGGTGTCAAGCTGTGCATTGCATCAGATTTCCCTGGAAGCCTGAGGGATATCTGTAGGAATCCTAGTGATTTTCCTCATTCTACTCAGGGGTATAAGCTCATCATTTCTGCACAAGTTAATAGGGGAAAAAAAAACCATATCCCGAATATTCTGTTTCTAAGAATATTGCTATTAATATAGATATATATACACAGGTGAGAAAACATCTTCAGGTTTACTATAGAAGATGACATGACTCAAAGCCACCAGCATAAGCTAACCTATGACTGGAAAAAAGACTATATTTGGCATTCCAGTTCATAACTTTTCCTAACAGTTATGGTAAAAATCATCACATGACTTCAAAATATTATATTCCACATTAAAAAAAATCTTTCTAACCCACATAGCTCCTGGTATCCACAATGAAATATTTAATTAGATTATACTTACTGGTAAATCAAATTACTTTTTTTCCTTCTTAACTTCTGTGTTTTTAAGACAAATCAGATTACATTGAACAGCCTTAGGACTACCAGCATTTCTGACAACACCTGTTTGCCAAGGCCTAAGTCAGCCTGGGTTACTTTATCCCCTGCCAAAGCTCCAGTCTCACACCAGTGAAACCACCCAGACCGAACTGTGCTCTTCCTTCCCTGCACTTCCAACAGCATCATCACAAAGCTGTCACCATTTCAGCTCACCAGAGCAACAGGTAAGTAAATCTGAGCTGCCATCACCAGTTCATCCCAAACTCAGTCACAGAATTTCACTTCCCCCCACCCCAAGCATCACTCTTAGCTGATACTCAAGGCATTACTTATTGCAACCCTGCTCAGGTGACATGAATGTCACTGCTTGCTCTAAGAAAAAAAGGACAAAAATAAGAGCCAAACAGGACAGAGTTGCAGGGGTTTGTCACCATTGTTTTAAAATCCATGCTGCAGAACCAGGTGGTAAGGTCCAGGTAAGCACATGCAGTACATGCAGGATGCCTTGGAATGAAAGCAAGTACGACATTTTCAGCTTTATTTATTTTTTTTTTTTGGCTAAAGCAAAATGACACAATTAGGATTTTGCCAGAGGTTTGACCCTATCAAACAGGCTCGTCTTGAAGTGGATTCAGTGCTATTAACTATGCATCTATTATCAAGAAAATTAGAAAAAAAAGTAATACCAAGTATCTGCATATTTCAGACAGTAACAGATAAGAAATTAATGATGTTGAAAGTCAATCCAATTGTTTCCCCACTTCAAATTCTCTCTCCTCCAAAACACCCCATTGATACAGGCCAGTCAAAATTTATCTTAAAGAATGCCACATCTGAGGAGTGTATTAGAGATGAACCATTTTAGTCTCCAAGTAAGTCTGACCCAGCAACACTTGTTAGTTGAGCAGCGTTGCTTTCCGAAACCTACGAGGAGAGAAGGTCACAGACCCAACCACGCGCGTTCAACATATTACAAGCAATTAAAGGAAAGATAATTTGGCAGATAAACACTTGAGAACTGGAGAGCTTTCTCACCCGCTGCAATTAGAATAAATCAGGAGCGCGGCCGCTGTGCCAGCCCCTGCTCCCAGAGCTCATTTCCATCCCCGCCGCCCAAGGACGAGCGCCCGGGAGCGGGGAGGGAGCCCTGGGGCTGAGCGCGAAGTCCGAGACGCGCTCGGAGCAGCGCAGGGGAGGGAGGGGAAGGGAAGGGAAGGGAGGGGAAGCGAGGGGCCGGGAGCCGCGGGGAGGGACGCGCTGGCTGCGGCGGGAGCGCTCCGCAGGTGCAGCGCATCCCGGGGCCGGGGAGAGCAGAGCCGGGGCTGCCCCGCTGCTTCCCCGGGCGCGGCCGCCGCCTCCGCCGAGCGCTGCGGCCGCGGGGAGAAAC
>VZRZ01002162.1:53392-180324 GCA_013398175.1 Climacteris rufus | reverse complement strand
CAGGAGCAGAGCTGAGCAGTCCCAGGATGCAGGAGCAGAGCTGAGCAGTCCCAGGATACAGGAACAGGAGCAGAGCTGCGCAGTCCCAGGGAGCAGGAGCAGAGCTGAGCAGTCCCAGGATGCAGGAACAGGAGCAGAGCTGAGCAGCCCCAGGATGCAGGAACAGGAGCAGAGCTGAGCAGTCCCAGGATGCAGGAACAGGAGCAGAGCTGAGCAGTCCCCTGAACCCAGGGAACAGGAGCAGAGCTGAGCAGTCCCCAGGGCCTGGTGGTGTCATTGCCTCCTGCTCCCCCCAGCAGCCCACCCTTCCCTCGGGGGATCTCGGTGCTCCAAGCCCAGCACATCCCTATCCTGAGTCTCCCCAGGACAGAAGTTCCCCACTGGGGCAGTGTCTGTCCCCCCAGTGCCCTGGAGCTGTGGGCACTGCTGGATAAGATCCTAAAGAGCCATCACAGACACCATTGCACAGCTCGTTGGCTCCTTTCCTCAGAGAGCTGGATGTCCCCAGGTTAGCACCACATTTCTCAGGCTGTTCAAAGGCCTTCCTAGCCTTGAGAAGAGCTACATTCAGCAAAGAAAGGATATAAAGATGGAGTAACAGCTTTTCACTGAAAGGGACGGGTTTCCTGTCTCTGCTCTGCTCACATCTGGTCAATTTTCTGACAAGAATTACATCCTTACTGCTCTTTTACAACACACAGCCAGTACAGCTGTAAGGGAGTGAGCTGCTCACTATACTGGCCTTTGTATTATCAGCACTATTATTAGCTTTAATGAAGCTGTTAAATCTGTTTTACTGAAGATGCATGAACCCGAAAGAACTTTGAATTTCATAACCCAGGGTGAGTGTGATGAACTGGCATTTACAGGAAAATGCAGAACAGTCTTGGCTTCAAAATTAAACAAAACTGAAACAGAATTAGTCACAATAAACTGTACTTTAAGACCCACTTTTCAGAGTAGGTTAGGATTTTAAGAATTATATTAAAAGATACAATAAGACATAATAAAAGGTCTTTTATAGGATAGTAAAAAGATTTAAAGAACCTATTGAATTCTGTTTTCAATGAAGACGTATTAAGTAAATGTTGCTGTATTCTCAAGAGCTATACAATTCCTGTAATCTTTTCTTCAGATGCTTGGCTAATTCATAATTCAAAATGTTATTCATTTCTCTTCCTGTCTGTGTGTTGTATAAAGACATGCATCCAATACATTGTCTGTGGATCTCTCATATTATACACATCCCAGTTCCTGTTATGTATACATTCCTTTGGAGGAATATGATTTATTTCTTTAAGCACTTTCCCATCTTAAAATGTCAGATGCTTCCTGTACTTATATACAAAGAAGTTTAAGCTCCCAAAGGTACTGAAGTTCAACAAAATTCTGACTGTGGACAGTATGAACTTAACAGTGAATCTTCAGGAAATATACAATTCCACCTACTTTCCTCGGCTCTCCAGCATTACTTGATTTTGCAAGTGTTTAACACTTCAGTCATCAAGAAGATCAAAAACAGGTATGGTTTTGAAAAACAAAGGCCCTAACCTGAGCTCTTGAAAGGCTTACTCTTCTTCAAGTAGAAGCATTGATTTTCAAGGGTTATCACTGGTGGCACACACAGGAACTTGTCAAGATTAGGAAAATGGGAATTCAAGGCTACCCTTTATCTCTTTCCCTTATCTGAATCTTGCTATCTCCTGTAAATAAGACTTTTCCCCTCCAAATAACTTACTTATAAAGCTCTTTTGGTAAGTAAGGAAAATAGCATTATTACTTTACTGGGTTTCAGATTGGTTACTTAATAGCAAACCCAAAATGTATTAACTGAGGTGGTTAGACCATAATCACCTGCCTATCACTGGATTCTCCAGCAGATTTCACCAGCTAAAAAGTAAACTGTTTCTTTTACCCTATTTTAAACTTATTGCATTATTTAGAATTATTCCTTACAAAAAGATTACCAAATAAAAGTCTAACTTTGTGTAAGATTGCTCAAATATTGAAGCCCTTGGCAAAGTAAAACTTGAGCTAATCTGCTTCAGTTCTGTGGAAGAACTGTGCCTCTCTCTTGCCACTGCCTTATCTCCTGCAGTCTTAATGCCACAAAACCATACTAAAATAGAAAGGTACACTCAAAAGCCTGAGCTGGAGCAGCAAAGAGAGTGGCTCGAGCAGAACAGGGAACCTGCACAAGCAGAACAGGGAACCTGCACAATATTGCAGCACGGCCCAGCAGTGTGAGGAGGGTGGGATGGCTGTTGTGGTCAAGGAGAGTGTATGGTTGGAGGTGTGGGCTGCTACTGAAATTAATGAGATCTTTCTAGTTCACCCACAAAGGTACCTAAGTCCAGTACTCCAGCTAACAGAATATTTGTGGTGTTTGCCAACTCATAAAAACAACCACGGCTTTCTTCAGGTTGAGAGTTTTGAAAAGAAGAAAGAAGAAAGAAGCAACAGCAACATCCTTTCTAACGACAGCTAATGTTTCAGAGAAAGAAACATATCACACAACAGTTCTTCTCTAAGGAACAGCAGCATTTTTCAGTGAGGTTACCCAAACTCAATGTCTAAATTGTAAGAGCAATTAGCCCTGTAATTTCAGCTGAGCATTTGAAGTCTTGAGTACACAGGGAAATTGTCCCAAACAACTCTTAGGTACTAGTCCCTGCTAGTAATAAAGGCTCTGAAGGCCAAAGGAAGGAATTAGCAGCACTTGTACAACTCCCTTAACAGGGTGTACACATGTAACTAATTGGAAACCAGTAAACAATCCTGGTATTGAAGCGCAAAGCAAATAATCTCACTCACGCTACTTCAGTCATTTTCTTCTCATGTGGCTCACTGGAATAAAACTGCTAAAATACTGTTTCCCTCATGCAGAAAAAGATCTAGGGGATATAACAGATCACAAGCTGATTAGGAGTCAACAGTGTCAAGGCATTGTGAAAAAGGCAAACAGTGCACTAAGCTGTGCAAACAGGAGCATGGCTTGCAAGACACGGGCAGTAATCCTGCTCTGCCCAGCACTGGGGCAGCCCCGGTGGGAGCACCAGCTCTGGCGCTGGGGCTCGTTCTCTGCAGAGATGCAAAGTGCCCAGAGAGCATCCAGAAGAGAGCCAGGAGAATAAACAGAGGTCTAAAACACCACTGAACAAATCAGATGTCCATAACCTAAACAAGAGCGTGGGAGGGAGGGAAATGCTACAGCAATCTGCAAATTCATAAAGTCATAAATTCATTTGTGTGTGCAGGCTGGGTAAGGAATAAGGGATTTGTGATGGAATTTGGAAGCCTTTTCAGGCACAGGAAGGGTTAACACAGGCATTAGGAAGCAAGCAGCTGAGAAGGCACACAGCTGCAAGGGATAAAGCCCTGGGAGAGGGCGACCAGGGAGCCCTGAAGGAGGGGCTGAGGAGCCTCTGAAGGTAGAGCCACAGGTTGAAGGGATGGGGCTTTGTGTCCTTTGTAATATTCTAGTTTTGTCTTTGGCAGGTTGCTGGCCCCCTTGTTTGTATTCACTCAGGGTGTTTGATTATAAAATTAAGCTCTTTTCTTAGACCTGAAAAAAGGCAGGATAGGGTGCTAAGGGGTTTGGTTTTGTTTTTAATAGCCCAGGAAAACTATTCACATCTGGTCTAAAATGCAAAGTGCCAAATCTACTAAGGTAGGAGCAAAGTAGGATGATTTTTGCCTAAGGTAAAATATTAAGATCCTGTTACTAACTGAGGATTCAAAGAGAGGAAATGTACCTTGGGAGCTGAACACTGTGGAGGGAGAGAGAAAGCAAAAGCATCTATATAAAAGGGATAAGTTATGCTATAGGCTCGGGCTCAACAGCTCTAAAACTGGGGAGGTGACAGAAGTCTGCATCTTTCAGCCAGAGGGAAAAGATCTCAGCCCCCCCACATTTGCAGGGGCTTCAAAAACACTGTAATGTCTAAGCTGGGTATTAAGAAACTCTTTCCATGGGCAAAGATAGCAAGGACTGCAATAAACTGGCTGAGGATGTTATGAAGCCTCCTAGACAAGCAGGTGTTTGGCAGGGATGATGTTGGGTGTTTGAGTTGATCCTGTCTCAGATGGCAGGACTAGATGAGCTTCTCAAGTCCCCTTCTGCCATTTTGTACTATAATGAAAGATATTGCCCTCCTCTTGCCACTCAACTGGGACATTTTATGAAAATAACTGAGCATTTTTGGAAGCTCAAAGCATTCTTTGAATAGAAGTGGTTTCAAAGCTAGCTCTGAGCTGAATGTTTTACTTACTCTGTTGAACGATCCTTTCAACATTGTGTGTTCTGGAAATACTTCAGTACTAGAGCTTGTAACTTCAGTGTCAAATGTGTTCAAAGAAAACTCCATACTCACTCGTTCTGTCTTTCCAATAAAGATACAACTAAATTAAGTTGAACGCATGCTCCACAACACAACAAACATATTTGTTTGTGAGGATACATTTCTACCACCTCAGTCAGTGTTTGAGCTTTTCAAAAACAAACTAAACTCAAGCCTACTTGGCTTCACTAACCCCGGTGATAGCCTATACAACCAGTCCTGCTTTATCTTCTTTTAAACTTCCAGTGAAATCAGCTAAGAGCTACCCTCACAAGTCAATAGGTTCAGGTTGTTCATATTGTGAGTCTGTGTCATTTTAGAAATGACAGTTAAATGTAAAGAAAAGAAAACAACTTTCTAGGTATTATGTTTTTCCATTAAGATGAGCAAAATTTCTATTTGATATCTAAAGCCTCCAGAATCTGCAAGTCTTAGGTTTGCAGTAATGCTCCTCAGAAGATTGTTTTGTCAGAAATAAATGCTAAAAACTAATTTGATGAGAAATTACTGTGTAAAGCTTTTAGCTGTGAGAACTGCCTTGTGAGCTGCCCCCCACCACTGTGAAAAATCTTTAAAGTAGAGCAGTTGGGAGTAGAACTGGGACCAAATCCTTTTTGCTTGCTTCTTAATGAGTTTGTTGTGATGGTGTTGGGAGATCTCTTTCCATTCTGACCCACATGAAAGTGGAATGGGCACTGAAACCATTGACTATATTGTGGAAACTATTTAGTTGCCCAAGAACACAGACATGCCTGCTGGAATTTCAAAAGCCAGTAGGTAAGAACTCTCACAATGGATGTTAGCTGGTTGCCCTGAAAATCCTGCTGAATAGGTTCCACATGCTTGTGGGCCTTTAAAAGTCTGTCCAAAGCCACCCCAAACAAAAATCACATTCTAAGTAGAAGTTTGTATTTAATTACCCTCTGTGGTCAGCTACAGAATATAACTTAGAAAACATTTCTGGTGGGTTTGATTGGTTCTGTGTTTTCCTCAGGGAAGGCAGCAAGGGTTTTGCTCTGCATTTCGCTGCGCATAATGAGGTGCTGTCCCTGACTAGGACTTTTGTTTGCTTTAGGGTGAGTAAAGCAATACTCTGCTACACTTTCTTAGATAAAGCAAGGCATGCAGGCAACATAAAAGTGCCAGCAGCCTTTGTTGCCAGCAACAGGAATGATCATATTTAACAGCGCTGTTCATGGAGAGATTAAACTCAGGCTGGATGGCAAGAAGCTGTGCAGATAATTTGAAAGAGATTCCGAGGGTGAATTACCGCTTGGCTGTCCTCCTCACCTCCTCGGTTCTCGGGTTCGTGTGCCAACCAACATTTTAAGATAACTCTGCTCTGTTTGCTCCTTGAATTGTCTGGCTGTTTAACAGGCTCTTCAGATAAACAAGGGATAATCTCAGGATTTTGTTCAACAAAGATTGCTTTGTGTAAATTTTAAAATTTCTGAATAGGTTGTTGTGCAGGGCCTGGTCCTGCAATCCCTTTTAGCTGTGAATACTTTCAAGGCAGTAAGTGGTTGCACAACCATAGTTTCAGTAAGTGGATGATCAATAATACTTTCCAGTATATATTGAAATAACTTCCAGTATTTGAAGGAGCCTACAAGGAAATTGGACAGGGACTCTTTGTCAGGAGCTGCAGTGACAGGACAAGGAATAATGCTACAAGTGGAAAGAGGGGAAATTCACGTTAGATATTAGGAACAAATTTTTTACCACGAGGGTGGGGAGGCCCTGGCACAGGGTGCCCAGAGAAGCTGTGGCTGCCCCATCCCTGGAAATGTCCAAGGCCAGGTTGGATGGGGCTTGGAGCAGCCTGGGACAGTGGAAGGTGTCCCTGCCCATGGCAGGGGTGGGACTGGATGATCTTTAAGGCCCATTCCATTCCAACCCCTTAACATTCTATGTTTCTATGATAATGGCATCATTACCACCAGCAATTTTCTATTTTTAAAGGCTATTAAAAACTTTTTTAAAGCCCTGAACACAGTAGTTCAGACCAAGAAAAGCCCAGACTGGAGAGATTTGAGAACATTATTGTTCTCCGAGAATATGTACAATGAACAACTCAGAAGTGAAAAATTTATTTCATTTCCACACATTTCAGTTCCAGCAGGATACTACCTGCCCCATATCTCAATGTGGGATTCCAAAAAGCATTTTAACACTGCTTTAAGATGTATTGACTCCTAAAATGTATAGGAGTCAGCTTAGAGAACAGGTGGGGAAAGGCGGGCAGCACCGAGGAATCAGTGTCTCCACAGCCGGGCCCTGCGGAGCCTGGGGCAGCGCTTCGCATGGGGCAGAGCAGCCCAGGCCGGGGGTCCCCTCACGGGCCGGGGCCAGGGATCCCCTGACGGGCAGGGGGTCCCCTCACGGGCAGAGGGTTCCCCTCACGGGCCGGGGGTCCCCTCACGGGCAGGGGCCAGGGCCAAGNCCGCCGGCAGAGCCTCTTCCGGCCGCTCTCGCCTCCGTCTCTGTGGTTGTTCCTCCCGCTCCTCCCTGAGGGGCGGCGGCGATGGCGGAGCCGGGGGCAGCCGGCGGGAGCCCCGAGCCCCCGGTGCAGGTGGTACGTGACAGCCGGGAGCGGGCCGGGTGTGCCCGTGTGCGGGCCCGGCAGCGCGCAGGGCCCGGGGCTCTCNTTTTGTTACGTCCCGTACCTATATATTTGTTTATAAAATTTTAAATATATAGATACATTTTTATATATGCGCACATATATGTCTTACAAAAATTATAGATAAATAAATATATAATATACATATATATTTGCATGCATGATATAAATATAGATCTAAAAATACAGAAATATATGTGTAATACAGATTTTTAAAAGTTATTAAAACATTTAAAAGACGCTGAACCCAGCAGTTTGAATCAAGTGTAGACTGGAGAGATACAAGTAAAAAATGAGTTAGAGAACAGGTGGAAAAGTATATTACTAATATATTTCAATAGATACATTAAAATGTATATAGATGCGTATATTTATATCGATATCTCTATAATATCTATAGATATAATCTCTCTATAGGTTATATATGATATATATATATATACCATCTGTATGTAGATGTTTTACTGCATATAATTTATGTATGCATATACATAGTAAAGTTATATATAAAAATTAGTTTTGCTACTACACTTCTCAAATTGCTACATGCCTATATAAATTACATAGATACCTGTAAATTATATATAATTAAAACATACAATTTTAATTAAAACTGATGGGGTTTGGCAACAGTTTAAGATTAGTAGCAAATGCTGAAAAGCAAAAACATGCAAATCAATGGGCAAGTAAAATGATAACATCGCAGAGTTTCAGATCCTAAAGTCAGGTCAAAGTTTGTGGCCTGGAAATCTCTCTGTGTTAATTTTAATTATTTTCATTTGAAGTATCTTATAAATGAGATTTGACAAAACTAGTGTGTTTCTGCCAACAGCCCTGAGTTTGGAAAAAGTTTGGAATAATGTCTCATAGGAAAACTTCATTTAAAAATAAGTATTCCTGACTTCTATAATTTTTTAGTAGTGTTAAAATTCTTTATCAAAGTTATTTTCCACACTGCAATATGGGGGCAGGTAGGAGCCTGCTTGAGCTGACATTTGTGGAAACTGAAATCAAGTTTTCACTTGGGAGTCAATTATTGTGCATGTTCCTGGAGAACAACAGTGGTAATGCCAAAAACATTGCAAAACATTCAGTTGCACAGTTTCTGACACTTTAAAAGCTCATGTCTCTTCAGTTTTGTGATTGTTATATTGTTTTTCTGTGGTCTAGCTGAGGGAGGGAGGGAGGGAGATTTTTGGTTGAGGGGTACATTTGTGGAAGAAGAGGGATTGAACTCTCTGTTACCCATTTCACATTTGGTCATTTTTGTCGTACAAACTTCATTTTGCAGCGAAGCCAAGAACCATTGTCTTCAGCTCAGTGATAGCAAAACTGCATTGCTAAAAATACCTAAAATCACTTCAGGCCTTAGTCTAGAATGTGTGGAGTTCAGGGAAAACCAGGTAGTGTCACAATGCTCAAATCCAGGTTTGAGCCATAGCTCTGTTTGAAGAGTCATATTTGGCTCATAGGCCATGAAACTCCTCTCTGGTGGATGCTGCTATAAATCAGTCTCAGCTAATTAAATGGTAATTCTGACTCAGTTGTCACTCAGATGATCTTGTAATGCCAAAAGCACATTAAGTATTTGCAATTTATGTCCCAAATACTCAAAATTACTTTGGGAGAGCTTTAGGCATGTTTCTATAGATCACTATTGGTAGCAGTCTTTGAGTACATGAAGGGCTGCTGCAAGAACTAGAATAATCATCTGTGCTGGGATTGGAGTAGCAGTTGGCATAAACTGTAGCAGCAGGACACTGGAAAAACTGAATTGCAGTCTCCATTCTGCCTGCTTTTAGCAATTACCTTAGCAAGGTTGGTGTTTGTCCCTGGAGAGAGGGTTTGTTAGCAAGGGCAGAGCTGAAGCTGATCTTGTTTTGGGACAGAAGAAGCAGACACAGTCTCTGGAGGTTGCTCCCAGCTGGTATTTTTGCTATGAGGCTGCACCTGTAAGTGAAATAGTGCCCTGGTTCATATTTTTCCCTCTTTAAATGGTCCAAGGAGATTGAATTATTCTGATACAGTCACACAGCATTGAAGGCCAATTCACAACTGCCCAATTCAGCACAAGTGCCAACTGCAACACTTAAGCCAGGGTACAAATCTACTACTGAACTAGGGAGAAATGAAAGCTTAGATTTTTGATTTATCCTTAAAGTAAATACACAAAGTTAACACAGAAAACCAGTAAGCTGAGCAAGAATGGTAGAACCTAAGAAAACTCTAGTACACAATGTCAGCAATACTCTGATGTGTTAGTGATACTGCTGAGTACAGTTATTGGTGTGGATTTGTTAATTTTTCAGGTTTTACACAGAAGTATCATCAGCATTTCAGCTCTGTGCCTTCATTTGCAGGAGTCCAGTTCTGTATGGTGGTTGTGGTTCTGTGGAAGCAGAGTTTGCTCACAGTAATGTGTTTAGGAGCATGTTAATATGAGTAGTGGAGTTCAGTGCACCTCAGTGCCACCAGGTATTTATGGGTTGTTTTATATGTGCTGCCCTTAAAGTTTTTTCTTCTTTCAGTTCAAACTAAACAGGGAGCTCAGACATCATCTTGGTAGTTTGTACTGCTGTCCTGACTTAAAACAGGAGTACAGTACGGAAAAAAAGCAAAGAAGTTCCAGTTTTCAAGCCAATGGCGAGCTAGGTGGTGATGGCTTAGTCAAATTTTTACTGCGTGAATCAGAAAGCAAATTGAAAAATAACTGATTTTTCTGGATGTGCAAAACTGCACAAGTTTACATTGCCATTGGAAGAATTGTGAAACCCTTTTTTCCTGAATTCATGTTAGATTGATTGGTATGAATGTGTAGTGTCATATTTTAATTGCTATGTCCACATAAAGAGTATTAAAATCCTGAGTAAATTGAATATAGTACCTTAGAATCTCAGATCTTTGCTTATATTTAGCCTCAAAGGACTAATCTGAGACAGTTCTGAAATAATATTTTTTGTCTCTATGTTGTAACTACTGAGTAATCACTTTCACTTTTATTTTTGTTTTTCCTTATTTATTTTTCTCTCTAAAACACAAGTCAAAGGCTTGCCTTGCTTAAAATTTTAGAGAGCTTTTGTACTATTTCTTTCAAGAACTGTTCCATCATCCTGCCAAAAGTCAGGAGGTTCATTCATTTTAGATAAGTTTAGTATTTTATTTGGCTGTGAAGTGTTGTTAATCATTGTACCATATACAGTACTGGGCTGTACCTGTGTGTACACCCCTCAGTGTCCAAAAATCTGCATTCTAATGTGTGTTCTCTGTGTATTTGCACAATGTTCATATATTCACATGTCACTAAATGGTGAATAATTCAATTTCAATATCCTCCTGGTGTTTTGTTTCTTAGGGTTCTCACCTGCTCACAATAGCAGCTCATCCTCTCTTTCTTCCAACCATGCGTTTGTGGTGACCCCACTGAATGAGGAGTTTGAGTTGTGTTTCTGGGGACTTCTAGAAATGTCCCATGAGACTTTCTAGGAGTTCCTTAGGCCTTTAAGTTCCCTGTTTGTGGGTGATTGAGCAGGTACAGACCTGGGCTCTCCCTCTGCAAACAGCCACTGTGTCACTGGGCTGATTTCTCAGAACTTTGCATTCTGTGAAAGGAATGTGTTCTGTCACTGAAAGAATTGTGGGGGTTATTGGCTTTTTAGGGGTAATTAGAACAATGCTGAATGACTGAACAGATGAATCCCTCGTCTCTGGTTTCTAGCCAATTTTAAAATATTTCAGATCTTTTCCTGCTGTGTGCTCATCTGAAGCAAGAGGCTGTAAGAGGAAAGGCTGCAGTTGGAATGGCAGAGTGTGGAACTACATCACAGATCAACTCCTGATGTGCTTAAGAGCAGCTTTACATGGCAATAGTTTTAAACACTTGGCTAGAGCCCGTGGCTTCAGCTGCATATATAAACATCTCCAATTAGGTAGGAAGCTTGAAGAGAGAATGAGGAGTAAGATGTATTAATGGAAGACAGAAGTGAGGAGTGTCTGAAGAAGTGCAGGAATACCAGGAACAGGTTGTGGTGGTGTCACAGATGTTTTCTTACTGGGTTTGGTTCAGTGGTCTTTCTTGTGTCCTTAGACTTCTACCCAAAACCATCTTGTGGAACTCAGTTTAAAAAGAAGCTTGATAGAGAAGAAACCAAATAATATCTCTATAATGAAAATAAAGGTTCTTTGTCTACTTTTATATTTTTAAGGTGCGTTTTTTGGTGAGAGTTAGTTTCAGAAGGATCTGCTACTTCTCTTTTTTTAATAAATATACAGTAAGTAAACAAAAATGCTGTTCACTGACATGGATATGGATTGTTGTTTGTTCTTTTGTAGTCTATCATTGTGCCTGTTCACAACAGTGAACGCTGGTTAGATGAATGCTTAAAGTCAGTTTGGGAACAAGATTTTAAAGGAACCATGGAGCTCTCCATTTTTAATGATGCCAGTAAGGTATGTTTCAGACCTGTTTTAAAATACTGTCCAAGCAAATATTGTCTCTGACAGGAATTTTTGGTTTGCTTCAAATGACAAATTAAAATAGCTGCATCTATGTCATTATTTTTTCTAGGATGGTTCAGCTGAAATAATTGAAAAATGGAAGATCAAGCTGGAAGAAGTTGGTGTTTCAGTGATCATTGGAAGCAATGACTCCTCTCAGCCTCGAGGTGGTATGTAGCTTAATAGAGATTTTGTGGGAGTTTTGTTCTTAGTGCAGGCACCTTCAGGTTTTTAGTTTGAAAAGTGTCTTTGTAGCCATTTGCATTGCAATGGAAAAAACCCACATTGTTTTCTAGAGCTCTGTTCAAAAACTCATTCCAATTTGAATTTGGCCCTGTTGGTTTGGGCTCTGTAGGATTTGTTTATGTGTCCAAGGAGGAAAAGCTTGGCTTAGCACTTGTGCTCTACTCTGCAAAAGAATTTTGTTTAATTGTAGTATACACAATGTTGTTAATGCTTACAATTTTACTGTGGCTTGCTGATGTCTGATTTATCTTCAGGAGATGGGCTTTAAGAAAAAAAGAAATTAAAAATTTCTTACTTGAAGATTTTAAAAGGAAATGCATATCTTTCAGTCTAGTAAAATAGACCCTGAAATAGAAAATAAATACCTTTTTGATATTGCTTTAATGATCAAATTAAAACAGAGGCTAAAAACTCTCACTAAAGTCCTAAATATTTACTCAAAGGGCTAAAGCAGTATGTTTAGTGAGCTGTCAGACAGGTGTGTGATGTGATCCCCTTTTCATTTACCTGCTCATATGAATCACATTTACCTACTGCAGGAGACTACAAACAAATCTCTCTAACAGACTTTTTTTTGTTGGTTTATATTTAGGGGGTTTTAGCACAAAAGCTTCCTAAAATGTAAAATAGAACTAAAAGTCAGTTGGTTTTTGGAGAAGCTGTTGCTGAGTGACAGTAAAGTTGGAAGGTCCTGTCTGTGTTCTGAGGAAGAGCAGTGTGCTCACATTTTGTGTGGGAGCTGTGTAACCAAAGTGTCTGTCATGCTGGACTTTGTTGTAATGAGCACACAGGTAGCAATTGTTATAACCCTGGTTCCAAATTTGTGTCTTCCAAGTTATCTCACTTAAAAGTCTCACTTTGGAAACACTGTCACACAAAATTTGTACAGTTTCTGTTTTTTCACTAAATGCCCTGTTTGAAGTGGAAAGAAATTCATGCTCATTACACTCTCCTCAAAATGATGTCCTTATGCAAAAGCCCAGTTCTGTTTCAGAAAGTTTAATTTTCATCCCCTGTTGAAACATGCAAATAAATTGGGAGTTTGTGCACTGAATTCATCTGCAACCTGGTGTAGGCCCCTGGTTTTATTTACTGTCATTTCTTCTGCCTGTAGGCTTTACAGCTGTTTTTAAATAGTTGTCAGACACAGCAATACTGAAGGAACACAGCATAACTGTTACTATAAATATTTTTAGTGTTTTAATATCTCTAGCATGATCTGCTGTTGTTTTGACAGTGCAGCTTGTAATACTGGTATTATTGGGCTTGTAATGACAAAAGGCAGACAAGGGTTGTGGAGGGAATTCTTCCCTTTTGGGCAGCTGATACAGCTGCAGTTGAGCAATGTCAAGAATTACTTGTATTCCTGTAAATTTGTCTTCTTTTTTCTCCCCCCTCCACTCCTGGGTGATCACTCTCCTTCCAAAACTGACTTCTTGTAGTAGTTGATGATCATGAAACAAAGTAGGTTACAATTTCTCAAGTCAAAAATAACCCCATTATGATACCTAGGATAGTTAGTAATGTTTTTGTTAATACCATCGTGTTGTGTAACATATTTTCCATTTTTGAAAACATTTTCTATGTCTAAAGTCTTGTTTCTAGCAGAGTGTTGTATCAATTGTGTATAAACTGGTATTTAGTTTGCCAGAACACACAGGCAGGATGGTTTTTTTTATATTAGAATTCTGACATCAGTTCACCTTTGCACTTCAGGAAACTGAACCTAAAACTGAGTTGCAGTTGTGAACTGCATTGTGCCATTAGGGATATGTCAGATTGTTTTTTGGTTTAACATGCATTTGTCAGTGTTGGGGTAGCTGCAGACTGAACAGATCTTTAATAAACTGGGGGTGGGAGGTGCAGCTGTGAGCATTGTTTTAAATAATAGTGTGAAATGCACAGTTCTGCTAAAAAACAAACCCAGGCTTATTCATGTGGAAGTCACTCTCAGGTCACCATTAAAACAAGGACATCTTTACTTCATGGTTGTTAAATTTTGGGAGCAGGTTACTTGAAATCCATAGTATTTGTTTGCTTTTGGTGATTTACTTTTATTATGTTAAGGACTAGGTACAACTGTAAGGAGTCTTGCCTTTAAAAGAAGATGCTTTGGTACAGAAACAATGTACTAGTCAGGCTTCACATCTTCAACTATTTACACAAGATTAGGATTTATTTCTGATTCTTTTCTAACATGTAAAAGAAAGAGGGGGAACCTAGGAAAAAAGAAAGGGTCACTTGCCTGAAAAAAGGAAACCTTTTTCTTTCCAAGAGTGAGGAATGTTAATATCTCACTGAGGCTTAAGTTTTTACGGCTGTAACCATGGTAACAGGCTCTTTTCAGCAAGTAAGCAGGCCTTACAAAACTCAGAGACCTGGCACAAACATTTCATTTTGTTCAGTAGAGTAATATTAAAGAAATTTTTTAACTCATGCCAAACATAGAACTTGTTGTGGTGAAACAATTTTTAATACCTAGTCTCTTCTGTGGGGAATTGTATTTATCTTATTAATAATTGAAAAAATATGTGTATTTTCTTCTCTCTCTTTCCTCTAAAAAATATCTGGTAAATGGAAAACTGCAGGATGGTTTCTTTCTTAAACATAGAAAGAAATTTTCCAGTGCTTTCTCGTAACAAATACTAGACATTTCGTGATTTTATTTAAAGTGGTTTATTTGAAAATTAGATTTGAAATATTTCAGAAATTCCTAGAGTAATATGATTGCCATCTTGTAGTTGCCTTTGAGTCTCCTTTTACTTTTTTGCTACATTTTTGATTCTGTGTACTTCATTCTTGTCTACTGAAGGTTGTAATATTTGGGTATGTTAATGACAGCACTGCAATGTCAGGCTGCTTTGCAGCTGGTATGGCTTCTGATAGCACTGATTGATTGGATGTTGGGCAGAGTTAATTCTGTCCCCATTTTTGTGCTGTTCTTTTATCTTTGGCTTTACTGGGGCCCTCCACAGAACTGGGGTTTTGCTGCTTTGGCATGCCCAGACCTGTTGCCTTGAATCAGTTGTTCCCCACTAGAACTGCTGGTGCCAGGATCCAGCTCTGCTCCTGTGGCAGCTCCTGGCTGTGCCAGCTGCTTTTGTGCTGCCAGTAGGAAGGAGACTGAGTAATTGGATATGTGAGATTAGATATTCATATGTCTGTAAAAGGTAGGATGTAAATATACTGTAAAGTCATAAATCCAAGAAATCCATGATGAAGAGAAGGTAAGGTGAACATTAAAGTACATAAGAAAAAATAACACAGCTATAAGGAAGAGCCTTTATTAGTAGTGTTCTGGTGGTAGTTGACATAATGTTCCTTGGAGGCAGTAAAAAATGCAGTCATAAGTCTTTTTCTGTACTTGGACAGCTCAGCAAAATAGCCAAGGAGCACGTGCATTACAGCTAAGGGAACCTTTGAGCCTGGTTAAATTTGTTTCCTGAGCAAACTTATACTTGTATCATATAAAAAGATAAGAGAATTACAGAAGTCTGCTTTTTTTCAAATGCAAAATCAGAAGCTTTATGGATAATGTTATTTAAAATTCTTCCAATCCACTTCAAGGTGAAACTTTTTGGCTTTACATTTCCAGTTTTCCCCCTAAAGAGTAAAAACCCTACAGTATTGCATGTCCTCACATTGTTTTACTGGTCAGGGTGATCTTGCTGGATTCCCTGAGTTGCTTCCATAAATACTTCAAACAAAGCTTAAGTGTTACATATGTGACCAGGTGGAATTCATACAGCTTTTTTCAGACCAACACTGGATATGGTGTGGTCTTTTCTTATAATGCTGCCCAGGGGAAGAATCCAGAGATCAGAATGTTCTTAGGTGCACCTTGTCTGGCTGCAAAAATGATCCCAGGTGAGCACTGCTGCCCTGTGGATTTATTTCAGTGGTAAACTGAATTCATCCTGTTGTGGTTGCTGCAGTCCCATCCTTGCCCTGTGGATTCCTGCTCCCTCCTATTTTTCTGGCTCTGCCATTTGTTTGATGCTCCAGAACAATCATCTGCTTCAGAAATTAAGCTGACAAACATTTTACTTCTGGTTCAGCTTCCTGAAATGAGCTGGTAAAAGGATTCAGCAGGTGTCAGGGGGTCAGAAACTGAGAGACCCTAGATGCCAACGTTGTCATTTGTCTGAACTGACATTTCAGAGTGGTCTCCCATTGCTGATATAACATGTTATGGTGTAAATAAACCAGCTTTGTGCTTCTTGTATGTATCTAATAAATAAGCCTGCTATGGCTCCCCTCTGCATTACATGTGCCATTATGGCACATGAAGTTTTTGTTTTTGCAAATTTTATGTTTAGCAAGCACCCTGGAGCAGAACTTTCATTGAGTCCTGAGATCTGTTCCCCTGGTGGGAAGAACAGCAATTTCTGGTGCTTTCTCTGCCTCTTTTGTGATTTGTTGGTATTTGCTAATACTTAAAAGATGAATGAATATACAGCCAAGGGTTTTCAGCATCTGCTCCTTGTGAGGGCTTGCACTGGATGATCTTTAGAGGTCCCTTCCAGCCCAAACCATTCTGTGATTCTATGAGCTGAGGTTCTGGGTATAAAACCTGCCCTCTTCAAGATACATATTACATATTGTGTCTTTGTGGAGGGCTAGCACAAGTAGTTGGTAGAATTCTGGTGGTGACTCAGAGAAGATGACTGACACAGACATCCTATTTAAATATTCACAAATTACCTTGCTTTAAATATAGAAAAATTGCAAACTTTATGTGATACTGATTTTTGTATCTTCTTTCGGCTGTTTCTCATTATATTAAAATTTTAAAAGATACAACAGTAAAAACTACCCCATATTTTTATCTTTGTTTTCTCAACAGTTGGATTTGCTAAAAATCAAGCAGTAATTCAGAGCTCAGGCACCTATCTCTGCTTTCTGGATTCAGTAAGTTAATGCTTTCTGTCTAATTTGATTTTGTCAATGTAATTCTTTTTAATGGAGTTGTTTTGCTGAAAGACAAACTGTTTAAAGGTGTTTGGTTGTTAAATGTGCTGGTTACTGGTTATGGCTGTAAAGTTGTATTCCAGCCTAGAGAGAGCCTTACACCATTCTTTGATTAGATCAGATTTCACAAGCTGTTGTGAACAGGGCTGGGCAAGGTTGGTATTTAGGTGTTTTCAGGATTTTTCTTTCCTACATTCTTCAGAAAATTGTATTGATGAGAAACTAAGAGCTAATCTACTAGCTTTTTAATGCAAAATAGAAGAGGTCTCACCTTCCATTTTGAATTTTTTTTCCCCCTGTCCTTTGTTGGCTATCTTCTGTGAAGCCATTCAGCTCAGTAACCCCCAGATAAGTATCTCACTTTATGCAGCTGAATATGCAGGGAAGGCTTTCACAAAGGTGCCCAGCTGTGCTCAGCAGTGGGGCCGTGTGCTGGGAGCAGGCAGGAAGAGCAGGACCTTCAGGGCTCGCTGATCTCCTGTAATTTCACCTGAAGATTGATTTTTTTCCCTCTGAATTGGAACTGAACTATGGCTTGGTGTAGTACAGGATGCACTGGCTGCTGACAGGGTAGGTTTTCAGATAAATTCAACTTCATGTTATGGCTGTGTTTGTTAAAAAGTGTTGTGAGAGCAGGGATATGAACTCTACAGCCTTTCTCAGGTTTTAATTAGGGAAATCTTTCAGTTTGCAAGCTCCACTTGCTTTATCAACTAGGTAGAAGAAATGTTTTAATTTATATGTTAAAATTTAGTAATTTAATCAGTATACTGTTGAAAGACATGGGTAAGGACTGGTATATTTCTTCTGACCTGAGGAAATGCAGGAGAAATATCTTGTCTTACCATTTGAGAAATTAACTTTTGCAGGTGACTTTCCTGGCCTTCATTCTTGCTTTTGTTAAGTTATTAGTCTTCTCAGCAACACAGTGTGCCTTGTAAAATAAGTTTATTTGAATTTATCCGCTTTTAACAGTTTGTTGGCTTAGGGGTTTTGTTTGTTTGTTAACAGAGTGTATTTCATGTAAATCTTCATATATAAGTTTATGGAGGGTTAAGCTTTGAAATGCAATATCTTCTACATAGGGGTATTGCAGAACTAAAATTCTGAACATCCACTGGAGGCAAAGAGCTCATGATCACATGTACAAGTTACTGGTGTTTGAAAAGGTCACTTTCCCAGCCATCAAAAAATAAGTATTTCATACCCTGCACTGGGCAAGGGTGTCTGTTTCATGAACAGAGTATTTTGAGGGAGCATGAACACAAAAGTCACTGCTCTGATTTTGATCACCTGACTGACCAGGTCATGAAAGAGTGTAGGGACCTCATAAATTATGCCAGGAAGTAACTGGGGTGATGCCAGTTTTGCTGAGGTGGATGAACTCAGGATCAAGTTCTTTTTGTTTTACTTGAGTAGATATGAACCCAAGGGCCATTTTTTAATATGAATTATTTAACTCTCCTGTATTGTGAGTCAGTGAGGCTGTTCACAGATCTAAATTGAAAAAGAAAATAGATCTTAGTTATGATTTGCAAAGTTCAGAATTCCAGGCTTGCCAGCCCAGTGCATTGCATGGAGCATTCTGGAGAGTCTGTAGGATGAGGAATGTGTGTGCTTGTGTTGACTGAAATTAGCTGAGTCCACGTGTACATGAGTGAGAGTTTAATCTACCCTTGTCCCTTGCAGCTTCTGTCTCAAATATGTGTAGCATAATTTACTGAGCTAAATTATGTGTGTCTTTCTTTTCAATCCAGACAGATCTAGTTGTTTGTAAATCACTAGCAGTAAACTAGAAAATTAAATTCTGTAAATGAAATTAATTCGTATTTTTATAGTGATTCTTCAGAATTCTCAATTTGTTATTTACTGTATATTATACATCTTCATGCTGCTGTGTTATTTCTATTAGCTGACTAACTATGCAGGAAAACAAAATATCAGGGAAACCAATTATTAAGGAATATGGCAGGTAATGATTTTGTATTTCTGCAGTATCATCATTAGCATAAACTTATATTTAATGTTATTAAGCACTACTTGAAGTGAGTTGAGAATTTCTTGACTCATAATGTGGATAAGCTTAGGAGAAGTTACCGAGATTTTCTGTTCAATGCATTTCCATTCTTTCTTCAAGACAGAGGCATTCTGATCTATCAGAAGCCTGATCTTGCTGCAAAAGGAAGATTAAATGATTGGCATTACTGAAGTGTATTTTCTACTGTCTCTCCTTGTGAGTGCCATTTTTTTTTGCTGAAAACAGATTGGAGGAAATAAACTGAACGTGCAAACTGCTACAAGTCTGAAAATTACTCAATGTTTTGGCTGCAGTTAGGAAATGTTGTGTGATAATAGCTGGAACACAGATGTTGCCAGCTGTTTAACAACTCTGCTTCCACACACCACCTACCTTCTTCATTTCAGTCACCACTGCAGTGTGCAGCTCTCTAGGAAGGAATGCTGAGATCAGCCTTTTGGAATGTGCTGCAGCAGTGCCAAGGAACTGACCTGCAGAAGTGCAGCCACAATTGCAGGTTTGCTGTAGGTGGATGTGGAGAGAAATGAGGCTGGGGCTGTCGTTTGGGCACATTGCAGATAGGTGGGGAAATACTTTATGGCTCCTTGTGCATTCCTTTGTCTTCTCTGAGTGAAATGAATGGATGAGCATATTTGGGAGCATCTTTGGAAGTACTGGCTCCAGCAAGACTGTTTTTGCTTGCCATTCCAGCTGGAGTCAAGCTGCTCATGTTATGTCTCTCAACACAGATTTGTGAGGACAACAAACTGGGAAGAAATGTGGAAAAAAAAGGTTACAGATCTCGGAACTGTCAGAATTTGATCAGCCTTTTCTAGTATGAAGTGGCAGCTGTTTGACTAACAGCTATTGTGGAGGTTTTTTACTGGGGTTGTTACAGATTTCACCTCCAAGCTACTGAGGCAGTTTTTGTCCCACTGAGAAAACAAGTAGAAAAATTGAAGATACTTAACAAATTTTTCATATATAACATTTATAGTGTGAGAAGATGAGAGCTAATGATGCAAATTTTTTTCACTGTTAGCTTTTCTTCAAATTGTCTGCAATTATGACTTTATCTACCAGTTTCATTGTACTGTAGCTGTAGTTTATCAGTTCTCTGGGGTGGTGCCATCTTTGTTAGAAGCATTTATCCAGTTGTAGCACAGCAGAACTCTTACACTAAAAATTCTGTTTTCTGCTTTGAACTGCTGTTTTCATTGACATTCACTGAAACATGCCTATCCTCTTATAAAATTATTTCTGTAAAAAGGATCATGCTTTCATTTCATCCTAATCATCTGTGTAGTTTCCAGTTATTTCAGGTTTAATCAGAGAGTGGTTGGAGAGTTCCTGACTGTTAAAGAAGGAACATAAAAATGTGTCCTTTCTTGACCTGCAGTATTTCAAACCTGTCATATTCCCTTGAGTCCCTGACACGCTTGTTTTAATGTTTTGAAAGGCTCTGTTGGCAGTGTATCACAATTTCAGAGATTCTCAGGCAGTTCAAAGAGGTGACTCTAAACCATGTAGCCACAGTGTCACTGCTTGCTATTAGCTGAAAATGCCATGGGGACACAGGTGAGTTTTGTTCACCAAAAGTGAGGGTGAACCCCTGGATCTGTCATTCCGTGTTTGAACTGGCAGCTGCTGACCTGTGCCTTTCTGCTTGGGAGATTTGCTTGTATGATTTAAGCTGGGAATGGTAATTCTTAATTGCTGGGAAACTGTTCCTTGAGGTTCAAGTTCAAACCCATCTCATTGAGGGGGTATTGATAAAGGCCTTGCAGGAAGGTGGTTGCACCTTCAGGCACATTCAGTTCTCAACAGCTTGTTCTTCCAGTCTCTGTAACTTCCTGGGTTTGGAGACATGCATCTCCTCTTAGTTGCCATTATACATTACAGGCACTAATAAACTTCTGAAATATTCCTCCTTTCTTTCAAATTAATGTCTGTATATCTTAGGAAATGAAGATGTGATCAGACTTCTTGTATTTCCTCTCTGTTGTTGTTTAACATACTGTTCCTTGGGAACTTCAGCCTCTGATTTAAAAACTGAAACAAGCTGTTACTCAAATAGCAGGTATGTGCATGCAGTGATGAACTCCCATTAGCAGAAGCCCCTTCTGTCCAGAAGAGTTGTCCATGGTTCTTAATCACTAATGAGCCCAAAAAATCAAAATATGAGGGCTTGAAGGCATTGTTCCGTAAAGATATGTGCTTGTATTAAAACCAGATTAAATGTCTGGCATGAAATGTTATTCTTCTGTTTTGTAAATTAAGAAACAAACTTTCAGAATCTGATTGCCATAAACTCTCCCTACATGTATCTTCATCTGTTTAGTAGTTAAAGAGGGCATTTGGAATTGATGGTGAAGCTTTTACTCTTTTCTGAGTTTACTGGCTTTGCTGTGGAGTACCTTGTGAGTTACCTGCTTCACTTGACTGCAAACTCATCATTTTTTTTCAGTGATCTAACTGTGAGAAAGATCAAAGGTGGTCTCCAGTGACCACAGAAAAACAAGATATGGAAAGGCATATGTCTGCATTTGTTGAAAAAATGCATCAAGGTGGGAGCTGCTTCTACAGCAAAAATTTCCTGACCAATAGTGATGCTTAATTAAAAGATTCCATAAAAAGATTGTGAAGCTCGTAAGAGCTCCACATAGATCTTTCCATGTAGACCTGTTTGTTACTATGCTCAAAAAGAGAAAGATGCTCAATGCAGACAGCTTCTTGAATTTGAAGTGTTTTCTTTGTTGTCCCCTTCTTTCTCAGTTTAATTTGGGAGTAGGAATAGAAAAGTTGTATTTTTTTCCTATGATTTTGCAAGTACTGACAGATCATTCATCTCAGGTGAATTGTGGGTGCCCTTTGAGTGCCTGGTACTGAGTTGGAGAGTGTGGGGCTGCTTGGGATCAGGGTGTTTCCTTTGGTAGAGCTGTTGACAGGCCAGTTTTTGGAGGTCCCAGGCATTTCACTTCTCTGTTTCAAGAAGCTGAACTGAACAATAGCAAAGAAGGATTTTCCCTTCTAGTCTGAGCAGGTGCAGGATAAATGAATGGACAGTTTGATGAAATGAAAGATTTTGGAGATGCTGTTTTATTGCCCAGTGAGTGAAACATTCCTCCTGGTGTTGCTGCTGGTTGTATTTTGCATGGAATAGGTGCCATGGAAAGAAGGTGGTGCTGTTATGGGAGTGGAGTTCTCAATCCTTTTTTTTTTTATTTTGAGCAGCCAAATATGAAAGACTTTGGAAAAGCACAAGATGCCTAGTCTGTAGTGTGAGCTCAAGAAAGCACCTCAGTGCTGAGCTATAATTAGTGTCATTTTCTGTGGACTTGTACTTGGTTGTAAAAAGTAGATGTGTATTGTGCATGGAGTTGTATTTTTAGGGGTTTTGTTTGTTTGTTTGTTTGGTTTTGTTTTGTTTTGTTTTGTTTTTACTTTCTGAAGTGCAGAAACCCCATTTTTAAGGGAAAGTGATGAAGTTACCACTGTGGAGCTCAGTGTGGTCCACACAGCCTGGCTGAAGGGGCCAGCAAATGGTTTTTATTTGAATTTACCCAAATTAATTTAATAAACACATCCTGAAACAACAACAGCTTTGAGTATTATTCTCACACCTGTCTATTGATTTAGTTTTCCTTTTGTTCAATTAAGCATGTGAGTGAAGTGCAACAAAAGCATTGGCTCAGTGTAAATTGTGTGTGTTTGATAAAGCCTGGTGCCCGTGCTGGGGGGAAGAGCCCACAGCAGCTGAGGCTGCAGAGCTGCAGCAGCAGGGCAGGGATGGGTGTGAGGGCACCCGGGGCAGGGATGGGTGTGAGGGCACCCGGGGCAGGGACGGGTGCGAGGGCACCCGGGGCAGGGACGGGTGTGAGGGCACCCGGGGCAGGGGGGGGTGTGAGGGCACCCGGGGCAGGGACGGGTGTGAGGGCACCCAAGGCAGGGATGGGTCTGAGGGCACCCAGGGCAGGGATGGGTCTGAGGGCACCCGGGGCAGGGATGGGTGTGAGGGCACCCGGGGCAGGGATGGGTCTGAGGGCACCCAGGGCAGTGCTGGGCTCCCAAAAACCCCTGGGCTGCTCCAGGACCCCTCCTTCCTTCCCTTGGGAAATCAACTCCTCTTCATTCATTCCCCAGTGCTGCTGCTCACAATGGACACTGCAGAAGAGGAGGTGTGCTCATCATCAATGAAATTCCTATAAATCTGGGTTGTTCTGAGTGCCTAAAGCAGATTTCTATTTATGTCACTTTATTTTCTGCTGTTTGCCTGTTTGGCCTTGTTTGCATTGCATGTATGTGTGTACATAGTTAGGTGACAGTAAATCCAGATATTGCCTGAGACCTTTGAAAATTTTTCTGCTAAGTTTGGTGAGTGAGGTCACCTGAAAACAGATTTATTTACAGATTCTCCTTTACATAGCTCTTATATTCCAAGTATATGATTAGAGAAGGCATGTGTTTATTTAGCATTTATTTTAAATTTCTTTTGTCCATTCGTTCCTTGGGGGAGATTTCTCCTCATCCTGTCTGCTGTATATCTGCTAGGGAAAAACCATTAAAGACTTCCATGTGAACAGAGAAAATTTAATTTCTTTGGAAACTTCTGTTAAACTTCTGGGTTTTAAAAACTATTTTTCAATGTAACTCATTGCTATTATTGTTACCTTCCCTACTCTCACCTAGGAGACAGAAACAAACTAAATATACTTCCCTTTTTGGTGTAGGCTCTTTTTTTTTCTGTCTGACATGAGTGAAAAATAATTTGGAAAGTGTTTGTCTAATTACTGAAGTTTTGTTCTCAGCTTGAAATGGAACAAAAGGTGACCAAACTCTGCCTGTAGAAACTGAAGTCTGGCAACACATTTGCTGAATTCAATATCATAAATGCAACAGCTTTGATAGAAAATTTGTGATTGCATAAGGTACAGTTGAGTAAAAGATTTTATTACCTTAGTTGTTTAATACTATAGTTGCTAAAATTCCATAAACTTTTACCAGTACAGTGCATGGTTGGGCCTTTCACTGCTATCAGTGGCCTCTGAAGCTGAAAAATTTTTAAGTGGTACAATCATTTTGGTTTTACTCATTAGAATTTGTTTTGCTTTTTGAACACTGGTTTTGAATCCATCCAGGTTCCCCAAGATTATTTCACTATGAGTACATTCTGTTTTCCACTCCATGGTTACCTCTCTAGTTATCAATAGTGAAGAAGCTGTTGAAGTCCAGTTTGCAGTTACCTTTATTTTATAGTTGCCCAGCCTGAGTCTAAGCAGCTGAATGATTGGTGTGTCTCAGTTTTGTCTGGGATGTGATTTATATTTTGTGCTGTTCTTCCTCATCACCTAATTGTTTATTGTTGTATTTGGGATTATGCCTCAAACTATTATATTCTTGTTTTCCCCCTTCTTTATTTCTCCCTTCATGAACTTGGAAAGTATCACAGAACAAGGCAGCAGTGCAGTGTGTGTGTAAAGCTGTTACTAAAAAAATTGAGCCAGAATTATTAAAAGAAATAAAGGTCATTCAGGGTAAGAGTTCATAGAGTTTTCCAGCTTTAGAGAACAAAGCTGTATTAATAAAAAAGGGCATTTAGAAGTTTTTGTGGTTATAGTGCCCCCTCTTTAGCTGGAGTTTACAGAATACTGATGCTCTCTGATAGCCTAAGACCCAGATCTGTAGATGTGTGACTTTTGCCAGTAGCATCCAAATGACTCTGTTTTCTTAGGGAACGAGGCCATTCCTGTCAGACTGGGTGGTTATGAAAACATGACTTCGACCTCTTTGCTGCAGAGGATATTTCATTTGGTTTGAATACTTTTCATGCTGATTTAACCTTTTAAAATCAAGTGTATTCTTTTTCATTTGTGTGAATGTAAGAGTTCTCTCTGTTGTACAGGATCATAAACAGAGGGACCTTTTAGCACCAGAGCAAATGTTGTATTTTGTAAAAGATGAGGGTAACATTGTGCTAAGCATTGAAATTCCTTGCTTTCTGGTGGATTTCTTTTTTATTCTCTTTTTTTCGTTTGGATTTAACAAGAAGATGTCTAAGGATCCTTAGCAACTTGTAAAGGAGTGAACAAACTTCAGTTAAAATATATCTCCTACTGCTTATAAGAAAACCAGGTTTTAATTTCCAAAAATCAGCTTTGTATTTGGCATAAAGAAATAGGATTATGGTTCTTTCTTGTGGGAAATAGGGTGAAGGTTTTATTGGAACATTTGCTTGATACAGTACTGGAGTTCCAGTGCTTTATTGATAAAGTGGATTAGATGGTAAATAATATCATTGTAGTTTTGAAGTAAGTCATGTACAGAGGTTGGGAAATCAGAAAGGTTTTTTCATTCTGGCTTTTTTCATCATTGGCTTTGAAAATCAGTAACAGCTGTCATGGTTATTACTAAACATATCCTAAATGCAAAATACAGAAAAATGCTTTTGACAATGTAGTCCTCCCATCTTTTATAAACTTACATGTGATAAGGGTGAGTTTTATTTTTCTTTTATTTTATCTTTAACCTTGAATTGTATTAAATAGTTGGATCTACTTCTAAAATTTTCTTGGTCATGTGTTGTTTTGATAAAACTATAGTGGCACCTTTGCAGTAAGGTCATTCAACTCTTCAGGCTCTAGATATTTGAGCACTAATATCTTTTTTGTTGCCATTGACTTGATGGGAAGTTTTAATGTGAAAGTTCTTGGAAATTCAATATTGAGGTTTTGTGCTTTAATAAGAATCTCCTTAGAATGATCTCAGTGTGAGGTACTGTTAAAAGAGTGTCTGTAGAACAGGAATTCAGGGCTCCTTTGAATTCTGTTTGCCTGATCAGTTTATTTGGAAATGCTCTGGGAAGAAATAGGCTGTGGAAGCTTTAACCAGCATCTAAGAAAGACTGATTCTTTAAAAGGGAGGAAATATGGCACCAACAGGGAAAAGAATATAGGTAGAAACCTCAGGAGCCTAACTTTAGGGAAGAAAATTTGTGCTACAGCTGTTATAGACTCTAAAATCACAGTCTAGAAAGGATTTAGTTTTGAACAGAAAATAATATAATTTTGAAAGGAATCTCTCCTAACTGTTCAAGGCAAGATAGCAAAGTTACTAACTCTTCACAAAGCAACCTATCTTTTTGTATGTAAATAAAATAGATCTTTATGCTACAAGTAGAAGCAGTATTAACATGAAATCTAAATCTAGGTGGTGTTTTTAAGCCATTGTCAATGCTAATGCATTTTATGAGTGTGGGTACTTTCCTTTTCCTTAGAATTTTATCATTTCACAAGTACTAGTTTTTGTGCTCATGAAATATGACATATTTGTAGATCTAGAGACCAAGGGCTTTTCATTTTCAGTGAAACAAGGTACAGCCAGACTACAGAGAACATTTCCTCCTATTGCTGTGGCTGAAATCTCACGGTTTGAATGGAGGTTGCTTGCTGATCCTCCCCGTGCCAGTGCAGCTCTGGGAGCTGTGGAAGAGCTGCTGAGTCTCCAGAGCACTGTAGGGCTGTGGCTGCTGTGGGTGCCTGCTCAGATCCCAGCAGCTTTGATCCCTTCCAGCCCCAACAGCATCCAGTTGAATGCACAGAGTGTGGAGTCCCTTAATATCTGTTCCATTTGCATTTCTGACTGCAGGCCAGTAAAATGATGTTAATTTAGCAGCATATTCTGATGTGTGTCAGTGCTGTACTGTGACCCTTTTGATGTTCACTAACAGAGTGCTATTTATTCCAGGATGATGTGATGATGCCCCAGCGGGTTAGGCTGCAGCACGAAGTTGCCATTCAACACCCAAACAGTGTGAGTACTTTCTGCTTGTATATTGTGTATTTGTGGGTTTTTCTTTTACAGAGTTCCGGATACATCTTTAAAAGGATATGAAAATTTCACAGTGGGGCTGGTGGAGGCAAAGCAATAACCAGTGTATTCTTTGCCTTTAATTTTAATCCTTGCACTGAATAGGAGCTTTGATTGAACTTCTTTTCTTCCTTTTATTTTCTCTGTTCAGAAAACCAGATCTCATTACAACAGTGATAGTCTTTTGCAAATAAGTCTATAGGTTTGGCTAATGTCTGTAATCTAAAGGAGAATGCCTTTTTTATGTAGCCTTTCTAAGTCATGTGAAAAACTGTAAAGGATTTGCTACAGCTATGGTTTATCTGCTTTTAATGTTTAAGAAACTGTAAACCATAGGGAATGTGTGGGTTGTTAGCACTGATGAGCTGGCCTACAGCTCAGCTGATGTTTCTTCCTATGTCTGCCTGCAAAAGAAAACATTATTACAATTCCATGCTTCATTCCTCTGAAATAAACTGTCAGAAATATCCTGTGAGATAGTTTTTCTCTGATCTAAATGATTTTGATTTTATATGATTTTCTGTGATTAGGGTCAGTATTCTTTAGAGAGAATTTGTGCATATATTCGACTTACCCAAAAATGTTATACATACATACATACATACATATATATATATATAAATATCTTGTTATGGCAGGTAGTTAATTTGTCAATACTATTGACACAGATATTCCTTTATAAACTTGAAAACTGACTTTGTGTTCCTATCAGCAACATTAAGCAAAATCAGCCTGATTGTTTTCACATTTCTGACATTTTCTCTTCTGAGAGCCATTTCAATGTGCAGGAGGGTTCTGGGAAGGCAAAGGCAATTGACTTGGTCTGTCAAGGAGGTGTTTCCTGCAGGTATCTGAACAAAACACACTGTTTTAGGATTATCACTTCTGTGAACCAAACACCTTTTGACCTTTTCCTCCAAAACCCACTTGCTTCAAAGTAGAGATGATTGCAGCCTTTTTAGCTGAGGAATGTCTGCCAAACAACCTGCTGCTTACTGGTGGGATGTGTACCTGCTCATCACACCACCTGTAGCAGGGCTCTTCTGAAATCTGATAATCCTTACAATGTAATTTATTAAATTATAGCTTCAGTAGTACCTGAGTAGCAGTTAACCTAGCTCGCATTATGAACACAATAAAATAATAAATTGAAGGTTGTTTTTGTTCTGATATCAATCAGTTAATGTAATTCTGTTGTCAGATGCCAAAGAACCAGAGAGGCAGGTTCATCCAGTAAGCTTGTTTTATGGAAATTAGTGTTAAGAGCTATCATATTTCTTGCTTATATGGCTTCTACAGATGTAAATTAAGACTTTTTTAATTAGTCTAAACTCAACTAAACAGTTTGTAGTCTTTTTAGAAAGCACTTCAACTGTTTTGTTTATATTCTCTTATACTGTAGTGCCCAACAAGCTTCAGTATGAACTGTGAAAAGACAATCAAACAAGTAATAAAGAGGATCTGAGTAGACTGAAGGATGTGTCTTTATGATCTGTTCTAAGCAACACAACCTTATTATTCCCATGTTCTAAATTCATCTAAACTTAGCAGTTTAGGTTAGTGTGGTTTCAGTGTGGTACCTGTGGTAGCCTGCCCTTGGCTGGGTGCTGTCTCTCCTCAGCAGGACTGGGTGGTGGGAGACAAAGAAGATGGAAAACCCCGTGGATCAGGATAAAGGTAACTTGTGAAAAGCAGAGGAAGAGTCCTTTGGTCAGTTTGGCTTGGCTGCCCTGACTGTCACTCCCAGACCTCTCCCACCCCCAGCCTGCTGGGGAGGGGAGTGTTGGGGACACAGCCTTGGTGCTGAGGGAGCAGGAGCCACAACACTGCTGTGTTACCAACACACAGCACTGGGAGGGCTCTCCTGGGGAAAAGTAACTCTATTTCCACAAGACCCAGCACATTTTCCATGATACAGGTATAGAAAATGTGTGGAATGCCTATGTGAAGTATAACCTGAGTAAATGTTGGATCTTACAGAACTCTAATTCTAAGGCCTGAAGGAGAAAGGGAAACATATCCAGCTGTTTCTGGTGAGCAAATAGATCCATTTGGTCCAGAGCCCCTCAATATTTCTGACACAACTTTGAGAAAAGCTGACCTTCTGGTCACAAATCTACTGACCAATGTAAGGGTGGATTTCTAGTCTTAAAAGAATGATCTCTCTCTGCTGTCCTCAGAATAATCATGTCATTCAGTTTTCTGGCCTTGGATGTTGGGGGATGTTTTGAATGAAGTTTTGTTCTGTATTTGAAGTTCTGGCCTGGCTTCAGTCAGCCTGATAAACAAGAGTAGGTGGAGGGGGAAAAAAAAAACAAAAAGGCAGAAGGTTGAGAAATGCAGCTCACATGAAGCAGTGAGCTTTTTTGGTTTGTTCCTGAAATTCTAATTTGCAGACTTGCACTTTCCACTGTTTTGCAACTTTTCCTGACCTGGATTTTTAACTTGATGTAGTCTCAATTTACTTTCAAAACATTTATTCCTTATCCTAGTCCTGCTGATTGTTCCTGGGGGTCAGATTTGAAGACTGCTGTTCCCAGTGGGCCCTAATATTGTAGGCTTCAGTCTACTGTTGTCATTACCACAGACCTACAGGTAGGAAAAGAGGAAAAGTCTCCAACTTTCTCCACCAAGAGAAACCTCCCTGAGGTTCTTCCTCTTCCATGTTACTCTTACATGCAGATTGCCTTGCTCTGACTTGAAGCCTGGTTACTGAACAGCAGAACCAAACATATCAGATGCCTCTGGGATCCTCCCAACAGGTTATTCTTTAAGGAAATGTGTGTCTCTGTCTCTGAAAAAGTGAGAAGCTTGCCCCAGGTTCAGGTCCTGGAACATGGCTGAGGTAACAGCAGCAGCCTTTGTGTCTCCCACCTCAGTGAGAAAACAACAGCTGGAGTCAGAATGTGGCAGTGGAAATAAAGAACATTATTTCCTTTTTATTTCACGGGCTGAATAGGAGGTGGATTTGTACCAGTGTCACAATGAACACCTTTCTCCTTGTTGTGAAATTACTATCCTCTGTCTCAAACATGCAGGATACCTGGGCATGTGAGAGAACACTGAATATACCATTTGCATTTCTTCAATGAGAAATTCTCACTATTTAGCATCTCTAAGGCAGATTTTTGGCATATTCTGTAGCTTGGATTTCAATCAAGAGTGGCAGTGCCTGAAGCCATTTTTATCTGTTGCATTATCTGCTTGTGTTAACCAACTGCCTGAATTCTGCATATCTTTGATGGTTAATGTGACTCTGAGATAGTTGGCTGGATCGAGTGAACAGGAACAATGCCTGGCACTGGTGGCTCACAGGCCTGTTCACCTGCTCCTGGGAGAGCTGGAAACAAATATTGCACAATCAGAGAAATGAGCAGATGAATGGGAGCTGAGCTGCTCCTTTCTTCAAGGCACAGCTCTAGGCCAAAGGCATTGGCTGTTTCTCTCCCACCCCTACTGAACTTCACAAATTAACTACATTTGGAAATGAAGTGGGTTTCTTATTTTTATCTGGAAACATATTTTTTTTAATTTTGAAAATCATAAGCTAATAAATAAGGGTTTTTTTTAATGTCACTGTACCCTGTGCTGTTCTACTTGTCTGGACCTGTCAGACATTTCTGCCACGTGTTGAAAAGTAGAAAGTTTTTTCCCCAGACCTTTACAGAGTGCTCTGCTTATAGAGAGCATTAGTTTGAATAATTTCATTCTTTTCTTGTGACTAAAATCAGTTGATTCTTGATTATATCAGCCCTTTTATCTTCCACCTTATGAATTTAAATCAGTATCTGAAATTGCAAGTAAAGATCTTAGCAGCAGCAGCATAAAAAATATACAATGACTGGATTCTCTTTTATAGGTGTCATTACAGTTTTAATGGTACATGAAGTAGATATTCATGTAGAACAGAGATTTAAGGTCAGCATTCTGATCTAAAATATGTCTGTCATGATAATGAGATCTGATTTACAGACTGATAATGTTCCAACTATTTTTGCATTGACAATACACAGGGTTTTTTTATAGGAGTTAATCCATGAGGGCAGTTCTGAGAAAATGTACTAACAAATACTGAGCTTTTTTTGTGCTGAGTGCAAAAAGATTCACTGACATTCTTGCACCATCTCTCAGTGAGTGCCATAGTTTAGATCCAGCTCCTGACCTTGGAGGTGGGGAGGGAGAGAGGGAATTCCAGGTAGTCTGGACCAGTTCCCATACACTGTTCTCCTGCATGTCAGAGCACTTCCAATTGGAGTGTGCACTACTTGTTTTGTACACAGAGGAGCACTGGATTAAATAGTGTGTTCCAAGTGATTTGTTTTGCTCAGTATTTAAGACATTGTGTATTCAACTAATGGAAAAAAACATGCAGACAACTGTTGCCATCCCATCTCAGGTGTGTAACTGCCCTGTAGAAACTCCTTTGGTAGCATTGCAGTGCAGCATCACTCACTAACACTGCCTTGTACTGCAGAATTGTCAGGGTGGGCTGTTTGGAGTAGCTGTGCCATAATATATCACATTAATATGTGGGGGGGTTCCTGTTTATTATCACTGGAATAAAGGCAGAAGATTGGGCTTTTTCTGTCTTGTGCCAGGCTAGGCTGCTTCATGATGAAAGGAAGCATGAGATAAAAAATTAAAATGTGAAGAAAAATAAATAGGGAGGCCACCTTAGACACTGGCAGTTTGGGAATACTGGCAGTCCTCAGGGTGTAGTAGTGATTTTTACATTCCACATATTTTGGTCACCTCTGAAAGCTCTTAAAGCCTTTTGTTTGCTCTATCTTCTTATTAGTCTAATGTTAGAGTAGTCCTAAATTATCAGCTACCTTTCAGACTGCATGCAGTGCTTCCTCTTACATATGTTCTCTTGGGGGTCCAAATAGTTATTATGCACTCTGGTAATACATTGCATTTAGACATGGATTTATTCTGTCTAAGGAACAAGGTAGCCTTGTTTGTATGGCTGTAGCTGGCAGAATTGGCATAATGCATGTCTCCTGTACCTATGTCTTGTTCTTAAAATACTCTTTTGTTACATAGCACTAATTGGAATTCAGAAGCTCTAAAACTTGTATGGATTTTTCATGTAATTGTACCAGGCACTTCTTGCATGGTTTCCAGTTAAAAAAAAAAAAAAAAAAAAAAAAAGGGAGAGTTTATTAGATGTTTTGCTGTTCTAGTGGAGTTCCAGTGTTTTGTAAATTCATTCAGAAGTGACCTGCAGTTTAAATGTGTTCATGAACTACTCAGCACATTTGGATCATGGTCTGATGTGGAGTGTTAGGAGGATATGTGGGGCTGGGGGCTTAGCAAGTGGAACCTTGCTCCATCTCAGCAGCTGTGAGGAAGCAGTGCTGAGCCCTGGCTGGTGTTTCCTGCCTTACAGCAGCCTTACAGCAGCTTTACAGCTTCTGGCCAGCCTGGCACAGGCAGACTGAGGTTATATCTGCCTGTGAAAGACTGACATGGCCTTGAGATCAGGTCTTGTGTAAGTGAAGAGATTCATGCACTGGACAGGGACTTGGGTTAGGAGTGGGAAAATGCAAATTTCCCTCCAGAGTGGAATTGCCAGTCCTTGCCTGCTGTTTTAAGGAAGTGGTCAACAACATTGTTCTGTGTCTGAGCCTTTATTCATGAGGGATTTTATTACCTTTTGTCTACTTAAATTAAACAGGGTTTTAGTCTGGACTGCAAAAGCAGGTACGTAGTATCTTCTGCGTAATTTTGTGATGTGAAAAGACCATCAGTGTATGTGAGGTTTTATTAAACTGTCATAAAACATAACTACCTAATGCTGAATATTACCTCTCTGGCTTACATTTAAATTCCATTCTGTACCTCCCTTCAAATTTCATCCTTCCTGTGTGCAACGAGGTTGTTGGTGATGTTCTCTCATTCTGTGTCTTTAATACTGTAGTCCAGGTCTTACCATCTCCCCTTAAATGCTTTGTCTTCCAGTTGTGGCACAAAGCTTAGCAGATTCTTCTTTGATAAATGCTTTTATTTTGGACATGAAATTGATTAAAATCTTCTTTATGTAGAACTTAAATAATTTTTTTTCTCCTCAGTTAATTTGCACAACTCTGCTTCTGACTCCCTTACTCAGCGTGTTTGAGACAGATCCGTGTGTGTTGCCCAGGCACGTCCCAGCAGCACTGCCTGTAGAGTTCAGCTTTAATATAAGAATTAATACATGCAACAGCTATTGGAGACATTAATTGAGTACTGTCATGTCTTGAATGACAAACCAAATTGGTTTGCATAACCCTGGTAGTAGAAGTTTGCTCCACTGGAAGGGCTGAGTAGATCTGAAGAGGCTCTGGGCCATCTTTGGTATAGACAGAAGGGAAAATGAGATTATATTCCTGAGCTGGTTACATGCAGTTGTTGATTGTCCAGCATCAGTTGATTTTTGATGTAGGAGAAAAACATGTCCAGATAAATATTTTCACAAACAAGTCTTAACTAATTTGGTCAGCAGATTTTTTTTATATATTCAGTTCCCTTTTACTGCACACTGTTATCAAACTACCAAGTCTTACATATTTCTCCAGCATGTGGAAAATGTGACTCTGAATTAAGGCTATCCAATATAGATACTTATAAAAATATTTGTAGTTATGACTTCAGGAAACTGTCATTAAGGCTTTTAAAAGTAATTTATAATATTTCAAAAATCTTCTCTTGGTATGAAGGGTAGAAACTAAAGCAGCAGTTGTATGAAGCTTTTGTTCTGCAGTGGTGACTGTGGAATATGTTTAAGGGGAAAAAATAGGATTCCATTTCTTTTTTTGCACAGAAGAATATGAAAATTCTCTCTTTGACAATGTGAATATTATTCTTAGGTTTTCATTATTTGGGCCTTTTCATGTATATCACCCAGATCTGCTGGAATTTAACTGTCTTTGCTTTTTATTAGGCAGCTTCCTTAAAGATTTTTTTTAGTTTGGTATTTGTGAAAAAAAACCACAGAGCATTTTCAAAGTCACAATGTCAGTCTAAGTCTGTTACACATTTAATCAAATAGCCCAAATGGGAACCATCCCAACTTACACAACTTTGTAATTAAATTTGTGTTTAATATGGCCTCCACATGCCAATAACCCCATCAAAAGGTTGAGATTACTGGAGTTTGATATTCATGAAAGGCTGATTATAGTGTATACTTTCAACATATTTCATTTTTAAAACTATGTCTGAAGAATAAAATGTTTGAAAATCAAGATCCTCTCCTCCTAGTGTTCAGGCATTTTGCTGAGGTGTTAACTATGATAATCCAATCAGACTTTGTGGAGCTACAGACAAAAGAAATCAGTATCTCTTCAGTGTTACTCAGAGTTTTCCCCAAAATGTTTTCCCCAAAATGTCATGTTCATATTTCATGAATTCAGATGTGTGACATCTTTTTAAATGTTCCTGGGTTGTGGTACTGAGCTGGGCTCATTCTGATGACACCACCTTGACTTCTTGTTTTTCATATGAATTCACTACAGGAAATTCAGTCTTCCTTGTTTTTTAATTACTCTCTTTTTATGTGCTGAAAAGAAACATGCAACATCCTTTTGTGGCCTTTGGACTTGAACCAGTGTCAAGTAGAATGTTTAACAGGTGTTCTTAAATATGGATTGCTCCAAGATAAGAACATCTGTGGAAATGGATATTCATCTGACCTAAAGGATTCTTTGGGGAATCAGCACTATCAGCATATTTTATAATTTTTAAAGCATGCTTTAAATACACTAGGGTGTGTTTTGTATATTTACACCTAATGCAAATTACCTCACAGGTGTCATGTTTGAAGAACAGTTTCCTCCCTTGGAAATGATGGGGAGAGGAAACACATTTTACTACCTTCTTCCTTCAGTATATAGTTTTGGAAAGATTTGAACCATGTAAAAATATTTCTGTAGTTTATTTTTCCTTTTTGATTGCATTAAATGATGATCACAGAATCTTTCTTGAAGGAAATTACTGCATGGAAATTACTACAATAAAAATAATAGAAGTAGGGTTTGGAGACAGCAGAGGTGACATCTACCTTTCCTTTACACATCAAGATGTAGGCTTGATTAATTAAAGCTGTTATTAAACATTCAGGATAAAGGAAATAACTCTTACTAGCTTTTTAGTTTAGGATTTTGCCATCTGTGGGCTCTCATAAAGAGGCGTATTGGGGAAAAAGGTGTCATGCCCTAGAGAGAATCCTCCCTCTATTGCTTGTTATTTGGATAGTCTTTCTTCTCACAGAATGTTCTCTAGGATCAGATGTTATGATTGTCCTAATTAAAGCTTCACTAAAGAATTAATTACATTCTCTTCAAAGAGGTTTACATCATTCTGTCATATTTCTAAAATGACACACAGCACTGCACATTCTTCCTGAGACTGTAGAATAAAGATTTGTGCTTTATATAACCTTTGAAAGTTGCTTTTATTTTGTACAGAAAAGCCGTGGATTTTTTCATGTTAAAATGCATGTTTTCCCAATACCTGTTTCAATAATAAAGTTCCATAAAAGAAGACACATTATATGAAGAACTCCTGAGTATGTTTGTACATTCAGTGCCTACTGCCTTATGAAGAGTTTATGCTTTTGCCTGTCTTTGTTCATTTCCTCTGTTTTTTTAAAACAAGAATGGAAAATTTTGGGATAAAATTGAAGACCAATTAAGTTTTCATCCTCATTTCCTCTTTAGTACAACGGGTGGGTTCTGACCCATAGGCTGCCTCCTGAATAAGGAAGATTGTTTGTGGTAAAGGAAGTCGTAGTGATTAAAAAACTCAAAAATGCCACATCTGCAGAAAGTGTGTTGGTTTTAATTACTGTCAACTCATTTAAACTTTGCTTCCTCTCACCCGCTTCCTTTGCCATTTGTATGTGCAAGGGAAAACATAAAACCCAAAAATGATGAAAATAAGAAACATCTCTACCTGAATATTGCATTTAAAAACAGCCACCAGTGAAAAGCTGGAACAAGTTCTGGCATGTAAGTGGCTGGGTGTAGAGTGCTGGGGGTTGTACATATCCCATATAGGATTGAAATATTCCTGTGTCTCAGTGGAGCAGTTTTGTAACTCACAGAACACTGACTACATGTGACTGTCAGCAGAATTTGGTAATGTTTGTAGTAACCCTGCCTAGTTCCTCTGAACGTGAGCAGAACTCAGAACTGACTGAATGTGCTCGTTGAATTCTTATTTCAGACATCACAGCTAACCCAGGGTACTGTCACCTGGAGAATCTCATTTTGTATTGTTATTTGTACTGTTTTAGTTTTATCATAATTATATTGTACTGGCTTTGTAGTGCTCTAACTCCTGAAAATGTTTTACATGCAGTGGCATAAAGTACATAAAGTCACATCCGTGACATTCATTCTGATAATCTTACTTAGATACAATTCATTAAATCCACTCCCAGTTATGTGAAGTGGTAGAGTTATTGCAGAAGAGAGATTCAGGTGCCTAAGTATAGATCTAGAATGCTTTTGGCTCCTGTCTGAGACCATCCAGATAGGACTGGCAGATGCTGGAGGCCTGGGCCTTTGGTGAAGCGGTAGCTGGAGCCAGGCAGGACTGTAGGGCCACAAATTTGATCCTTGTATTTGGCCACTTCTCCCACAAAGTTCATTTTAAGCAGTTTTTATTTTTAAAATTTACTTGTGTGGCCTTTCAGTGTATGTATTTGTTGGTCCCGAAGATAAACCCCCTATTTTATGCTCTTACTACTCTTCCTATCACTGTTTCTTGCTGCCGTTAACTATAAATTCTTTTGTATTTTTTTCCAGAGAGGCCAATGCTGATTGCAATTAAAGAAATAGCTAAATGAACTCTAAGTTACCTTTAATACGTGGAAAAATAATTGTCTGTCTAGAAAGGGAATTACCTCATCTGCTGTTGCAGAAAGGATTGTCATGGTTTTCTCTCCTAATGAGAGTTTTACTTTTCCATGAACTGCCATAGTCCTTTGCTATGAGCCAGAAAGTTTTTTGTTCATGGTTCATGTTACTGCTTCCTATACAAGTAATGTTAATACTGCATTTCAGCAAGCTTGCAGTTGGAATAAGAAGTCTATTGCATTTGCTGTATACATTACATAGTTTAATCTAGATACAGGTATGTGCCACTATACAGCATTTGTGATAATAAAAATAAACTTGTCTAATTAGATCAAAAAGTTGAAACTTGGATGAACTCCATTTTTGCATAAGAACAGATACTCAAAATACTGACAAGAATATTTCTAGTACAGAGTTTCTTGTACTTACTGGAAGGTCTGAATAAATGTAAAATAGGCCAGGAAGGTTTTTAGCAAAGTATTTTTAAAGTTGTGAGAGAAACAATGAAAAACTTTTCACTGCAGATTGAAAGCTCTAAGGAATATTCAGTGAAGTGAATATAAAAGCTCTGTGAGACATGGAGGAAATGGAATCAGTGTGCAGTTGCTTCTGCTGCCACACCTTACACAGGGGAGCTGGAGGAAGCTGTTTGTACTCTAAATAATCTGGTTTTCATTGTATGAAAGAAGCTGGTTATATGAGCTCGGCTTTGTAGGCGCTGAGTCAAAGGCTCCGCTTGGTGATGTTTATCTTGCAACCACAAGTCAAAAATCCCAGTCACAGATCCCAGTGACAGATCCCAGTGACAGATCCCAGTGACAGATCCCAGTGACAAATCCCACTCACAAATCCCAGGCACAGATCCCAATCACAGATCCCAGGCACAGATCCCAGTGAGGTGTCAGAGCCCCATCAGGGGGCAATGGTAGAGCTGAAGAGCAGAAAGGTGGGGAGTTTGTTTGGCTGATGATCTAGAAATCAATTTGGTTGCATCATGGCAATTTTCACATTTGTCTGTAAAACAAAGCTCTTAAATGATGATAAAAGTGGCCTTGAGTGGTGTTGGTTCTGCAAATGAAAAGGAAGCAGGGCTGAGGGCAGAGGGGAGTACAAACATTGCACTTCTTACAGCCTGGTAATTTTGTTATGAGTTTGTAGCTATTTTCCTGTTGTGTTGCAAGGTCAAAATGCAGCTGTTCTCCATAAGAAGCATTAGTGCCGTTCAGTGTATTTTGCTGTGATGCCATTCTGAATACAGAGGGTGGTTTAGATGGTGTTTTGTGATGTTGTCTTCTGCAGGAGGGAGAGCCTTTCTTTTATGTGCCCTGCTGATGGGTCTGGTACATCCTTGGAAATCCTATGAAAGGCCATTAAACACCAACTGTGTCTGCTTTGCTCCTTTGCTTGTGAAAACAGGAGTTGTCAGGTTATGGTGGTGGGTTTGGTTTTCTGCATGAAGAGGAGTTAAGACAGCAATTCCAGCTGCTTGTAAAAGAATAGCTTTTAGGAATAGTTAGCCTCTGTAAATAAATACTTTAGTATGTGTATGCATAGCATAATTAGGTAATTTTAAGAAAAAACAAACTTAAGCCTCTATTATAGAAGACATTTTACTAAAGTGTTAAATATATTAATCCTCTTTTCTACTCTTTCTTTAATTCCATACATGAAACAAATGGAGGATTGCTAAGTATGTATTATGAATTTTATTGTCTAGATAATGATCCTACTCAGTGTGTAAGGAATAAGAAATGAAATTGAAATCTTAACCTCATCTTTATATTGACTTCACTGGAGCCATTTCATTCCTCAGTAGTACCTGCCTGCTCAAACCAGGAAAGAGTAAGGGAAGCCAAAGGCAGGGGGGACAAGGTGTGATACACTAAATATCATTTCAACAGACGAGGACATGAAGTTCATGAAGTCTCAGAAAATTTTCTAAGTTGCATTTTGGATTGTCTTCATTTTTTCCAACAAGCAACTTTTCTTCCTCACGTTAATTCTCAGCACGGGTTTTACTCCTGATCCTTTTGAGTGTTCATTCATGTTAGAGCAGGTGATCAGAACACTTTGGTGATTGCAGAATGGAGGGGTTTGGAGTCTTATTGTGGAAATTCAAGGACCAAGAGTCACCAGCTGTGTCCTGTTTAGCCATGGAAGTGAAATCCATTGCTCTGGACATTGTTCAAACCTTTGCCATCACTTCTACTGAAACCACTCTTGGACTCAGTGCCTTGAGCCTGCAGGTGTTCAGTGCTGCTGAAGGACTTGGACTCACACAATGCAAGGGTTGCCCTAAAGATTATTGTTAATTTTCACTGGACTAGTTAAAAAATAGAATTGGATTTTTTTAAGCATTGAGTTATTCTAACATCTAACTCTTAAAATGCAGAGGCCAATCCTATTGCTTTCTGCTGAATTTCTTCATAGATTCATATCTTATGCTGTTTTACTGTTCTACCCATTAGATTGAGTTTTGCTGTAGAAAAGAAAATTTCTGTGTACAAAACATTTTTTAAAATCTAGCTTCTAATTTTATTATTGCATTTGTATAAAAGGTTCTAGATTGTTATCCTGCCATTGGCTTGCTATCAGGCATGTCAGTTGATGGGGGAGTTTGGAAAGTTACATTTCCAAAGATTGTCCTCCAAATTATGGCTAAATTCAAAGTAACCCATTGTTTTTTCTCACTGCGATACCAGTAATTCCTAAATAACATTTTTATTTGATTAGTATTTTTTTCCTGATTATTTTCCATTCCAAAAGGTTCAACGTATTTTAAGACCTGCATACAGTAAGTATAGAACCAGTGTTATGAGCCAAAATTCAGAGGAGTAAATTGGAGCATGCAATGGAATTATCTATGTGGCTACATGGGAGAGGGAGGGAATTTTGGCTAAGAATTTGAGTCAAACTCTAGAAATTAAAAACAGTGGTGTATAATCCAGAAAAGAGCTGTCAGGATCCAGTTTAATAGCACTTCTGTGTGGCTTCCCTTCTCCTTGTGTGTGTACAGATAATTGATCAAACCCATTCAGTTTTCTCTTCAAGTGTGAGTAGTTGAGATTTGGACCTGTTGTTCTTTGGACTTTACAGAATTACAGTCCTTTAGCTGAGCACTGGATTCAACATTTACTTTTGTTTGCTTAAATTATCAGTAATATTTATGAAATTATCAGACTGGTTCAAAATTAATATAAAAATGTGAAACTCTGTCCTCTGCTTCTAATTTAAATTTCAAGCTGCCTGGAAAGAGATGACTGCATTTGCTACTTGGCTGTAATTGAAAACCAGGTTTTCAGAAAAACAAATTTGAAATTCCTCTTTTTAATCTCTCACCTTTTGAAAACTCTTTGTATTCTCTATCTGTTCTACTTCCCTGGGACTCTTTGAATAAAAAAACTAAGCTTTGCTTTTGTGTTGTTATAGAAGAGCTTGAGTGATTAAAAAATTGTAATTTTTCCATCCTGCCTTTTATGCATAGTTTTGTAAAGTGTCTTTGTAAGTTAGAAAAACCTAGGATATGCAAGAGAAGGCTAATGAGGGCTTAGTTAATGAATACTAGCAAGAGTTCTATTTTTAAATAAAAGTCATCCTTGCAGCACAGGATAGACATACATGTGACACAGCTTTTGTCAGGTTTTTATCTCTGTGGTGTGCCCCTATCAAAAACAAATCTGTGAACTCTTCTAATGGATATTCAGTTTAAAAGAATTTTAGGTTAACCTTCTGAAAATGTCTTTGTATTACTTAGCTGTAATTGGAGGGTTAAGTTAGGATGAGGATTGAGGTTTTCCACAGTAATTCATTGTTGTCACTGAGGAAACATTTCCTAATTCAAACACATTCTGGTTTATTCTTATGGGATAAGCAAATAACATTTTCTTTTTTTCCATGCTTGTTATTTTGATTGTATTTAATCATACTCTAAACTGTGATGTTTCATTGCCAGCAGTCTCCCAGCAAGATCTTCTCGTGGTGTTTTTGTTCCCACATCAAAAGTATTCATAACTGCACGTGCAGAATTCTGCCTGCTCACATCTGTGTGGGGTTTAAAGCTCTGGAAATACAGATACCTGGAAGATTTAAACTTGCTGTGCTCAGTACCTGCATTTCATCCCTTATGAATGCTTAGGGTGGAAAATAAACCAGTTTTCCACCTGTTCTTGAACAGAACTTGGTTATCTGAAAATAGTGTTAAAAACACTAATATCTATGCTGTGGTTTTAGTTCTCAGTGGACAAACACATCATTAATAGGAAGCACCATCAAAATCAGGAAGAGAAATGGAGAGTTATGGTATGGTGGGAATACAGTGGTTGGACTAAAACAGTATCAGCTTACTCTGCATATATATTTAAGTCCTGTGGTAGCCTGAAGGTTTTGTGCACACTGCACCCTTTGGGAGGAGCAAACAGCAGAGTTCTGTCCAGTCACACTCCTGCAGTTCTCCTCAGCTTTCTCCTTGTCTAACCAGAGATTTGTAAGCAGTTCAGTGTTTCTGTGAAATTGCATTAATATGTGTCTTTGCAGATACAGATAATGTATAATCCAGCTAATATTCTCTTCAGTACATATTGGAAGCTATTTCCAAACATCTACTGGCATAATAATATTAAAATTCATATTTAACCCATACAGCTTCAGAACAGTATTAGAGAAGAAGGTATTGCTCAACTGGGTATTTAGTGCTTCAGTGGCCAATCAAAATGGGGTGTCTGCATTGTTCTGCCATGAACAAGACAAATCAGAATATAGAGGGGTTTTCCTTATTTTATATTAATTAAAAGTAATGTGTGGTGTTATAAGCTATGGCATTGTTGGCAGGATTGTCTGCTGGTACTCAAGTTCCAATCTGCATTTGCCTGATGAACTGTTTTGGTTGAAATTTTGCGTTCTAGATGTGTGCCTGTGGAAAATTTCCTTTGAAAATTTCAACCAAAATGGTGCAAACATTCCCAAGAATGAGGCTATTGGAAAGATACTCCTCAGTGTTTTCTAGAGACCTTTGAAGTCTGTAACTGTTTAATATTTGAGCAGAGCAACTGTGCCATAGTATCTTATGAACATAGAAGGAAGTTAATAAGGACTATATAGATAATCTTAATTCTTGGACTTGCCGTGTTTTGAATGTTATTTTATGATACTGTTTTGCTGCCACGTGGGTGCACAGCAGTTTAACCTGGGGGATTTATCTCATTTTGCTTTAGATTGTTGGTTGCCAAGTCAGAAGAGAGCCACTGGACTCCACTGAACGATACACTCGCTGGATCAACAACCTCACCCAGGAACAGCTTCTTACACAGGTATCTTTGTTTCAGCTCTGTCTGAAATCACAGCAGGAAAACAGAGCAAGAGGTTTACTTAGATGGATTTTTTTCAGACATCAGCCATCCTTGATAGAGTATTAAGGTTATCAGATTCTGATATTTACACATATTTTGTTCAATAGAAGCCAAGGTTATGGTGCATGTGATCGTTGCATGACCATGACTTCCCACTGAGTGGGAATGAAGCTCTCAGGTTTGGAGTGAGCCTGACATGTCTCACTGCTCTCTGTGGTTAACTACACATGCTTTTGTGTTCTAATAATTAGGGGTTTCTTTTCAAAAAGCATATTTAAATACAAAAGGAAAAAAAATATATTTCTTGAGAATTATTCCTCTCCCACCCAAGGTACTGACCACTCCTGTATCTGTTTAACTTTTGCTTGTGATCATTTTAGACAGCAGCTCTTCAGGCATTAAACATTGGGCTCATTATACATGTGTGTAAGTGAGATGCCTCTTGTGCAACTGAAGATGACAGTTTTGGCATAAAGAAAGGTTGTTTCATTAGGCAGGAGGCCAATGCTGAACTAAAATAGAGACTAGAAGAGCCTTTGGCAAAAACAAGTTAAGCTGTGGAAGAAATCAATCCAGCTTGTGGAGGAATGTTGCATGGAATATTGTAAGAAATCTAATGGATGGTTAGCAGAAAACATCCCAGCAGGCATTAAGATCCAACTATTTGGGCTTGGGTTTTGGGATGCTATGTTAGGAAGACATTTGGTTTTGATTTCCCTGGATTTAAGTGGTTGAAAAGATTAACATATCCGTATTTGTTAGACTTCATTATAAACTGTGTTGTGTTCCCTGTTACCCTAACCCCAAAATCTTGCTCACAGGCCCTGCTATGGTCATTGTAACACAAGGAGCAATCTACAGACCTTGTTTTAAAATCAACAGTGCTATTACAGCTCCCTGTAATTCACCAAGGGAAAGTAATTACAGAAAAAGTTACCCATGGAATATTTGGATTGCCTTTGAGTATGGCATTAGGAAAAATACAGATTTAAACCAGTCTGTTCATCTAACAGCATCTGGATGAAGAGAAAGAAAAACTGGAGGATGTAAAAACTTGCACTACACAATCTAAGTGTTTCATCTAAATGGCCACTGGATCTTTAATGAATTAAGTGGAAAATTAAAAGATCTCTCCTGATTTTGAGATTATTTAAGGGAGGGTATGCAAAAAGAAAACTCATTTTAAATAAGATGGGAATCTATGTGTTCTGGAAGAGATGATTTAATATAGTGTTTCTGACAATAGGATGCAAATGTTAACCTAGGAAGTCCCTTGCAATCCTATGTGCTACAAATACCTCTTAAAGCCTTAATAAATGAATTAATTCTACATGTAATTTAGATTCACACATTTTACAGGTAGATTAGCTATTTTGTATAATACATTGGATTTGGAACTAGAAGGCTGCATAGCAGAACTTGTGCTACTTATGCATGAGTTTATTAACAAGATGAGATTTCTAGTTTCACACTATTTATGTGTTCCTCATTAATTTTTGACATGTTACCTGTTCTCCACTGTTTCATGCAGAAACAGAAGTTCCTCAAAGACAATAGATTTCTGAGAATTCTGTGAAAGTTTGAAGTTTTGGTGAGATTGTGCTGCACCAGCTGCAACTCATATGTTGTTAAGCACCACAGAATCCCCTTGGAGGGAGATTTTAGGAGCCCAATCATCAGACAAGCTTTGGCTGTGACACAAACCTGGGGCAGCTTGGCTGTTCCAGCTTTGCAGCTGAAAGAACTGCTTGGTTTCCAGAGCGTGGCAGCACATGGCACTTCTGCCTTTGTAGCTGTTCTTCTGATTAGAAATTCAGGTAGGGGGATAATTATTTTGCTTTTTTTTAACTTAAAAACATAGGGGGCAGAGGAGGAATGGGGAGTGAAAGCCATCTCAGCTGTACTCTTAATAACCAGGGTATGAATCAATTAGGTAAAGTTAGGCCTGATTTGTCCCACTCACCTACCCTGATACATACTATACTTTATTCAGGGTGTGCTTTTTTTAAACTCTCTTCAGTAAATAAACCCCCAAAAACTAATGATGGACTTGTGCTAATGGATTTGTATAATCTCGGGGAAGAGCAATCCTTTAGGGAATTCAGGAAAATTGTCTTTAATTGACAGCATATTGTCTCCAGCAGTTTCCTGTAGTGAAAGAATGTTTAGCTGTCTCTGTACTCAGTCCTCAGCTCCTTCCAGTCACTCTTGCTCCATTTCTGTATCATGTACATGCAGATTATTTGTGCTGGAAATTGGAAAACCAAGGGACCAATTAAAAAAGGAAAAAGAACCAATTGTCAGGGTCACGTCATCCCCTATCATACTGTTCATGTTTTTGATCAAATCATCTCCTGTGGCACTGGATTGCTGTAGTGGGCAGTTCCCCCAGCCCAGTTTGGGGGTGTTGCTGGTAGCAGATGCTTTGGTAGGTGCCTTCAGACACCTCTGTGCTGGAGGCTGAGTTTAAACCTCTTGAGTCAATATCAGATTTTTGGATCAAATGTCCACCCCCTGTCTTCATGCTGAGAAGATCATTCAATGCAAAATGCTGCCAGCATTTTAACTTTTCTTTTCCCCTTAGCCCTGGCCTCTTGATGCTTATTCATCCGTTAAATGTTTCTCTAAACAATTATACTGTAACATTCCAAAGACACTTTATGGTATGCGTGAAATTTCAGAATATATACCCCAGAGAGTGTGGTAGGAGTGAGAGAGTACAAAGAGAGCATGATAATGAAAAAGACCTACTTTTAAAAAATTCATATTTGCTTTTTCAAGGTTATCTTCTGTATAAATGATAGGTAATTAAACCACAATTTTATGGGTATACTGATAAAAGATTTAAAATATATGTATGTGTGTTCTGGTAGACTTGTTCTTTATGGCCATGAGCAAAAAAAAAAAAGATGATTGTAACTTTTCAGTAAATGCAGATCACAGTGACAGGTACAGGAAGAAAATGAGCAACCAAATTAAGAGTACTGACTGTTTTGATGTTGGAATAAGTGAAAAATATGTCGAGTAAAACTAATCTGACAGGATATCCAAGTCCAAAATGTGCTTGTAAATGTGACTGAGGTTTGATTGTGCAGCTTTTCTTTTACACTGGAAATTTTACTGAGCCGTGTAAGTGAAAAGGTCTGAACGGTTTTAAGGTTGAATTAGTTGCACAAATATTTATACAAGTAGTTTTTAAGGATTGTTACTGACTGTAAGTGAAAGAGCTGAGTTCCTGTCCATGTCTGTTAAATCACTGCTTTAGGTTAGTTTAGTCTCACAGCCTGTGAAATATTCTGTTCAGCCTGAAGCACAATTCCATCTGCCCTACCATTTTTGCCTCCCCAAAGACAAGAGATTTCCATGCCTTCACATGGCTGTTCGCTTAGGAAGCAGACAGCGAGCTCAGAGTGACTCGTGAGGAGCCTCCTGCCAAAAGGAATGGGCCTGTGCATGATAAGGCTGGATTGGCCTAATGCAGCCAAATAACTGCCTGAAAAATCCACAGTGTTTCTGGATGAGTCTGTCTCAATGACTTCCTGGTGCATGCTGGACTTTGCAGGTTATCTCACAGCTCTTGGTGTTGGATAAAAGTGGAAGTTGTAACAGGTCATTTGTAGTTCTTACCAATAATCTCTTCCAACCACCTGACAAAAAGCAGTAATTAGCATGTTTCATAGCACAGCTCTCTGTGCTCTAACAGGTTACACTTCACTGACAGGTTTAAAACCTCTACTTAACTAAGTCTTCCTATATTAGAGTTTAATTCATATTTGATAATGATTTGTGCTACAAATCAGCATTTACTACAGATGCTCAATTTGGAAATAGAGCCAGCATTGTGGTGGAGTTGGACCATGTAGTTTGTTTTTAATGCAAGAAGGACCTGACAGCATGGCTGGACCTTTTCCATAAATTCAGTGTATTCAATATTGCATTATCATCATGTGTCTCAATAGGGAACTTCTTAGTGGCCAAAAGCTGGTAAGAGTAGATGCAAGTAGGATGAATTTTCCAGGTGGGCCACAGATTGAATATCTCTGGCTTGGAGCATCTGTTTTGTCTGCCTGCAGACAGAAAATTCCACTTTATTAGTGCTTGGGTTGGTTGTCCATGTGTCAGAACTGCAATAGTAATCCAGGCAGAAATCTGAAAGTGGATGTGTGCAATGCCTGTTGTCTGGTTATGTTAGTAAAGGCAAAAACTGGCAAAGGGAAAGGCTTTCTTACTTAAGAATGAATAAAACATGAAAAGGCTGATTGAAATCCCCTCCTTCCCCCCCATCTTTGCCACTATTAATGGCTCATTTGTGTTTGTTGTCTTTCAATAAAAAGATACTCAGCACTTTCTTGGGATATTTTTGGTCACTGTTTCCTCTTCCTTCACCCATGTTATCTAAAAATGTGGCATTAATAGTGAGGTCCTGATGCTTTTCTACTGAGTGAAACAGCCAAAGTTCCTGATTATTACAGCAGATTCTGGTGGTTTGTATGGGATTGAACCTATACCATGTAGGAAAAAAAAAAACAACTGGCTGCTTCCTTTTGTGGTTGATCCTTGTTCTCCTCTGGAGGAGAATGAACCAAAGTTTCACAAGCTTGACAGTGTTTATATTTACATGTGAAAATACATGTCAAAGGGTTCATGGAATTCTAGAAAGTTTAATGAGAAGTGGCTTAACCACATCTGTGAACTCAAAGCACAATTAGAACTTCCCAGTGAGGCTTTATGAAAAGGCAGCTCAGGGTCACATTTTTTGAACTTAGAAACAGGTTTGCTGGAATTCAGAAATATATACAGCTTGTGCTTTGTGTGTGTGCAGTTTTGCATGAGTTTAAAGGTGTCCCATAGGGGAAGGAGTGTTAAATAACTTGGATTTTTCCTTTTCATATCTTTGATAATTTGCATGATTAAACAAGGCCTGAATGTGGCTTATAATACATGGTAATGTATAAATGGAACAGAACTATTATAATATACTATAAAAGGGATTTGTGATTATAATAATTTTGACTTTATTCCAAAATGTTCTTGATGAATGCAGCATTACAGCATGACAGATATTTGTATGGCAGAGAAAGCATGATATGATTTTGATGGACATAGAAATTAAACTGGTAGAAAACAGTTTATCTCCAACTTGAGCTATAATTTGTTCCAGCTGTTTATATTTTCTTGTATTTTTCGTAATTAATCATACCAGTATGGAAGGCAACATGTTTGCATCCTAAACCCTGGTTTTTTTATTTGGTGTAGGAGATAGACAGATAATGCCAAATGTAAAGAAAAACTGTCAAGGATTAAATTTTGAGAAATGCATAATTAGCTTTCCAAGTTATTATTGCCATTTATGTCTCCTCAGTACTCTTGAAAATTACTTTGAAAAATAGGGCAAGATGTTCAAATAAAATGAAGACTTAGTTGTTAATGTAGAGCTGCAGTTAAGGACATGGATGGAACTAATAACTTCCAGTTTCTGAGTGCTCCACTTAACTCTTGTTTGATCTTCCATATTTATCCTGTTGATGTGCTTGTGCTGACTTCCAAATAAACAGCCCTAAAGCTTCACTTTGGGCTTCTATATCATTGCCTTTTATAGCTTAAGGAACTTTACTTTTGCCTCTTTTTGAGGGACAAAATCCAAACCTAACTTTTTTTTCCTTTCTAAACAAAAAGCCCACTCCAAATACACATTTCCAATTCAGTGATGTTTATTTTTCAGTTGGTTGTCCATATGTGAGAGCACAGAGCAGATCCACCCATGACTTCCTGTAATTTGCTTCCTTTGAATTTGAAAATCAAAGTGCTGATTCCACAAAAGAAGGGAAATATTTTTACTGTGGCTTCTAGTTTATTAAAAACTAGGGATTTCAAACTTATTTTATCTGCAATGCAGCTCCCTAGTGTAGCCTTATACAAAGGATAAAACATTTCTCTGTCTCTTGCAGCTGGACATGGAACAGTTTTTCACTGTAACAAAAATTGTGTATGGGCATGAGTTAAGCACATTCTGTTTATTATTGGAAAACAGCTTCCCTTTTTTTGTCTCAGCTTTTAGTGATGAAAAAAAACCTGGGCCAGATTTTCAGGAGAGCTCAGTAATTTCTGTGGGAGTGGTGAGTGTGAGAGCACCACTTCCCATGTGGGCAGGGGGCCCAAAGCCCAGTTTGATCTATTGCACTCAAGATTTTATTCCTTAATACTTTTTATGTTGACCTCACCCTGCCATGAGAGACATTTGTCTCTACAGTAGTTGTAGCTTTTCTGATTTTTTTAACTACTTAAGGAAGCTGAGTTTTAAAATATTTACACCCACCATATCCTCTCATAAGTATTAACAATATATGTTATACTGTTATGTTTTTTTCCTTTCTGTGTTGTAAAAAAGGCAGATTCATGTTCAATCCAACAGCTTTGGAGTATAAGGATTCAGATTTAATGAGTAATTCCGTTTTTATGTTTTTTCTTTTCTTAGTACAAGTGTGACAAACTGGCACATGGGATTTTTATTCTGTTTTTACAATCTTGGCCAAACAGAGTGCGATTAGAAGTTCTTGAGCTGAAGCTGTGCAAATAAAAAAATGACAGTGAGCATCAGTGCATTAGCTGGGATCATTGTAGCTGTGACCAGCGTGCCATTTTCCTAAAGAATGGATATTTGTTCACTTATGGCAGTTCCATCATGCCGAGGGTGAGTAGCACAGCCGGTTCCCCCAGAAGCAGCGGCTCTGCTGCAGCACTCGGAGGAGGTGGAGGCAGCTCGAGCTCTGTGGGGAGCAGGGGAGCAGGAGCCTTGCAGGCCATGGGGAGCAGAGCCAGGGAGGAAATGTATTACCGTGATGCCTGTTATTACGGCTTATCCCGGTAATCAGTCGAGACGCAGAAATAATGAGAGCTGGAGTCCGAATGTTCTTGTTCAGAGCAAGGGCGGAAAGGGGGAAACCCCTTTCGTTTAATTCTTATATACACTTTTAGAAATCACAGATCATTGGAGAAAATTAACACTTCCGTCTCTAACTATATTGGTTAAAAGAAGTGTCCGTCAAAGGGATCTGTGTCCATGGGAAAGGAATGTAAAAAGATAATTTTTACAACAACATAGCTATGTTTACAGAAATCGTCCTTGAGACTGTCTAACAGAGAAAACTAGCTATTTTACAGTGAAAAATGGGCAACAGAAATGATCTCCTGGTGTCACTGCTGCTCCTGGGCCAGCTCTGGGGCTGGGCTGGGCTGGACCTGCTGCATCGCTCGCCGTGGCCGCTGCCAGGAGCGTGAACCCAGCACCTTCACAGCCCTCATTTCACAAAGAGAATCCCTCAGTGGAACTGAAAACTCTCCTGCTGCTGGAGGGCTTAGGAGTTGCTGCAAGCTATTTATTTGATTTCTTCAGGGCTACTGAAACAGCAAAAGCAGATGTTACTAGACTCTTTTTATTAGACAAATTGGATACCGTTCATTTGTGGTGTTGAATTTATTGGAGTAGATCTGAATCATGCCTGTCTACATAAAAGATAGGTGTTCAGAAAGTTTGTGTAGTAAAAGGAATTATTATTTTCAGGTGTACAATTCCAGAGCATGCCAAGACATCTACATTTATTTTGGAAAATTCTTTCCATACCTGTACTGTAATAATGACAGAATGAAATAAATGTAGCCATGAACATATTAATCTCAGGGTTATGATTATTTTATAAAGTTGAAAAGACAAATTGAGAAAACTCCTTGCTGTGTAATGAATGGTTCAAATTTTACTTAAAAGAATGTTTTAATCTTTATAACTTGGGAGGATTTATTTAGCCACAAATGACAAAATAAGTGTGCTGTCTATAATGCAGCTTGTTAAGCTTGCTTTTTATTTGTTTGTTTGGGTTTTTTGTTGTTGTTTTGTTTGGTTTTTATTTGTTTGGTTTGGCTGGGGGATTTTTTTCTTGTTGGTTGGTTGAGGATTTTTTTTTTCCTTTGTTTTTTTGGGCATTTTTGGGATTTTTACATCAGACTGCACATATTAGACAAATGCTCCTTCCAGAGCTATGGAGCACAAACAGCCTTTTGCACTAGGTGTGCTTGCTCTGCCTCTGGTTTGATTTTTGTCTTATCCAATGTACACTTTTTTAAGCCCCTTTGCAGCAGAATTGCCATGCTCTGTTTTAAAATCTAGTAAAACAGGGTCCAAGTTTGTGCTTAATATTACCTAATAGTTCCACTGACAATTGAAATTTATTCTGAACACACATTCCAGACTTTTATTTTTCTGGAACCCGTCGGTTTGACACTGTAATTTTGGGGACTTTGAGATTGTATGGGCAGGTCGTATACTTTTTAGTCTTACACTCTCTCTTTTCTTTTGTGTGTTTTGTTGTATGTTTATTTTTTGTTGTTTTCCACTGCAACTTTTGGAATTTGTTGTTCTGGCTGTGACAGCACTCAGCAGCTTTCACTTTCTCACTTCATTCTTGGTTTCATCTCTTCCCCCATATAATTTTGTCTTTCCCTGATGCGTCACAAAAGAGCCACAGGTTCACCACATCTATAATTGCCCATTCATTTTGCAAGGAGCAGATTGCTTAGTAGTTTTTAATGAAGAAATTGAAATGTAACCACCCATGAGTACAAGAAAGCAGCAGATGAATAGTCATCTTAATATTCAGGAGAAAACAGTACTGTGTCCATGAAATGCTCTGAAACAGTCAAGGCCTCAGGGGGAAGGGGGTAGATTGGTCACCAGGTTGGCAATTGCATTTAAAAGGGTTTTAATGTTTCTGAGGGAAACCAGACTGTCCAAGGGCTCACACACTGACACACTTGGAGCACTGCCAGGCCAGCAAGGTGATACTGAACCCAAGCTAGTAAGAAGCAACTGAACTGTCACAGCATTTACAGCTGGGAGACTGCAGGGAAATCTCAGCTTTATCATAGCAGCCTGAGAGATAAAGATGCCATTGCAGTGGACCTGGATATAGTGTGTGCTTCAGCAAGACACTGAAAGAACCATGTTTAGCTTTATGTTCTCATTCCTTTCCTTCTGTGCATTTCCTGAGTACTTAAACTAAAGAAGAAAAGATTTTTTTTTTCTAGTGTTGTCCCATATGCAGCCAACATCAACCTATGCTTTGTGCAGGAGTCAGTCAGGAAAGCCTTGTCACGTTATGTTCCGGTCTTGGAAAAGTGTCTGAGAATTCTACTGGCATGGACTGACTCCCCTTGTGATTTGTTCTTTAATTATTTCTGTTTCCATTCTTCTGCTTCTCCTGATCATGAAGAGTCACATTGCTAATGAGGGCTGCAGACAGGCTGATGTGCATCTCCCTTTTTCATTTCTCCTCTTCCTTAGCCAGGCCTAGTGACCATCTAAAATTGTAGTGTTGGCCATGTCCCCAGAGTTTTATCCATATCTTGAATATGGGCACTCCTCTATTATAAAGAAAGAAATTTGTGATTGTGAAATGAAAATAAATTAGAAATTTATTTGAATGCTACATTCAAATGTTTGACAGTCTTACAACCCCTGATGGCTCACTTGAAAGAGCAGGAAAGTTGAGGTTTCAAGTGGCAGTGCTGCTAAGCTGTCCTCAAATGTGTTTCTTCTTTGAACTGAAACTCAGATCATGTACTCATGGTGCATCTTGGTCTTCACTTGTTTAGGATTAAGATGTTTGAGTTGAGGTTTGTTGTTCTTGGCATGAACCAAGCAGGCAGAGGGATCACAGCTACCTCTCATGGAGATTGCTGCCTCCTCCAGTGGGCTGGTGCTCCCTTTCTCTCCAGTATTTGAAGATGATGTGTTATCTCAACTGCCAGCATTTCTTTGGCCACCTGACTTTAGAATGTAATAACCAGCAACATCAGCTTTTCCTACCTACCCTGAATTCGATTTTAATGGCATCTTGCAGAAGAATGTACATCTTAACCTACAAGCAAAACAGGCTCTCTCTTAGTTTTAGTGTCAGATTTCTCATTCAAAAAGAAAAACACAAAACCATCAACCTTTGGAGTCAGTAGGAGAGATTTTTCTTGTGTGTCATAAAATTATTCATAGCTGTGCAGAGCAGATGTTGACAATTAGAAGAGAACAGAGGCCGCTCTGTGGTCAGCTCGTTTCACGTGGGCAGATCAAGGCTGGAGGCAGCGGCGGTTTCCTGTCAGCGCCAGAGCAGCTCCTGGGGCTGCGGCCCAGGCCCTTCGTACAAAGTCACTTTTGTGTGCCCTTGGTGCTGGCCCTGGCCTGACAGAATAATGGTGCTAGAAGGCTCAGTGTTCTGGTCTGAGAGATCTGTGTCCATTGATAGAAAATTATGGGTGAAAAACTTTTTATGGATTTTGTGTTTCTTTGCTGGATGTTTGCCTCCTCCTTTTAGAAAGTGCAGGACAGCTGACCCTTTCATTTACTGCAGTAATTGCCACTGTGTCGTTTCACATTTTAGTTCTTTTAGCTTGAACCATATTTAAAGCACAGTCCCTCCCAAATGTTAATGTATTTTTACACAGGGACTTAAATGGGAGCAATTTCCTGCAAGTTAAAAATGATGAAGTGATATCCTTTTGCCTTCAGAGCAGTTTTCTGTAAAATTCTCATGCTTGCAGGTGACCTGGGGCACCTCCTCTGTTGACAGCACTGCTTGGCATACTTGTGTAAATAGGCACTTCCCAGTAGTTAAAAGAATTTTTACTGTAGCCCATTTTGTCTCAAACTGAATGGGCTTGTGGAAGTAATGATGGTGTTGATGCCATGTTCAGTGAATGGTAAAGCTGTATAAATAATTATATATTAGTGATGGAAAATCAGTAACATTTTTGTCTGCAAGTAAGTAATTTTGATCTTTGAGTTTAGCAGGTGTAGGCAGTGCTGGAGGAATCATCCATGGCCCTTTTGGAGGCCATGGGAAGATGAGAATGAACAAAACCAGCTTGGTGGAAGGAGAGGAAACTGTGTGGACCTGGTTGCTATTCAGCATCAGAAAGATGGTTTCTAGAATTGCAAACAAAAAGAAATTCTGGTGTTGTGCCATATATTAAATTCACTCTTTCATGGCTTTTATAACCAAGCTGTAGCCATGGAATGTGAGCACGTTAATGTCAAGTTCCAGTGATTGGGTCTGTCATCCTTCTGCTCTGTACAATGGAGGATGCTATTGAACACAAATAGAGCATTGATAAAATGACAAAAGCAAAGCATAAAAATATTTCTTAAATGGCTGAAACAGTATCCCTAGTAAATACATGTTTTGTTATTCAGGAACAAGAAATTATTTTCTGTCTGACAGGACAGCACGCATTTCACTGCTGCCTGAGAACAGGGTCCCTGTGATAAGAATCTCTGTGTTCTGTGTGTGGCTCAAAGCTTGGGCTTCTTTTTTATTTTTTTCATTAAGTAGGTAACGTGAATAATTTTAGAATAAAGAGGAAGGAAGAAATTACATGCCTCAGTAGCAAGCATGTGTTCTCTGATACTTTAGTTTCAAGTTCTGTATTGAGGAGAGGTGAAGTCCAAAATCTCCTTTTATAGCAGGATACCAGGTGCAAGCAGCGAGACATAGAACTCAATTCAACTTTCTCTTCAGTGAAAATTATAACCCAGCTTGAGCCTTAATGGCAAACTGCCATTGCTGTGCCAGGGCTTGTGCTAATTTGTCAGGAATAACACATAAGCAGTGCTAATAGATATAAATTTTTAGTCTGAAAGAGGCCAATGCCTCTGCTGTGTGACTGGAAGTCCCAGGAAGGAGAACTCTCCGAGCAGCCCCAGCCAGGGCCCTGCCATCCTGAGCCCTCGAAAGGCAGGACAATTAAGGATTGCTAATTGCTGTAACCCTGCTGTATAAAAGTAAAGCTGCCTGTGTCAGACCACATATTTAGAATGTGTCATGCCAAGGTACTTACCTGCAGTTTAACTGGAAACTGTTTTATACTGATCATGTATCAACAGCCAAATATTTGCTGGTCAAGTCAGAATCTTTCCCAAATTACTAATAGAATTACAAGCTAAAGAACTGGTTTGTAGGAAGACAGTCTGATGTTCCCCCTCTGTGACACTGCACTTTTTGTTGCTGTGTGTAGGACTTTAGGTGAGTAGCCTCAAGTGGAATCTTTTCTCCGTTCTGACCTCCTTCCAGAATAATAAAATAATATTTTATTGTTTAAAATAATATATTTTACAAGAAAATAAACTTCTTTCTAAAACCAAGCTGTGAAGCTACTGCTTCATATATTCTGAAAGTTGTTTGAATTTCTGTTTGGGATTTGATATATTTGGTTAGTTTTTTGCCTGGCAACTTTGATGATTGTAGAAATTTTACCTGTCACCACTACCAGCAAATCAAAAATGTTTCTTAGTAGTAGAAACATTTTTGCTGTCTTTTTTTAATGATAAGATAAATAACAGGTTTTGGCTTTTTTAAGTTCTGTCAAACCTCTTTTAAAAGCAAAAAAATGTGTTTTGGACTTGCCATCTGTAACTATCCATAATCATGTGTGAGCAACTGGCAAAGAAAAGTAACTTACCTACTTTTTACTAAAAACAGAGCTTTATTCAGGCACAGTTGTCATAATTACCTTCTAAAATGTGTTTTAATTCTGCCTGTCTGAATTTGAGATTCTTTACCAAGGAATTATGCCAGTGGTCCTGCAGTAATCTATGATAATTATAATTTGAGAAAATCAGGATGCTAACAGGGCTGTGCTCTGGGTAGCTGGTTCCTTGAGAGATAGACCCATGGAATTTTATCTTGAGTTTCAAGAGAGTTGTATGGACAAGTTGGAAAACATAACTGAAGAATACTTATTCATGATTTTGGCTTCCTGTAGCTTTGAAAGGCATGAGCTACTTCATTAATCTTAGTGCAGAGCTTTAGGGGGAGGGAGGATGGAGGAACCATTCTAACAATACCTGAAAAAATCCTTCCACTTCTCCTAAATCCAGGATGGTTTTATGGGCTCAGCCATGAGCATGAACAGGTTGGAATTGTCTTACCCCACCCTGTTGGGCAGATGTGTGTTTGTACTGGCACTGAGTGGTGTGAAGTATTTACTGTTATTTCAGGCTTCTCATTGTCAGGAATGTACAAATAATGAGAGTTCTGGGTTATATAACTGCCCAGATATAGGCTGTGTATGCAAATCTTATGCCATTTGTAGTGGTTTTACAAATCAACCGGTTTAATTTTGGGCATCTTGACCTGAACTTTACATTTGTTGCTGTTAATTCATTTTTTTTTAAATACTGCATTTAGGAAAAGTGCTTGTTCTTAATGTATTTGGGCCCTGTTACAGGGCTGGCACGGATTCATCCAATACAGCCCTGACAGATGTGCTTGCATTAGCATGAAAACCCGATGCATATTTTGGTTTTGTTTTTGAACAGAAAATAGGTGCATGTTGCTTTCACATCTTCTATTTGTTATTTATCTCACAAACTGCTGCTTGTGCTCTGCTGTTATTCTTTCCTGCCTTAGCAGGTTTCAAGCTTCTGAATTTGATCTTTTAAGTGGGTATGTGTAGATTTTTATGGAAATTTGTATGTCCGCAGCTGCTAGAAAATAAGAGTCTGTGCCTGTGAAAATGACAGATTACCAAATAAGCCTCCCAAACTGAAGTCTGAAAAAAACAGGTCTTTCCAAGCAGGCTAGAGGTTTATTGGAAAGGGAGAAAGCAAGCCAATTTGAGTGCTTTGCACAGCTGTTTTAACAGTGTTATTTCATCCGTGTGATTCTATAGAATAATTTGATGCCAAAGTAATACATAACTTTTTGTTTTGTTTTGAATAAGTGGCATACATTAAATTAGTTTCATATGGTCAAAAACTTCTGCATTTTGGAACAAAATAACCAAAAGTTTGGCTTGTCTGGCATTTGTAAAATGCTGCAACTCAGTAACAACTACGTTTTCTGACTCTTGTAGTAAACATGAGACTTTCCTGATCATAAGTAAGAGGAACATACACATTTTGGCCTTCCTAACTGCAAGGGGTTTTGGTTTAGTTTGGTTTTGTTTCTCCTAATAATGTGCATAATAAAAATCTTGCTTTGAATTGAAGGGTGGTGCTTTTAAATTCTTTCACAAATTAAACGCCTGTAATAAGTAAAAATGTCGTTTCTTTGGTGTAGATGAGAAGATCCTGCTTTCATGTTGCTGTGCCTGTAGGTGTCTCGATTTCCACCATCAGGAATGTGTAAGGAACATTTAATAACATACAGGACACTGGTGCTGCAGTGGATGGGATGTGATTCCTCCCACCCATGTGCTGGCAGATATCTGATGGCAAAGAGAACACATTCTTTAGGTAGAAGTGCAGCAGATGCCAAACAGCTGTGAATCATCTGTATTCTGTTATGGAAGAAATGAAACCCTTTAAGCCTGAATTGAAGAAAGGTTTGTTTGTTTGTTTGTCTTAGAACAAAACGGACTGGTTTAACCCTTTCTCTCCACTGCTAATTGCAGGGGTCATCTGCTTACCTTTAGATTCATAAAGAATTCTTCTGGCTGCTTGTCCCTCTTAAAGCCCTTCAGATTATATCTCATTAGACATCAGTGAAAACAAAGTGTCAGTTTAAAAGTCAGATCCTGTTTTGGCCTTGTTAATGTCCCTTGACATTAAGTGCCTGTAAGTAGCTGACCTTCACACCCAGCAGCAAAAACAACTGCAGTAATGTGCTGCTTGTGCCTGTCCAGTGCCATGGGGCCCTTGGGCCTCTGACACCCAGGGATATCCTGCTATTGTTCAGTGCCATCATTTTCGTCTTGTGCTGGCCTCTGCTGCTGCCTCTTTAACATTCCCAGTCCATTTGGTCCGTGGTTTTTCCTCCTTTGGCAGATGATTTTTTTTGTATCCCCTGGGTTCATTCACTGCTCTGCATCAGCCACCCTCCCTGCCAGAATTCTCTGCTCCATCAATAAAGGCATATTTTGGAATACAGTTAGACAGCAAAATGCTTCTTTTTCCTTGGCCTTTGATTGTTTTCAATCAGAAATGAATACTCTTAAACCTAAATACTTCACCAAGCATGAATGGCTTTCCCTCTCATCCTGACAGCTTCTTTATGCTGTTGCAAGGTCCAGCAATCTTTTTGGTGAACTCAGCATGTTGTTTCTGAGCCCTGATGCACAAGTGCTCTCCACACACACACAGAGCATTCCTGGTGCTTGCTGTGAACCCTCGGAGCGTATCCTGATTTAATGGAATGGTTTGCTCCGTCCACGGGAGAGTGAGGCTGCCAGAGGCCAGGAATGGGATAAGAAATGCTGTGCATGTGGGTTGGTTTGAGTCTTTTTCAGAGAATCCATGGAAAGGAAAGGATTGGGAAGGTTACTGTAGTTTTGAAAGTTGTCTTGAGAGAGATGGGAGGAAAGAATCTGAAACAAGAGGAATTCAAGAAAGATGGTTGAGATGCCAGAGGCTGAGAAGAGAAGGCAAAATTAACGATAGTGGTTTGTCTACCTTGGAAATGGAAATTGCCAAGTCTTTTCCAGTCTCTTGGGAGTTTGCTTTCCATGCCTTATTCCTGAATTTGGTGAGCCATTCAAAGAGCAGATTAGCACTAAGACATTGGTTGTAATGGTAAAGAAACCTTGATCAAAAATGCCAGGTAAGGCTGGAACTAACAAACTGGGTAACTGTCTCTGGATGGTTTTCCTGCTCTTGCTTAACAAGTCTGACACTCAGACTGCTGTTGTGTCCCTTGGGAGCTGAGGCATGAACACTGAACAGAGAGTTTGGGCAGGGGCTCCTCACATGTGTGGATCAAAGGGACTGGCCCTGAAAGCCTCTCTGACTCACTGGCACTGGGGCACTTTGTGTGCAAAGGTAGCTTGGAATTCTGGATATGCAATGTTGTTATTAAGTTATTCTTGACACTAAACAAAGCAATTTTTTTTCTTTTTTAGTCTGAACCAAATTTTTCTGAGTTTCAATGGCATCTCTTATGAGTGCAAATGTATCAAAAGAAGATTCTTCAGTGCTTTGCCTACTTTTTTGGCTTCAGTTTCAAATTAATGTTGTCTCTGTCCTTATTGCAGAATCAGTCTAATATGGAAGAACTGGGGGGTTTTTCTGTCTTTTAAGGCATGCATTTTAGTAGCTGGTATATTCACAAAGGACACATAAGATTATTATTAGAAGCCAGTAGATTTAGGATTTGACTTTTTTTTGCTGGCAAGACAGTAGTAGCAATATTAACAAGTATTTTGTATGTTAGACGTTTTAGGAAGTGCTGTCTTACTGGATGCTGATTTAGTCTTAATTAAGACTGTACTGTAAGATCAGGATTTGGACTTGATGCCTTTGGACTTTGTTTGCTTCTTCCAACTCGGGATCATCTATGATTCATTTAAAGAGAGGCATATTTGATTTGTTTGCATTTTCTGGATCCACTACAGGATTGGGTCTATGGCAGGTTTTTTTGTACATCAGAATCAAAGGAAATGCATAATGCTACACAGATGCAACATTTGTTAACAGTTGTTTGAGAGAATTTTAGAGAAGACATGCTACACTTTAAGGTGGTTGTTGTATGACAGCAGCTGGAAGTGCTTATTTTCCTGGTGTTGTGTTATAAAATAATCAAAGCATCACTTTTTGACTTATTTAATAGAGGAAGTATTAAAAGACTACAAAAAAAACCCATCAGTGTTGTCGAAGTGGATGGAGAAAAACAGAGTCCTCGAGGCTGTGCTGCAGAGCAGTATGTGCTTCATAAGTAGGAATCCAACACATTCACCATGTAACAGGGAACATTAAAAAACCCATACTTGGAAAAGCCAAGTAGTCCCATCACCTGCTGCTGTGACAGAATTTCACTCTGTTGTTCCTTTCCACCTGCTATGAAAACACACCAGGCTGTATTTTGGAGAAAAAGGCCTGTTCCACTCTGCTCAGTTGGATACCACACTTGACAAGGCTTTTAGGTTTTTCATCAAGGAACATACTAAAGCCAATCCTTTTTGCTTCCAGCCTAGAATTCTAGTTTCATTTAAGTCAGTGTCTGTATTTTCACAGTCTCTGGGCACTCTGATCTTCCTTCCAGCCTTCTTACCACAGACCTCATCACGTGCTGAGAGGTTACCATTGCACTTGTCTCAGGAAAAAAAGAAATATAAAGAAAAATATTATTCTGATTTGTATAGAGCCAAGATACATTCTGTTGATTGCTTGGGGTCTTTAGAGAACCATACAGAGTTCAGGGTATTTCTGGGTCAGTGATTTTTCTATTTTGATGGTGGAAAGTGTATAGACATATGCTCCAGTGCTTTTATATTGTGTTTCCTTCTGTTTCTTCATAGACCTTTGAGAAAGAAGCTGAGGGATGTTTGGATACAAGGCTGGAACTTTTCTGTGGAGTTGACATAGTTAGGCACAATAATAAGGGCTGCTGATAGACAACTCCCTGCAAAGGAAATGAAAATAGTGTTTATAAAACCCCACAATGTGTATTTGCAGCAGAATTGAGTGAGAGGCAGAGTGCAAGAAGATGAGGTAACTGCAGGCAAGTGGGCTTCTCTTTTTGTCACTGGCTTTTCTGTCATGCCTGGTATCTTTAAGCAGTAATAGCAAAATGAGATGATGTTTATATATTTCTGTGCCTTCAATTATGGGGGAATTCCAGCTTGTCCTGTGCATCCTGTTTCTGGTCTTTGAAGTTTGGTTCAAAATATGCCATTTCTAGGCATTTTATTGAAGCAGATATTTTGGTGAGAGCCGTTGTTACAGTATCCCCAAGAAGCCTGTAGTGTCCCCACTCTGGTCTTTCCCTCTGCAAATTCTTTACTCTGTTCTTAGCTTTTGGTTTTATTTTTGTTTAATTATTGTATAGGGCATAAAGAGAGGGAGTAACATATGATCAATTTGTCAACAACTTTGTATCTCTTCAGATGTGTAATTTTTGAATTCTAATTTAAATAAACCTGAAGAGAGAAACTTAGAGGCTTAAAAATGAAGGGAACTATGACTGGAATAATCAATTTTAATAATAAAGAGCCCATCAAATCTTTCACATATAATAGAATCAGATTGCAGGACTAATTGAGAGAATATTCACTGTGAACTGAGGCTGTCAGTGGCTGGGAGAGGTTTTGCTGTAGAAAACCTACATGGATATAAAGCAAAAGCAGAACTAAATTTCCAAGGAGTTGCTAACCCCAATCAACAGAAAATTTTGGAGGATGTAGTAAGAACCTTTTTTACCAAGAGGAAGTTACACCTCATTGCAAAAATAAAATAAAAGTGCCTGAAGGAGACCTCCCTCTGTGCTAGGAGAGGCAGCACAGGTAGTGGATCCTGCTCTCAAACAATGTGAGGTGGCCATCAAATAAAAAGCAATAAGTGGTTTATGTTGTTTTTTATTTAGAAAAGCAGAAATATTGGGAAAATTCATTTTTATGCTTTACAGCTTCTAATGAGGGATTTTGTTTGATTGTTAGGAGCTGAAATGTTGCCTGGTACTGAAGAGTCTCTGTCATATAATAGTCTGGTGAGCTATGGTATCAGGAAAGACTAAATGCTGCTTAAAAGAAAACTAAACTCTGACCTCTTCCAGGTATTATTGAATTACAGCTGAATGGAAACATTGACAAAGAACTTGAAACTGAGACTGTTACCATCACAAAAGCTGTTTAATTAAAAAAACCAAAATAACCCAACAAAAAAGCCTAGACCACCTGTCACTGAGTGATGTCAAAATGTGCAGTAGTTTATTAACCAATGTTAATTGTGGCTTGGGGTACTATTTAGGAATACAGTATCTATTTACATGCATTAAGGAGCATTCACAGGAATGAAACAGTTTGATTCTTGCTCAAGGCTGTGGTGTGTTGCTTCTAGTACACAAGAAACTCCTGTCTTCAGCTCCTTTGTTGGATACATGGACTGCAGCCTCCTCCTGGATACAGATAAAAATCCTCCTGCTGTCAGACACTGTCCTGAGCCCTTTACAAGTTTTTAATTTGGAATACATGGCCTCTCCTCCTTTTTCTGTTATAATAATTCACTTCTTTCTTGTTTGGTCTTTCAGTTGAACATAACTCTCCTGCTTTCAGAACCTTAGCTCTCTTGTCCATGTATTCAATATTGTTCATCCCTTTCCCCACGTGTTGGATGATGGTCCAGCCCTTTCCAATGCTTCTTTTGGTGTTGCTGTCCACCTTGGGAGTCTGCAAGGAAATCAAGGAGCTGCAGATCTCTTGCAGTGTGTGTAGCTTGTCACCTGCCAGTCAGTAAAAAGCTGATGCAAAGAGTACATAGATTTTACAGATCTCATTTTGGTTGTGAACCCAGAGTTTCCTGAGGCTGGTTGGAGCTCTGGAGATGCTCAGACAGAACAGCTGTGTGGCCAAACCTCTGTGTTGGCTTCAAACCCCTCCCTTGGTTCTTTTGAATCTCTGGATCAGTTTCCTTAAGTTCTGTGGGTCAGGTTTTCTTGTGTTCAGGGAGATCCAAGTTTCTTACTACAGGTATAAAAAGAATTTAATCATCTTTCAACTACTTTGAGTGCAGCTTACTTGCATTTCTATCCTTATAGAAACTGCCTATAATAGGATGTTTTGGCAGAGAAGGGTTTAGACTTAGGGGAATTTTGTATCCTTACCTCTAAATAATCAATTCAGTTATTTGTCATCTAGAGCTAAAATCTTTAAAGTAGATCATAATTTAAAATATAACCTAAATTAATAGTTTATTAAAATAGAACATTTTATCTTTTTTCTTCAGTTTTTTCTGTTCTGTTATTCAGTTGAGTGGGGATGATGCTCTCAGGAGGTGGAATCAAACCCCTTAGGAGCACAAGAGAGTAGGGCTTGTCATTTAATAGTTATATAAATATTCACCCTGTGTCTTTCTATCCTTGTTCTTTGGCTTTCTTATGCAGATCCCTGCACTGCAGTGCCACAGAAGTGTTAGCAAACCTCAGCTACATTCCACTGGGGGGTTGATTTATGTTTCACATCGTGGCCAAAGTAAAGAATGAACTGAAACCAGAATCCAGTGCCATCCAGACTTTGGATAGGGTTTTTGGATTGGAGATCTGTGTTGCCAAAAAAAGAAAAACCGACTAAAAAGGAAGTCTTGCCATAAATTAAAAACCACACTCCTAATTCACTTGCTATTGTGTGATTATACAGGAGCTGGCTGGACACTTACAGTGTGAAAAGCCAAAAAGAATTTTTCCTTGTGAGATCTCTCCAAATGTTTCCTTCAGCTGCTGCTGTAACAATAAACAAACACAGGACAATAAAAAACAAGGATAAAATGATTGACCCTAAATCTCTTAATTACAAGGTTTATGTAACTAGGTAAGACAGTTCAGAAGAAAAGGATTGTGAAAAAAATCCTCTCTTTTTTAGTAAAGGTGGTTCATTATATGTATAATACAACCAGTTTTGGAAATAATGAAATGTAATCTCTTAGTGGGAAACGTATGTGATAAATCTTCAGAAAATAGTAAGCCACTCTACATAGGAGAAGTACAGTCTGTGCTTCCAGGGCTTTTCCCAAGATAAATTTACCTCATGAATGAGGTCCTTAGTTGTTCACTGTTGAAAGGAATCTAAAATAGAAGACCCATCAGGTTTTCCAAGTTGAACACTCCATCAGGGAGTTCATTATTATGCACATAAGATGAGCTGCCCTATGGTTTAGTCCATGTGTCAGCATTTTTTGTAAAGTAATCTTTTTTCTGAGTTCTGTCAGCTGCATAAACTTTAAACAAACCTGAAGATGTGGTGAAATTGAACACCAGAAGGAAGTGGGGTTTTTTAGTTTCTTTTTCTGAAAAAGTGAGTGGTCAGCCTTATTGTACTGTGTATCAAAAAAAAAGAATAAAACTCAATATGTGAATGTGGTTGTCAGTGGTAAATGTTGGCCACCTTTTGGCCACAGTACTAATTATGAAACAGATTAAGAATTTATTTCTGGTATCAACATCAAATCAGTTACAGTGCAGTGAATGGTGAAGAATGCTGTTTGAAGATCATCTATTCTTTACTGTCCAACAGAAAGTAAATATCAGCAGTTGAAAAATGGTAAAGTGACTCAATTAGGGGAGACAAAAGCTAACAACTGTATGACTGCTTAAATGCACAGAAGAGACTGAATTTGACTGGTTCTATTTCTTACATTATTAGAGTGGCTGTTATTTCACTACTTCAAGCTCCAAGAAAAAAAGAACAACACATGGTATTTGAATAAAGTGCTTGTTTGTGTGGTTGAGGTAAAAAAAAAAACAAAAACCAGGAAATGTTTTCAGCTCACTGTCAGAACTCCTATGTCTGGCATAAACTTTTAAAAAGATATATTGTTTTAATTTAAAACCCATTGTTATTCTCATCTCACAACCTTGAATTGTTGAATTTTATCCTCCTCCTACTCAGTCACTCCTTTTTCAAGTATATTTTCCTAATAATTACTTGAATTGCAGCCAATCAAGAGATATTTGGACTGTTCTCTACCCATTAGTAAATTTAGGTTCTATATGGATTCCCACATTTGACCTTCAGTGTGCACTTAGCTTAAATGGAATTTAATGTATTTACTCTTGGAAATGAAAACATATGGAACTGTGATCTACAAGTGCATGACCTAAACTTTCACAGGATTGGGCTCTAAAAATAGTTGAAACAATTAAAAAAAGATGCATATTTCTTTCTAATAGTTTACTATTCCTGACATTTTTTACATGCTTTTTTAAATGACTGTTTCAGGGACTTGACTGCCATCAAAGATCAGTATTGTCAAGTCTGGCTCATTGTCCTGATGCTCTTGGAAAGCAGAGTCTCTCATGGTCCCATGCCACGATTTATTGGGTTTTGGGGAATGCATCAGGCACATGCCCACCAATGAAGGCAGTATAAAGGTTTGGGTGGGTCACTCTCTATTTGGGTTGAAATATTTGGATTATTTGCCTGAATTTAGAGTCCCTGACTATCAGGAGTCATTTGCACGGGTTGGACGATACTTGAAGGGCTGGAAAAATTAAGAACGTGGGAAGTCACCTCTGTAACATAATGTTAAGTGAAAGTTTATAGAAGAAACCTCACAATTCTCTCTGTCTTTCAAAATCTTACTCCATTCTCTGTTTAATAACTAGAATTTCAGAGCTATTCTCTGAATTAGTTTCTTTTGGCAGGAGGGCCCCCCAGCCTGGCAGAACAGTCCTAGGGTAGGGTGGAATCCTGGTGTGTCCATCCCCTCTCTGAAGGACTGGGCAGCTTTTCTTCTGCAGCATCTGTGGGTGAGCTCTGACTGCCTGGTGTCTGTCATCTGGTGTGAATCTGCCTGGGACACTGAAGAACATCTGAGCCAGCTCTGAGTCAGGAAAACCTGCTGTTTGATTTTCCATCTGTAGCATTTTCTTTGGTCTATTTTGATGCCTTTTCTGAAGGCCACCTATTTTAATCCTTGAATTTGAGTATCATTTCCATTTATTTGCATTTTTGAAGCTTGTACTCTCTGGAAAATGGCAATTCCTCTTGAATTTTGAATGAGCCTCAGTTTCAAGATTCACCACTTGCCAACCTAGCCATGGAACAAGCACGGGCAAACCTAATTCTGACCTTGTTGGCTTCAACATATGCCATGGATTTACTCCAGGGATATCTGGTAAAGGAGTCTTTGCAGCTCAATATGCATCCCATTTGGTTGCCAAGCCCAGGGACTCTGCTGGCTTTCAGGCTTTCCATGGAAATAAGTGCAAGTCTCTGTGAAAGACCTCCACATTGAGGGAAAAGTGTCTGAATCAGGAACAGATTAAATCCTTCATCCTTTAAGGACTCCCATACCACTCTGTGGGTGGTGGCCAAGAGGAGAGTGTTTTCTTTTTTTCCTTCCCCAGTCTGCACAACAGGCTACATTCCTGAAGTTATTTTTTGTGACATCTTCCAACCAGGATTCAGGATTGCAGCATTTCTGAATTTCTAGTTCTCACAAAGCAGAGTAGTCCTGTCTCCTTGATTGCAGGAGAAATGAAGACTACAATGAGATTTGTAGCAAAAGCAAAATTTGGATTAGAATTACAACCTTCACTTTACTCATTTGGTTGATTTTATGTGTGAGATTAAAAGTAAAATATGAGGTAACATGTAGTTTCCAGATTAGCCTGACTATTTACTTAGAGGACCAGTATCCAGCTGTACTTGGAAATCTGCAGTAAAAAACCATGTGATCAGTGAGTCCTTTGCTGTTTGCAGATGAACCAAGTGCAGCTTTGATATCCAGTATTTTTTCATGCTATTATGTAGAACAATGTTTGTAGAGAACCACTGAGACCTGTCCTTGCTGTGGAAGGCACCTTCTTCAGGACTTATTGCTCACAGACCTCAGGTGATATCCAATGTTATCAGAAAATGTAGGAGTTGCTGCCTCTGTGTGTGCTGCAGAGAAAAGGGCTCACCATGGCCACAGGTTGGTTTTCATTACATCTTTTGAGGTTGTGTTGTAGATATTGTTGCATTACCTACAAAAACTGTGAAAATAAGAAAAGTAAATGCATAGGAGATTTCTAGTTAATAGTGATACTGGAAGTAACAGATGGGAAACATTACAAACTATCTTTTATTTTCATGCAATTGTAAAGCAAATGTGTGTGTGTTCATTTCTGCCCTTTGTCTAAATAAAGCAGCAATTATATTTTTATTGGTAGCAAAGCATCATTCTAGATAAAGTTTGTCTTGGAGTAAATACCTATTTCAGATTGAATTCTGTAAGGTCTTTCCTCCTATATTTAAATGCATTTAACTGCATTTTTAAGCTGTGATTCTTTTGATATTTTAGTTTACACAGGTCCTACCCTCTCTCCTTTCTTCATGATCCCACCTATTTCCTTGCTGGTACAAGGGTTTAGCTGACTTCTTGATGAGCCAGTTCAGCTCTTCACAAAGAAAAGACAAAAAGGTTTTCCTGTTTGTTTAATGTCAAGGTGTGGGGGAGAACGTGTGCAGCACAGAGGTGGGAGGAGGCAGAAGCCAGGCAGGTGTTGATGAGATTGTTGTAGGGTTGCAGCCAAAGGTTCCTAAAATGCTGCTGAGCTTGTCTAAGAACTCACTGCTATCCTAAAACTTGACTTCTAGCAGGAGGCCTGACACCCTCCCTTGAGCTATTTCTGGTGCTTGTCTTCTCCTGAAGGAGCCAATTGAGCCTCCTGGGCTGGTAGGAAATAAAGAGAGAAAAATAAATTTTTTTTTTTGCTTGGCTGGCGAGATGAATTGAACTGCTGAGGGTTCAGACAGCAGGGCTGTCAGAAGGGAAGTTGTGGGAAATGTGTGGCCAGGAGGGGAAGAGCAGCAAATCCTCCTGAGAACCACAGGTGCAGCTCCAGCAGCCTTGCAGAGCTTCACGTTGTGGGGCAGCCACGTAATGCAGCAGGGCTGATCTCATGGCCTGCTGCCACCAAACAAACCCAGCCAAGATCCTCCCTCCCTCTTCTCTCACTTCCTTTTTTCTCACTCCTTTTTGCCAGCTTAGCAAGCTGAGTCAGTCCCTCTCAGAGCTGAAGGAGGGTCAGAACCAGTGCCAGGGAGGGCATGGACATTTGAGGCCAGGAAGGGGTGCTGGGTGTGGGAACCTGGGGCCACCCTTCCCCTTTTGTCTGTGGGTCAGTGCTGTCAGTCAATCAGCCTGACAGAGTCAGTTATCCCAATTTCACTCTGCTTGGTCTTGCTGAGTTGTCAGTGTGTCAGCACCTCGTCCTTGCCTAAGTACGTTGTCTCCCTTTCTAATGTCACCAAGTCCTGTCACTCTCGCCCTCTAACACAATTCTTACATTTGCCCTAGATGTACATCAAGAAATAGAATAAAGCACATTTGTTCTTAAAACTACACTCGACCATCACAGTTCATCTGATGTGTTGTCTGCATGTTATTTTAAAGCAAAAATGAAGAAAGTTAAATCTTGATTCACAGACTTATGAATATGAGTTATGGAAAGTTCTGCTTTTATTTTAGCATCGTGTTAATGATGTGTGGTGGAGCAGTGAGGTGAAGGGTAATCTTGACGTTTGACGTATTTTCAGATGAAGACCTAAAAGTCATATTTATATATATATTTTTTAAAAAGTGTAAACTGCAATAGCATCCTTATTTAAAAAGAAAAACAGATAATCTACATATTTCAGCTTAATGTTTAAAAAGACAGTCTGGCAAAGCCAAAAGAGAGATTTACTTTGGGTTGCAGCATTGCTGGTGATGGTGACTTTTCTAACAGGCTGTTTATACAGTAAAGTTCCAGACACAAAATGACTGGCAATTGTATATATGTTTCAGGAGAACATAGGGGAATAGGTCCTGTATAGCCAGTCTTTTATAGACAATAACTGATAGTGCTTTTTAATGTCTTTTCTAAATATCCTAGCTATTTGGTAGGTGAACAAGGCACCTTGTGTTTCTTTGCTAGGCCTCTGCTTAGGTGACAGGTTTTTCTGCAATGCCAACTGTTTGTCTGGCTACACTTCCATAACCACATTTTAAGAAAGGTTTCCAGCAGGACACAAGCATCCCTTTCATGAAGCAAGAGGAGCAGCACAAGACAGAATCCAGAGCTTGGGGCAAATGTCTGCCTGCAGTTTTAGCAACAGGAGAATGTGAGGCTTTTTCTCACCTGAGACATTGCCTGAGGTACCCAGTGGTTTAACAGAGCACTTTCAGGCCTTTTGCTTTGGTGTGTGGACACATTGAGTTGGCAGTAGGAAGGTGGCTGAGTTTACAGTATTGCACTGTGACTGAAGCCTGCATGACATTTGTCCCTTGAATAACTTCAAAGGCATTACCCACACAAGTGTTTTTCCTCTTCTTTTCCTCGTTCAGTTTGAGCTGATCCTAGCTTGATGTTAGCTGCAACTCAGGCATTTTCTCATGGGTTTTGTTTCTGGTTCTGTTCTTTAACAAGAAAGTATGAAGAAAACACCTCTAAATGGGCAGATATCTCTATTAGTTGGTAGCAAAGATTGCTACTGATGCAGAAGAAAAAATACCAGTTTGTCATGCAGATAAATTATCACCTCCATGTTACTGAAATAGCTGGAGGCATTTATTCACAGGCCATCCAAATACATTCTCATAACTTTAGTTTTAATCTATTCTGTTTATTTCCTACCACTTCCTAATTCATGCTTATTTGGCATAGGAGAATGTAACTGCTCCTTGTTAGGAAATCAGTAGTTACATCTGGAAATTTGAGCAATTTCTCCCTTAAGAAAATAAATTGCAATTTGGCTTTAGTTTTGTTAGGGGATGTAGAACATGTGTGTGCTCAGTGTGCCCTCCATTAGACCAGTACCCCTGGATTAAATCAAAAGTACATACTTTTGAGAAGCTTCTTGGGGAGATTGTAAAGCTAATTTGAGGTAAGTATTTGGGGGGAGGTGGGGAAGAAGTGAAGTGCTTCATGCAATATAAGCTTAGTCTTACCTAACAAAATGGATTTTCAGAAAATGGAAGGGATCAAACTCTAATGAACTGAAACAATCCCTGCCTTCCTAATCTATGGAATTTTAATTTGCTTGTTTAGAAAGCATAACAGTGGTTATAGAAACATACATTTAAAAGCACTTTAAAATCACCAGGGCATCTGAGGAATTTGAGACACCTGTAGTCCTTGAATAATACTAATTGATATCTGTGAAGACTTTATGGAATCCACACAAAAGACAGAATTTTGAGTGGTTTAAACCTTTATTTACAATTCAATACTGACAAGAAGTTGCTGAAGTCTCTCTCCTCCCTCCAGTCTCTCCCCTTTAACCTCTGATTTACTGAACTGCATGGAAATGTATCACTCAATTAAATGTTGCTGTGAGCTTCAAAGGCTCTAACAAAAGTTGGAAGTTTCTTAGAGCTTTTTTAACTTTCTTAGAGCTCTTCAAAAATCAAAAGCAAATTATATTTCTACTTGTATCCAGGGTAGTACTGAGCCCAGTGTCAAGATGAAAAAATCCGAACAACTGGTTGCAGCAGATGCAATTCTGCACCTGCTGGGTGTTTTTCAGATGTTTGTGTGTACATACATACACATGTATATGCATGATTTCAGGGACACAGCAAAGCTATGGAACACTAGTGGTTTACAAGTAATAGTGGGAAAATAAGTATTTACAATGTTCTCATTTGAATAGAATAGGATGAAAGAAAAAAATAGCAGGAAGTGATGCAATATAGGTGATGATATGAGGGTATTAAAGTTCTGACAGGAGAGAATCATTTCAGCTAACAACTTCTATTGTAGAAACTTTAGACATTGACACTGTGTGTGTCATCTCACTGATCATTGGTAAATAGTTCTTGTCATATTTTTGGCAATATGCAAAATAATGCCTTTTCCTCTTATGTAAGTGCTGCATGTTTAGAGCAGAAGACAAAAGCACTGATGTGGGTATGTGGTTTTTGTTTACTGTCTTTCTAACAGCTCTCCAATTAAATTCTTCTTATTATGTTGTGCAGGCAGCAGAACATCAGAATTATTGGATGTGTTTATTCTGCTACAGAAACTTTGGGTAGTTCCAGTAAATTTATTTTCTCCTCAATTTTACATATTCCAACTGTGTTTTCTGTGATTGTAGCTGTGTAGAATCCAAAGCCAGGCCTTAAGGATCTGGCAGTTGTACATTCTAATGTCCTTCTTATGTCTCATTCCCATAGGAAGGAGATACACTAAGCATTGTAGTAGTTTGTGGGACATGGCTTGGATGGGCTGTTTGAGTGAGTGATAGGACAAATGGCCATATTGGCTTTCATTGAGCAGTACAGGAAAATTCTGTATGGATTTTAAAATAGTAATTCATCTTGTAAATACCCTTAGAAGCCTTGTTTGGCAGCTCATTGTTTAAATCCTTTAATCTTGGGAATTTGTCCCTATGTAAGATTTTCAGCAAAACTCTTTTCCTACAGAAGTGTACAGTTATTTTAATATCATCACAGTTTGTTCCAAAATCCGCTCTAAAAAACACTACTAGCCTCTTGAAAATGCATTTCTGTGCATGACATTTTTAATTTGAGCTGCCTTCTTCAGTTTTGTTGGGAAAGACAATGAAGACTGATCTGATTTCTGTCAGTAAACTGTGGCAGAGAAATTGAAGAGCATAACACCTCTGTTTGCAGGATTCACAGTTACACTGAAAATTAAAGGTGGATTAAGGCAAGACCCCCATAGCTCCAGGTGAGGAAGTTGAAGATTCACTGTATGTGAATCCCAGGTCAAAGGGACTCACCTGTGAAAAAATGTGGGAAACTGCCATAGATGGTCAAGGGAAGAGAACAACTTCCATAGAATCATTGAATCCTGGAATGGTTTGGGTTGTAAGGGATCTTAAAGCTCATCTTGTTCCAGCCCCTGCCATGGGCAGGGACCCCTCCCACCATCCCAGGGTGCTCAGAGCCCCATCCAGCCTGGCCCTGGACACCTCCAGGGCTGGGGCAGCCGCGGCTTCTCTGACTGGGATGTGCTGGTAGTGCTGGAGATTTCGCTGTTGCCAAGATTGCTGCAGGAGTTGTGTCTGCCTGCTGGTTAAACTGGGGGTAAGAATTCTAATGTTTCTGTGACAAGTTTCAGAGGTTGTCACATGAGAGTGGATCATGTTTTCAGCTGAGAATGGTTTGTGTGGCTGCCTACACCAGCCCAAAGTGTGTGTGTGTTACAAAGAGAAGTGAGCAGGTGAGTGCACTGTTCAGTCTCATCCAGCCCCTTTGGGCTTTTACATCTGCTTGGACCTGCTTTGAATGGAGACAAAGAGTGGACTTATGCAGCTTTCCCTGTATTAGTTCTAATAGTTTATCTGAATTTTCAGGTGGGTGAAGCTGATTATTTGTTGTTGACAGAAGAACTGCATAGGTAACTTGTCCTAACAAGCAGTAATTGTGTGATTAGGAGAGTTTAATAATGAAAAGGAATTCTAATTCATTCATAGTACTTGGCTTGTTGACAGTTAATGTCATTTTCATTGAATGAAATCTATCAGTGATGCTTATATTTTCAAGCTATTTGGAAGTGCTGGTATTCTGAAGCACTATTGTTTGTATCTAAGACCAAAGTTAAATCAGGAAATATTCCTAAAAAAAAAAAAAAGGTAAAAACCTAGTTTATCATTGTTCCAACAGTTATCCCAAGTCTGATTTTTATGATGTGCTCTGTATTAATACAGGTGTATTAATTTACATTGATCTGGAATAGTTTGAGATTGAACAGCTTTCCCACCTTAGATTTCTCACAGTAAGCCATCTAATGTTTCAGCCTGTTTATGAAAAATAAAACTGATGAAATGTCTGCCTTCCACCCTTGGGATTGTTCTGCTGCTGGAAGTCAGTGCTCCCTCAGCACTTTCCACATGCACTTTTCAGAGGTTTGCAAAGTTCCAAGCATGGAGATTTGAGAAAGCATCAGGTCAAAGCAGTAAAGATCAATACAGTGTGAGGGGACAAAATGTGTCTGCACCTTAAATCATTCTTGACACTCAGCTGAATTGCTAGAGGTTCTGCAGACTTTGCTGAGGAGAAGGTTGGCTCTCTGCTCACTTTTTGAGCTCCTTATTTTTTTTTTACACCCACTTTTTTATTTTTTAATTGTAAACTGTAGCTTTACATAAAGTCTTTGGCTGAGAAAAAATTTGCATTTTGAAAAGGGCATTTTTGAAAGTTCCATAGTTATTAAATGAAACTGGACAGCACTGGTGTATTTATAGTCACAGATATGTTACCAATGTAACTTGTTTTATTCACACATTGCATTTCTTTGCTTTGGCAAGAGCAGTGCAGGGCCCCAGAAATCTTCTGTTACTTTGGAAGGGAACAATGCAAAATATAACTTGTAATATACAATATTTCTTTTCCAAACAAACGTTTTCTTAGAAAAAAATTGAGATCACTCTCCGGTTATAACTATTAAGATAAATATTGTAGATTTCATAAGGAAAAAATAAATTATTACTAAAATACAAATGTAACCAATACAGATGTGGTTAGTAGTCCAGGATCTTTACCATTTATATGCTTATAGCTGTGTTGGACCATTCTTTGTCTATTCAAAAATAATTTTCTCATCCAGATGATAAAATTATGAATCTCTAATTGTCCTCTCTGCCTCCATATGGGTAAGTATTAGATACAATTAAGTTAATCAGGGATTTTTACTGGGGTCTGTTTTTTGGCCAGGCATATAAATTAACTGTCAAAATGGAGCACTTTCATTTTGACAGCAAATGATTTTCTTATGGTGAAACGTAATTTATGATATAAATACAGGCTGAATCAGGCATTGTAATGCAGATGACCCAGTGGCCCTGTATGCTTTCTGAAGTTTGGCCTTGAATACTGTTTCATACAAGTTCTTACTTAAAAAAGGGGGGGAAGAAGGGCAAACTGGGGAGAAATTCCCACAGCTCCAAATATTTCTAAAGCTGCCTAACAAAGCAGCTTTAACTCTCTGTATAAAGCTTTCTCTAAGCAACTTGGTGGGTCTGGCATAAGTATCAACTTTGAACAAGATTTTCATTTCTAATCTCTTTTCCTGTCTCAATACTGAATTATGTTCAGAATTTTCAGATCATGCTTGCCACAGTGGGACACGGGGAAGCTGCCAAAGCCCACAGGGAGATCTCTGTATTGATTACTGAGAGCAGACAGACTTCTGACCTGCTGGAACTGCACAGTGCTTCCTAGGGGAAAGAAAAGTCACACTCTTGAAGTCATACTCTATTAAAGTATTCTCTTTTTAGGTCCTGTTCTTGTATCACAAACTTTTGTCACAGGTTGGGAAATATACAGAGATAAATAAAAATGATGCAAATAAAAAATGTTATTTTGGGACATGAGGTGTGCACTTTTATTGTTGACTTTTTCTGTCATCAGCGTATTCCTGAAACATTTATTGTAATAAAAAAACTAAGCATCTGTCTGATAGGTAGCAATACTGCTTGTAAATGAAAATACTTACTGATGGCCACTGATCTTTAGATCAAAGTCTTGTAGTGTCAGCTTGGAACAGAACTTCAACAATTGTGTTTTGTTGCTGCAGGTTTTTCTATCCAGAAACAGGGATGTCTTTATGGGCAGGCTGACATTCTGAAATGTGTCCATTTTGCTGTGGGATGTTTGTTATAGAATAACAATTGGGTTATATGTGCACAGTAAGGTTATATTAAGCACAAGATGATGTGACCTCATGCATGTTTGTTTCAGTAAGTCAGTCAAGTGATTTGAAGGACCAAATGGTTTCTCCACTGCAAGAGACTTTTGTGCAGTTTTTAAAGGGATTGCAGAAACTGTGCCCTGCTCCTGTGATGCTGTCACACAGGGCAAGTATTCCAGGGAAACTCTTCAAATAATGAACAATGAATGCACATCCAAAAATCAGTTTTTGATTGCGTAAAAGGCATGTTTTTAGTAGTTTTGTGGGTCATATTTTCCTTTAAGGCTGTTGGGACTATCTGAACTGTACAGGTGGTTATTTCCTCCACTTCATTCTGATTCCTAGCTGAGACTTCATTGGCTTCTTTGTACAGTTCATTTAACAAGTTTGTATTCTAAAGGAAAGAATTACCCTCGTAAACAAGATTGTGGCTCTTACTCCAGCTGTTATTGCCCAGAAGGTTTTTACAAAACATATAAGATTAAAAATGGCTAAGTCATTAACATAACTCATAACATTAACATTTGCTTTCTTAGAAGTGCAAGACAAGAAACGATGGGGGCCTTTTTCCCAACCAGGATTTACTATCCATCTTTTCTGTATACCTCTGCAGTCATGTGCAAGTATCAGCTCTTGAGTTGAAAAAAAGCATAAGTATTGGAAATGAATTATAAAAACTGTCAGCTTTCTGTGTGTCTTTTTTCAAAGTATTAGGTACTGATTACTGGGAAAGCCTGGTTAATCTGCTGAGTGAGATCAAAAGGAAAAATAAGCTTCAGTTCAATTTAGTGTTGCCTGACATTTATGGATCCTGTGCTGCTCGTTTGGCTCGTGTCTGGTTTTTAACCTGTAACTCTAGAATTTGGCAGGCCGTTTTCTCCATAGAGCTCTGCTTGCTGTCTGGTGAAACAACGTTTGGGCAGCGATAAAGTCAATGTAACAAGTACAATTGCAATTTCCCCATCTTAGATTCTTTCCTATACAAAATGGTAAAGGGGATACACCCAGTAAATAAAGTATTAGATGGAAAAAGGGATATTTGAAGGGATATTGTTGTGCGTGTCCTCTTGGCAGTATGAATGTGTAGGATTTTCCTTCCTGTGGAAGGACCACTGGCTCAGGCACCCGAGCGTGTTCTGTGTTTAAGGCTCTTGTTACAGAAGATGTTCTCCCAGTAGCAAGGTCTGTGTTTGGAGCACAACTTGGTGCACAGCTGCTCTCTATGAAATAAGTGACAGTTCTATAGCCCAGTTGTTTCATTGCTGTTTCCTGGAAGAGACAGATTGGGTTCACCAGCTTAATCCCCAAACATGTGGTCTATATTCAAATATGAAATGAGGCGGAACTGTGAACAAGCTTTATGTTTGGTTGGATTTATTTTGGTAGATACCAAATCTATATTCTGTGCAAGTGCATCCCCTGGGATCTCTTCCTAAGCTGCTACTGCAACCCTTCTATCAGAGCAGGATCCCAGTTCCTCTCACCAGGGTGTGTGGGATTCCAGGCTAGACCTTGACCTGGGAGCAGATTCCATTGAAAGGCAATGGTTATGGAAAGGCAAATAGAAACTGTTTGATTGTTTTCCTTACTCTTCTGTAATTTCTGATTTCTGTGACACAGAAAATTTCAGAGGAAAAAAGTAAATTTTAATGGCAAGAGATAATGTTTGATTAATGATTGAAATGATTCTCTCCATGTTCCATGTGTTGTATGAAATCTGTCAGAAATATTTTTGATGTGTTCTAATAGCTTCTACAGCTCAGCAAAGAGTGAGAAAATGTACTTACAGGTTTTTATTCGATGTAGCCTAATTTAGGATGGATTTAGGAAGCTCATCAATAAAACAGTGTAGATTAAATTTAAAACAAATCCACATGTTTTAGTCTGTAAGTGCAGACATTTATAAAATAAATTGGTATATCATGTTACTTTTGTTTTTCTTTAAGATGACTTCATGCGAATTAGAGTCGAGTGTGGAGTTATGAGAAGTGTTGGAACATGTTGAAAGGTATTAGCCATACACACAGCATCACCTCCCTTGGGTTGAGTAGAAGTGCAAAAGTCGGGGTCTTCTGAGTTGCTGCTATGATGGGATAAGCTGATAAAAGCAGCAGATATTTCTTGTCATAGTCTAGTCCCTTCACCCGTGCAAAATCTGATTTTTTTCCTGCATAAAGCATAAAACAAAGCAAAGCTAAGCAATTGCTTTTCTTGCTGTTCCCAGCCTTGTAGATTTTTCAGTCTTATCTACAGTTTTTGGGTCATGCCCAAGGGCTTTTCACAGGGTGCTTTAATTTCCATCACCTCCCCCCCTGCTCCATTTCCCTCCTTATCTCTCCTCATTTTGCTTCAGTTATCTGTTCCATACTGAAACTTGAATTTAATTTGGTTTTGCTGGATAAAGGTCAAAGACTACAATTGTTGTCCTGAAGAGATTTTGACCACCTGCACCTGAGCAATGTCTGGGCATTTTTACTATGGGGCATCTCAGAGGAGGCTGAGGACATACCCAGCAGAGCTGAATTTCAGTCTTCTTTTATCTTTGAATTTTTCTTTTGTAGTCCTACTTGTGATTATTTTTCTTTTCTTCCCAGAGGACAGTGATGTTTTACCTTTTCAAACACAAAAAGAAAAATTTATGTTCTGTTACCCAGTGATGCTCTTTGATCAGAAGATTGTGTTAACAATTTCTCTTAATTTTGAGACCAAGAGAGAAAAGCCCAAGGGTGACATAAATCATCCATGAGTTCCAAGAGCCTTTCTTTTAAGTAAAGAATTTTCTCCCTACAGGATTGAAACTTGTGATCTGTCATCAGAATGTGAGTTATTTAATTGAGTTTTTAGCACCATGGTGTGTCTTTTGCTGAATTTAGGGGGAAGCTATTTACTCCTCTTAACTGAGGGCTGAATGTGTAGTCATGCTTTTCTTCACTGCTATCAGCTGTTAACAAAACAACTTCGAATATCTGCAAATACTCAGAACCAGAGCAGCTTAAGAATATTGCCCTTTGGTTAAAAAAAGTTTTTTTCAAGTACAAATCAAGGTATGCTGGGCTGAGCAGGGATCCCCCATTCCTGCAACCCCCGAGGGCTGGGGCTGGGCAGGAGGTTGGGAGGGGACATGGCCAGGACAGACAACCCCAGCTGAGCCCAGGGATGCTCCTGCACTGGGATATCATCTCCAGTGATGAAAGCCCAGAGGAAGGACAGGGGGAGCATTGGTTTTTAAGGCTTTTGTTTTCCAAGGCAGCCACTCTGTGTACTGAGGCCCCACTTCCCAGGAAACAGCCAAACATTGCTGCTGGGAAATGGAGAATAAATCATCTTTTTTCTACTTTTTTAATTTGCTTCCATGTTCAGCCTTTGCTATTTTTTCATTAAGTTGCCTTTATCTTGACCTATGAGCTTTTCATCTTGTTTTCTCCCCCATCCTGCTGAGGAGGGAGGTGAGAGTGGCTTGGTGGGCACCGGGGTCAGCACTGCACGAGGGCTGCACAGCCTGGAGCTGTGGGACAGGGGCCAACGTCTCTCAGGACAATTCCTCTTGTTTATGAAAAGCAGCAAAAATGGCAAAGTAATGCTTTGCTCCAGCTGTTGAAAATGAATTACAGCACAGGCCCACACAGTAGCATAGGATGCATTCCTACATTTCCACAATTGCTGTAAACCTGTGGGGTCCATTTGCTGTCCAAGGGCTCATCCAGGAGCTGGGAAGCTTTAACTGGGATGGTTGAGACTGGGTTTGAAACTGCATGCTCAGGAATAGCTTCAAAAGTAAAGCAGAAAGGTTTTCATTCTCTCCTGCATTAGAAAGCCTTGCTCTCATGGTTTGTCCAGGGAATGGTTTATTTCGGCTAAATGGAAATATTTAGAACACGAAGGACATTCCTGACAAGATTATGGGTTTTAATATGAAATGGATTTGGATTTTAAATTCTTTTGCTGTTTTAAATGTTGATGTTTAGGATGGTTGGATTTGTGAAGCAGCTGCAGTGCTGAGGGTATCTTCAGTTTGCAGCTGGCTAACGAGGAATGATGCTGAATGGGACAGTACCAATTACTGACCTTCTTAGTTTTGGCAATAAGAAGTCTGTGTTAGTAAGAAAAGAAATTATGTCTCTAACAATATGGAATAACAAGACTATTGTGGCAACAGGTGATAAAGACTGAAAAAATGAGTGAAACACAAAGGTTGTCAAAAGTACGCATCATTTGATTCAGTCAAAAAGAACATTGACCCAGGCATTTTTTCATAAAGGAAAGGAATGAAATATGCTTGAAAATCAAACTTTTGTATCAGTGTTCATCACTGAAAAACGTAATTTGAGATTTAAAAGTTGATTCCCTCTAAAATAACATTTGCTAAAACACTGCAGTGTAAAAGGAACTTGTCTCTATGTACCCATTCTGCTTTCCTAGCACTTCTGAATTAATTAGTTTAACACAGTAAACATTGAGGTTCATTTTTTGTATACTACTACTGAAGCTGGAGTAATTTGCAGTTTCTACAAAGTGCCATGGTTAGCAAGTGCATGGGTTTGGGGAAGAAAGCATGGTGGGTTTATTTTGAATAAGCTGGTTTGAATCTCTGAGAGCTCTCCTGATAATATTCTGGGTAGCTCCAAAGATAAACTAACACCTAAAGGTACATATGTTTAAATTTTAACCAAAAATTTGTTAACTAATTCCATAGTATTATAGCTTGAATTAGTGTACTTCTGCCAAAAGTACTTACATCGTGACATTGATCTTAAAAGTTTCCTTTCATTTATTTATTTAAATTTGTGTGAAGAGGTAATAGGTCTCCTGGTGCAGCAGCAATGAGAGAATCCAGGGCTGATGGTTGTTGCCCAGCAAACGCAGTATGTTCTTCTGAATGTTTGACTGTTAGACTGAACAATATTTACACAGAATGCAAGGCCCAGAACAGCTGTGACAGCAGAGGAAGTTTCAAGTCTTCTCTGGTTTTTTTTTTCTTTTATTCTTTTTTTTTTCTTGAAGATCTTATATTCCTTTCCTTTTCTTTCAAAGGACAGCTGGTTTGTTTTGTGTTCCCTCAAGGCAAGTTTTAGGCATCTTACTGTGAGTGACATGAGAGACAAACTGCTGCCCTCTGCCATCCCATCCATGATCCCACAGGCAGGGAAGGTGATGGGCTGGGCTGGGCTGGCCACTGGGGCCCAGTGGAATTAGCAGGGCAAGCACCAAGGGGGAGGATGTGCAGAAATGTATCTGGGCTGAAAGCTTGGAAGTTGGAAACTTTACAACTTGGAAATTGAGAATAAGCCCAGCCTGTCAGAGAAATATCCAAAGTAATATGATGAGGCTGAGTAAAACTTGTCCAATCATCTTTCGGTGGTGATAAAATAAAAGTGTCTGTTATTTTTTTGAACAGCTTCCCAAAGTGATGGTTGACACCCTGAGTCTGTCAGTGTTGAAGAGACATTTGGACAATGCTCCTAATAACCTGTTTTAACTTAGTCAGCCCTGAAGTGTTCAGGCAGTGGGACTGGATGATCATTTAGGTCTGTTCCAACTGAAACAGTCTATTTATTCTATTTTGCCCAGTGTGTATAAAAATGGGAGGTTTTTATCTGCAGCTGTGCTTTAAAATATTTATACTTGCTTAAAAACTTCTGGTATGGTCTTAATGTCCAAATGACCTGGGGTTTGGACAGGCAATTCCAGCAGAATGCTTCTGTTCTGGGTGTGTTGGCACATTCAGTGACAATTTGAGATTTATCCCAGGGATGAATTAACGTTGCTGATTCCCTAATGTGACTGGAATCCCTGTGCCCAGGCTTGGTGTGGCACCAGACCTGAGCTAATGCCCCTCCTCTCTCCCAGAGACCCCCTGTCTGCCTGCAGGGACCTTGTAGGTACATCAGAGGTGTATGATGGGTCAGAAGCACAAACACCACATCCAGCTATGCACTGAGTGCAGCAATTCCATTGAAGTCAGCAAAGGTAGTCTAGATTTTCACTGATTTAAGTGGAAACAGAAACATCTTCCATTGAACTTAAAACACTGTACAGCCACTTGGTGTCATTTATTAACTTTACATTTTGCAGATACTGTATATAAACCTGGTTTATGTCTTTCCTAAGAGGCAGTTGGTATAAACACAGTATCATGGTACAGTATGAAACATGTGAGAAGTTTCCTTGGAAATGAAGGGAAGAGGTTATTATAAACAACCCCATTCAAATTAAAGTGCTTGAAGTGTCACACTTGCTGCAATGCTAAAATCTTGGCACACCTGGTGCAGGGAAGCACCCAAAGTGTGTGTATGGATTACAGTAAGTGCTCTTCCCTCCTTTCCTCTGGAACTGGGATGTCTGGTGTCAAAGGGAGGTTTTTCTCAGCCTGGAGGGTATTTTCTTTTCTCCCCCCCCCCCCCATGGCAGTTGTACAGTACAAACAGCAGCAATAACATAGAGCAGCATATTCTCTGTCTTCCTAGAATTAAGTTTTCTCATGTTTCAGTGTAGTAGGAAAACAAATTGAAATTTTCACTGAACAGGACAACTTTTCATGTTCCATAAACTTCAAAGAGGCAATGTCTCCTTTTCATTTCTTGATCAAGAAAGACTTGCCTGTCAGTATTTTGTCTGTTTAGGAATGACATTGCTGAGTTTGGAGGTTTGAGACCAGAGAACTGCTGTTGGAGTTCCCTCTCTGGCTGCTACCTCGGTGACCATCCCTACACCAACACAGCCTGGCTTTCAAAGGCCCAGTGTGTGTCATTTTTCAGAGTGTTAGTTGAAGTTTGCCAGAATAACAAGTCCTGAAGGTATTACACCTCTTTAGTTTTATGGTCTTTCGGCCGTATTTGAAATTGGTTTTTTTTTTGTTTTTGTTTTTGTTTTTGTTTTTTTTAAGGGGAAGATGATGTTTATTATCATGAAACTGGCTGTGTGGCTAAAATGCTTCAGCTGGTTTTGGGAGATCACAACTTGCTGTTCTTTTCCTGAGTTCAAATTAGAAAAGGTGACTTGATGCTAGTGGATGATGTGAGTAACCTTCACAACATAAATATCTGTCTTTTATAGATGAATTAGCCTATTTTCAAGATCCATTTTTTCTTTAAAAAGCTGCTTTTCTCCTTCTAATCTCGAAAGAATGTTTCTGGGGCAGAATAACACATGTGCATGTGTGAAAAATTGCTGTTCATAAATGTCTCAACCTAGCTAAATATTTAAACATTTGCAGCTTGCCTGCATACAGGCTACTGAAGGAATGGTTTCCTGAATCAGGATTTAAAAGATTATTTCTGAGGTTATGCAGATTTTGGAACTTGGGCTACATTACTGCCATACGTGGGATCCTTCTGGTTCTTTTCTTTTCTTTTTTTTTAGTGTAGGATCTTGTGAAGTGGTGCAGTTTTGAGAAGGGCAGAGATGCCCATTTCCAAAGAGAGGTTACAGTGCTCCTGTTGGATATTATTAACCCAAACATGGGGGTCCAATTCCTGGAGGGTTCCTTTTGCTGAGTTTCTTATGCAGTGCAGGGTTGAGGTCTTTTCCAACCTAAATGAATCTTTGAAGGGCTTCTGAACAGCCAGACTTGTCTGTGCTGGCCAAGAGCAGCTGAATGTGTTCAGAGGTGCCTGAATTCTAGAAATGTCCGTTCCATTTCTTTCCATCTTGCACAGGGACTCAGAGCTGCAGGTTTAGAAATCATGTATGTTGTTAATTAAAACTTAAATTCTCATAGATTGCACTGGATGTTGAGTCAAAATAGGAGGTCATAATGTTTAAATGCATCAAATATGAAGAATAGTAAATATTTTATAAGAAATAGGAATAAGTATTGTTGATATATTGCTTTTACTTAATACAAAGCTAAGTTGGATAAAGCCTTATAGGGAAATCTGATTTCACTCTTTTTAATCTTTTGTTATGCTGCCATTTGAGTTTCAAAGCTGTTGTTGTTTGTCACCCTGACTGGTTTGGTGCAGTGAAACTCCTTTGCTCAGTTGGTAACACTGAACACTCCATCCATGCTGGCAGAGTTTTGCTGTTCCCAGTAGGAATGTCCAAACTGGTGTCTTCCCTCACTGTAGGAAAGATTGGGTCAACCTTCATCATCAATGATTATTAGGAAAAAATATAGATACAGCTTTGCTGTAAATTCCTGTGGATTGCTGTGGTTTATATATATTTTTTTTCCACAAGTAACACATGCAAAGTTCTTGTTACCAATTTTGGGGAGTTTGGGGAAAATTATCTAAGTTTTTATCTAAATTTCGTGAAGTAATGACAGGGAAATGGTTATAATTAAATAGTTTAAATCACAATATATCTGAGATCCATTGTTACTGTGCTCTTTTGTGTTGCACTGCCTTTTCTCAGAATTTGTAATTCAGAGACTTGAAACCTCATTTAAATCTTAATCATTTTTAGCAGGATGTGTGAGACAAACATGGGTGTTTATGTTGAGTGACCCATGAAGCTCTCAAAGATATAAATCACAAGAGCTGCTTAGTAGATCCTTCCCAGCTGGTGCTACAACCATATTTGGGTTTCACTACAGCCAAAACTGCTGTTTTGTTTTCAAAATTTTAAATTACATTAAGTGCAATTCTAGCATCTCCTTCCTCCACTGATTTTCAGCTTCTTGGCAAATGAAAAATCAACATTTTCTTTTCTGATTCAGTTAGTTTCCTTTAGATAGTTATTAATAGTTTTTCTTTGCTATTGTAGCAAGACCCTTTAATGTAGATGCCCTTACTATTTATTGATGTTAGATGCCAGATAGTACATGTCTACTGTCCTTTTTGGTGAAAATATTTCTGCAGAACAGGATAAGAAGGTTTTAAAAAAAATGTAAAAAAAATCTTTTTCATATGTGTAGCACAATTGGCTTCCTCCTAATTCTTTGAACATTTTAGCTGCACTTTGCTTGTGTTCAGATTCATATTGTGTGTTGAAGCAGCTTTTTAGAGATGATTTCTTTAAAAAAATTAATCTTGTTAGAGAAATTAATTTCATCAATTTGAGGCTAATTATAATAGCCTGGTTATAGGAATGTGTGGCTACATGAGGCTCAGGCAGGTGTTCACCCTTCAAAGGTGCCCACCTGAGCTGGTGAATTTAGAAGCCCCATCCTCTGGAGCTCCTCTGGATTCATTGGAGATGGTGCCAGAGACCTTGGATGGGTTGAGTTTTTCCATGGCAGGAGTTCTCCCTGCTTGCTTTTTATCTCTAACTTGGAGTGAACTGGGCTTTATTCCTCTTTATTGTTGATTTTATGTTGTCCCAGTTGGAGCTCTGATAACTCACACCAGCCCCTGCTTGGAAGATCTGAAGCCATTTATTACCTTCTTTCTTACCACTGAATTTTTAAAAAATACTTTAACATGCTGGATAGATTGAACAACTGACTGAGCAGTAACTAATTCAGAAACAGGCAGAATTCACCACAGGGATGAATGTGAGGGGTGATGCTCACACAGGGCCCACATTCAGATACAGAGTGACCTTCAGGCTGCCCGTGCTGTGAGAGTTTTGGGGTTAGAGTCAGTCACAAATTCACAAATGAAAGGAAATGTTGGTCATGTTTCTGGCTGGGAAATAGGGAAAGAACCTACAAAATCAAATCCCACATATAAACCCATCAACAACTTATTAGGGAGGCTGAAACAGGAGAATGCAGATAGGAGGGGAAAGCTTTGTAGTGCTCTCAGCTCTGGTTTGTCTCAGACTTTTACAAATTGATGGGCACTTAATTTTTATCTCTGTGAATTCTCAGGGTTGGTTGAGGTCTTTTCCAGAGTTTTTTCTTCTACACTGTTGAAAAACAAACTCTTGTTAGAGATCACTGGGTTCTGGACATGTATTGGGTCCCTTTTGTTATCAAAACTGTGTGTGTGTGTAAAAACTGTTGCTGAGGTACTGGTTTTTTTTTCTCCTCAGTATATATATATTTCATTATGAGAAAGTGATCGTGGGGCAGAAGATTAGAGACAGTGTGCAGAAGGCTATGGTTAGGCCATTTATGTAAAACAAAACCCTCACATCTTAAATTTTCCCCCTGTAAAATCTGCTGTCACTGCTTCTGTACTAGCAATAACATTCATTTTTCTAAAATACATTTTTATTTTCTCTCTTTACTTTGTTCTCCCATTCACAGTTTTGAAGTGTTACAGGACTCAAATCAAACACTCTCAAAGCACTGGAATGCATTTGGTGCTTTGATACTCCCCAAAGACTTGCAATATGATGGAAGACATGAGGGAGAGATTTAGAGTAAAGTTTGCTTTGATTTCCTAAAGAAAACATTCTACTATCACAGCTGTTAATCAGATAATCACAATCTGTAGCTTAAGAGCTGATCTAAATTTTCTCTTTTTGCCTTCTCAAAAAGTTAAAAGTCTATTGGGGAAAAAACACAAAAGAAATATAATTTGTGTTAAAATAAATACGGCGAGTTTGTGTGAACATTTAATATTTCTCCTGTGGGTCTTTTTCATGTACATTAACACAGAGCTGAACTTCTCAAATTCAAAAGTGATCTCCTTACCTGCAGTGTGATGCTTGTTTATAAGGTGCTTTTATTTCTTTCATTTAACTGTGGGTCATGTGTCCACCCCCCCACTTCCCAGTTGCATAAAACTTTTATAGCAAGAGCTTTGATTTGAAAAGGAGAGTCAGTGAGCATTAGTATGAAGGATATGTTACACTCTTGGATAATCCTGAACACTCAAAAATATTTCATGTTTCTCTCTCAAAATACCTGCATTTTAAGATCTGCTGAAGCTGAGATTTGCCGGGGGTTTATTCACATTTCAACTGAACATTAATTTTAGGAGTGGTATGTGGAAAAATTCCGTGTGTTGCTTTTTATGGGAATTTGTTTTCCTCTTTGCTAGCACGTTTTAGGGAATCCTGTTAATTGTGGCCATAGCATCGTGCACTTTAAGAGGCAGGATAGTTTTTTTTTTTAGCTACACACCATGTAGGGAGATATTTCTGTTGTCTATACTGTCATCTGTTAAATACTATCTAATAAGTCACAAACATAGCTGATGTGTTTTTATAGGCAGAAAATAAATAATACTTGCTTTCAAATAATCTTCTGAATATTACAGATATTATAACTCTTCATAAGAGTGGGGTTGTCCTGTCATTGCAAAAAGGACATTGATGTTGTCTATTGGTGTTCATAGATCTTTGAGATTAAAATAACTGTGAAAATATATATGTTGTTGTAATAACAGAATATTCCAGTGACCTTTGTTTGGGATGTTTTCTTCATTTGAGCATTGGCTGAAAATATGAAAGACCAATTCAGTCTTGATCTTGTGAAAATCCTAAATGAAATGCACAAGTCAAATGGAAAGATAACTTTTATACTAATTTTACATCAACATTGCTCTGTGTTGTTTCTCATCAGATTTCTTGTTTGTTCTAACCACAATTCAGGACCTGCCAATATAACTTCAACCAGATTCTTTTCTTTCTTTAGTAGTAAAAGCTCAGCACAAACAGCAAGCAAAGTAGACAACCTCTTGGTGCAGAATGCTTCATTTTATGGGATGGAGTAATTCTTCCATTGTAAATACTTGACTCTTTAAATACTGGAAACTCTCCAAGAATTAGAGAGACTTGTTAAGGCACGGATGTTACAAAGACCACTTTTAACAGCCTACAGACCCCCCAAAAAAGATGTAAGACATGCAAATATCATACAGGCTATTCCCTTTGCATGGAGCCATTGTTTTGGCTTCAGCAGTGGGTTAATTCATCGTCATTAGCAGATAAAAGCTCTGCAAAAGTCTAGAAGAATGGTGCTTGCTCTTGGGCATTCAGCTACCAAACAGAGATATTCAGCAGCATGGTCGGCTCTCAATTATCCCTCACAATGGGGCTGGCAGGGCTGGCTCACAGAAAGCAAAGCCACAGCCAATTCAATCCATAGGTATTGGACTAGAAACCCAAAGTTAATATATTTACTTGTAACAAGTTTGTAAACAGTTTTCCTTTCAGCAGGAAATTTTAAGAAAATCTGAAAACAGGTACAGTGTAGCCTGCTGTACACAGGCTTTCCCCAGCATTTCATTCTTTGTGGGGCTCTACCCCAGCCAGAGATGTCAGGGGGAGCTGATGCCCTGCTAATACACACCCTCTTACTCATTTCAGGTGGTAGTTTCACTGCAGAGACTTGGTGTTAAAATTTATTTAACATAGGTAGTACTATTTGTAAAACTTTTCTATTTTGATATAATGGTTGCATAGCTATAAAGAGGGCTGTTGTATTTTTCTGAAAGTGAATAGCCTGATGGAAAGCACCAGAAGTGCAATAAACAGTGAGCAGTTCACCCAAATTCAGCTTTTCTCCCCCAGCTTTCCTCCCATCACTGTCCTCTGTTTGCATTAAGAGAAAGCATCATCTCACAGCTCCTCTCACTGGCCCTGTTCTTGCAGAGCCTGTGTTTCCTGCAAACTGTGAAACATTCCAGCCTTCATTCAGGCTTCAAATCCAGAGGAAATCGTGGGGAGCTGTAGGTCATAAATTTTCCGGGAGCAGGAATACCTTCTTGGAGGTGCTGAATGCTCTCAGCTTTCCCTGGCATTAGCAATTCTCAGGACTCTTGGACTCTTTCTGATCAGTGTTGTTGCTAAGTAGAGTTTGGGATTGTGAAGGTTAAGTGCGAGGTGCCACTGATTTTTAGTCAGGCCTGCACCAGAATTACTGTGTGCATACCAGCTTTTCAGTACAGAGAGGCAAGGGATGGTTTATTTCTATAATCTGCTTTTTGCTGTGCCAGATTCCAGCTTCTTGAGGGAAGGATTTTCAGCTGCTCTGGAAGCTGGCGGTGATGAGGTGACACAGGCAGTTGTTTGTGCAGGCCTAGGAAAGGGTACAGCAGTTCACTCCAGCATCAACTAACTGCATGTAATCCATACCACATTGGCTGTTTAGGTTCCTGAAAGCTTCATAAAGCTTGTTGTAATTATTTGCTGTGGAAAAATCTCATTTGCCCAGTACTTTTTTGAAGTAGGAGTCATATTTTCTTCTCTTCCCTACCTTCTGTACCTCTTTTCTCACATTAACACACACACACACGTGATTCTGGGTGTAAACCTGGTATACTTTAGTAACAAGGTCCTGGTACATTCACTGCTGAATTAATCCACAGGTATTTTAGCACATCATTGTTTCAAAGTCAGGAGTGATGTGCTTTAGTCTCTGCCCTGCCTACAGCTCTCAAAGTCACTGTGGCCCTCCACTATGGGTTTGTTTTCTTTTCTTTTTCACCTTCTAACGTGTCAGTGGATATTTGAAAGCTTTATTTATCTCAACAGAGGAGATTGTTTCTAATCCTTGTGTAGATATAATTTTGAAAAAGGATGTAGCATAAGTAGAATTAAATGTGTGGTGTATTTTGGGGAATTATCTTGTTGCTTTGGGAAGCAGTCTGGGCCTGTGATTAAATCTGTTATTCTTGTGAACTGCCTGGTTTCCCCTCTGTGTTCTGCATGGCATTTTGTTATCTGATGTGATAAGAATATTTCACCATCGCCATGTCTGCTTTTGTCACACTGCTGTTGGACTTTGATTTGCTGCTTCAGGAAATAGAACTTTCCTTGAGAAGTTACTGTAAACACACAAATGCCTTTCTCTGTGTTGGAACTGAAACGTTGCACTGAATGCTGACATGATCTGCAGTGAACATCAGTGGGAACCAGAGTTCCATGTGCTGTTGACAGCTTTGAAACACAACAATGAAAGTCACTTTATCAACTCTTTGTATTCTTTAGATTTATTTTCAGAGAATCTGTGTAATAGTTGGATGTAATTTGATAGCCAAACAATGAACAAGAACAAACCAGTTTTAATTACTTGCTACTTGATCTTTGAAATAAACCCAGATGATGATAAAAGTTGTAAATAATTTAATAAATAAGATGCTGAAATAGCAGTTTGTATCCATCACCTGGAGATGGATCCCAGTGAAGTTATGTCAACACTGTTCTTCAGCAATTCTAAACCTGAACATATTTATACCTTCATCTACACCTCTGTACCTGGCTATTAACAAGTTGGTTTCATTCAACCATACTCATATATTTAGATAATTTTTACAGCATACAGTGTACTGTCACTAATCACAGGTATTATTAATAAACATTAATCTTTCAATCCAGCTGTGTGTGAAAAGTTCACAGGTCCAAGCTGCTCTTCAGGATCCTGAATTAATTCCTCCAGGAGGACTGAAAACCCACTGATGTTCCAAGGTGACACCAGACATTTGTTAAGCAGAGTTGGAGAACATTTCCAAGAAAACTAAACATAGCAGTTCATGACACCATCATTCAAATTCTGCTTTTGATTGATTTTCAAGTCTAGCGTGTCCTCTTTGTTTCTCTTTTTCCAATCCATGCAGTCTAAAAGATTTATGGGTAAAATCTAGAGTGTCAGTCTCACAAAGAGAGAAGTTGCAGTTTTTATCACAAAATAAGGCAATTTGACCATTTTTTAACACCTTGGCAAGAGTTTATGACATGAGTAGACAAAAAAGAAATACAGGGGAAAGTTTCCCATCAGACTAAACCAAGGTGAAATACAGAATTTCCAAAGTGCAGAAGGTTGAGGTTATTTTTTTTTTCTCTTGAAGATAAAATTTCAAAAGCTCTCGAAGGTGGTTTTCAGAAGTTTGGCAGATGCTGCAGTGTTTCAGAACAGTTGTTAGGAGTCAGTGTTTTTCCTGGGCCAGTTCTCCTCCCATCACTGTGAGTATTCAGAGGATGCAGTTTTATGTTACAGCTGGACTGATTAACTGTGGGCAGTGACCAAAAAGGGAGGGTTTGTTTCCTTCTCCAAAGCTTGTTCCTTCCCTCTCCAGTGTGTCAGTGGTATTGCTGCTACTCTGACCCCACAGTGAACTGATTCAGAGAACCAAGGCTGTAGAAAACTAACACTAAAAACAAGGAAAATAATGGCTTTTTTACTGATATAGTGCTCTAATCCATCATGGGGTCAGGCAAGTGCCAGTGCTGTGACTGGGGTGTGTAGCCAGAGGCAGGATGAGTGGGAGAGCTCTTCAATTAATGTAATGTGCTGGAAATCTAGATTTCTAGCAGTTTTATCAGGTTAAAGATTGTTTCTGAATTATCTCTACCACTGCTGGAAAGAAGGGTCTTGTTCTCTCTGCTTGGTGCTCTGTTTTCTCACATCCTCCTTTGTGGTAGCACTGCTGATTTTGTGGTTTGTTGGATCAGGAGATTCAGCTGAAGACTAAGCTAACAACAACAAAAAAGAGAATTTAAGCTTCAGAAACCTTGTTACATAGCAAGGGACAAGGTAGTGTCAATTTGGCCTTTGTGACAGCAGCACAAATAAATTTCCTAAAGTTAGTTATGATGTTGCTGTTGTTGTAGAAACAGTTTATTTGGCAATTTGTTGTCTCTCAGCTGCTGTGCTGTAGAGGTTTAAAGGCTTTCTTGCAGGAGAAGATCCTGAAATCAATGTGGCATCATCAGTCTGTTCTGCCCATGTGATTCTTCTCTGGTATCTCTCCAAGATGGACAGTGAGCCATAGAACACCGTTGGATTTGGCAGAGACATTGGTGCATGCAGTGTGTGATGGTCTGCTGTAAAACCATCATCATCACCTGTGTTAACATCAGTGGCTTTTGGATGTTTTTTCTCAAATTTTCCAGATTTGTTCTGTCTGGTTTCACTGAGGTGTGTCAGTGGAACACTGTCTGTGATGTTGGGATGCCTGCACCTTGCACCTGAGCATGGCTCAGGTGAGCACCGAGCTCCATCTCTGAGATAAAGTGCTTTTCTGTTCTCTGATGGCCCTGCCAGCACTGAGGAAATGGCATTCTGGCCTCTGCAAACACATTTCCTGTGTACTGATGGGCTCAAGGCTTTCTTTTGAAGCTTTTGTTTCAGTCAGATGTGAGATTCAGTGCAGTGCACTCTGGCCTGGCTTTTCTTCTTAGTGCTGTTTTCTTTTGGGATTATTGTTTGGTTCAGGCCATACTCAATTGCCCGTGTAGTTAATGTGGAGCTAATAACCATGTACTGAGTAATCATGTCTGCTCTGGTTTTCTGGGATTGTTTTGGCTCCTTCAGCTCCCACTGACTCTTGGGGGCACTTTTTTACATTTAGCACCTCTGAACTTAGAGTATTTCAACTCTGGACGACCTGCTGCTTGTGTTAAGCCACAGCCATTAGGTGATAGGGTTGTTCTGACTAAATATGACTGCCTAGAATTGAAGTGTCTGGATGGAAATGAATCATCCTAGGATCCTGTTAGGGACAGTGAAGTTCTGTCAATGTGTTCCTGGAGTCAGCATGCTGTGTGCTTCACCCTGAAGTGGATGCCTGTGTTTGGGCAGATGCCCACAAGAAAAGTGGCAGTAGAACATCTGTTGAATTTTTATTAGGTTTCTAATCTAATTAATTCAGTGTTTTGGTTTAAGTGTCTGTATTTGGTTTTAAATCCATGTTTATCTGTGGAAATGGAAGTTGCCAGACATAAGAAGAGTTTGTGAAGCTCCCTCAGGCTGACATCAAGAGAAGCACCTTTAAAATGTAGCTGCTGAGATGCATGTGAGGGATGTACATTCCTACTCTGGTGTTTAAGAACTTCTGCTATACAGAAATATTAATATTACCACTGTAACATGCTATGCAATTATCAGTTTACAGGATCAGCATTGTCATTAGTTTTTGACTGACAGTAATTGTGAAGTTGGTTTCTTCTGCCTTCATAAGCCAGAGTGTGCTCTGTAGTTTCTCTGTTGCTGTTGGAAGCAGGCACAAGCTCCTGCCTTCCCTTTGCACATTGTGTTTGACAAGCTCAGTCTCTTCTTTGCCTGGATACTTCATCTTGTGCTAAAAGAAAGAACCAGTTTACCTCCTGTAATCCACATTCTGGCTTATTTCACAGCTGTATTTACAACAAGTTTGTTTCAAACTGCAAAGAACCATTTGTACAGTTCTTGGCTGTCATAAGTGAAGAGGATGAAATTAATAGTCAGTCCCTTTCCTCTCCTTAAAGCTCTTCCTTTCCAACCACCTTTTATATTAGGTACCCCTGGGTAGCAAATCTGTAGTGCTCAGGTAATGTTTAAAACAAATTGCATTTTATTTGTCCAAGCTTGATTAGAATTTAGGTGTCTTTGGCAGAAATAAAAGATCAGTGAAAGTTGCTACTTAATTTTATAAGGAATATAAAATGGAAAAGAATCAATGCTCAGCAATTGTAGGGTTCAGTTTAAGAACTTTAACTTTACAAGATTCTTCTCAATTCATTCACTTCAATATCAACATCACCGTTAAAATGCCGACTCCAGTATAATACTCTAAATTTGGAAAAAACTTTTAAGTACCCTGCACATGTTACAACTTAGGGTAGCAGAGAAGGTCATGGAATATGAAGCAGGAACCAGACTCCCCTGTTGGGCTGTGACACCTCAGAGATTCTGATACATTCTGCACTTCCAACACTGAGCACATGCTAAATTTCAAGCACTTGCATTTCTGAGTGCTCAAAATTGCTGAAGGTTATGCATGGGCATCATTTGAGGTGAATGTGTAAGGTCTGCTTTGTTCCTCAACAGATGCTGGCTCTGACATTCTTTAACTGACTGTTTTTTTTACCTCTTTTCTAGGTGTTTACCTCCCATGGGCCTACTGTGATCATGCCAACCTGGTTCTGTTCTCGAGAATGGTTTTTCCACGTGGGAAGATTTGATGAGGGTGGAAAGGTGAGTGGTAGTACAGATGATTTGTAGTCCAGGAACCATCCCTTTGTTGAACAGCCTCTGCAAGCCCTATACCTGGTATTAAGGAACTCTAGGAAAATGGGTATAGATGAAAACTGAGGTCTAAAAAAAACTGGGTCATACCACACACCTATTTAAAAAAAAACAAATCAGTCATTAACCAACTAAAGTTGTATGGGAATAACTCTGGTGATGGAAGGACCTACCTGAGGTGGACTTTGTAGATGAAACTAACACACAGATATGTCAGCATACCTAGAAAAAGTAAAGGTTTCAGATGCACAAGCTCCTCTTTAGTCCCTCAAACAGATGCAGCAGATCTGAAAGCTAAAAGCAGGTGAGCCCATAGTTTTGTTCTGAACTATCCCTGCAAGGGGAGGTAGCTTGCTGAAAGAGATTGGGAGGGAAGAAAGGTGCAGGATGACAGAGATGGAAGTACATTTACCCAAGAGGGAAGATTTATATCCCTGAGATGAAGAAAGAAGGGAGGAGGGGAGGTCACAATGTGCCATAAAACTACTCCTATTAAATCTCATTTATCCACCTGTCTTGTCTTCACTTGTCAATCTTAGTTCTTGGGCTTGTCCTTGGAAGATGTTAAGCAGTTTCTCCTCAAGGATCAGGACTGAGAGGTTACAAATTAAATGCCTGTGATTGCAGAAGTGTTCCTCCCCTGGCAGTTAGGTGTTCTTTGTCTTTATAAATTTCCTGTATGAGTTTAATGTGATTGCTTTAAACTCATCAGCATGTTTATGGAATTAAATCCATGGATGTCTATTGGCAGTATTTACTGTGGTAGTACTAGAAATATGTTGGCAAATAGATGTAATTTAGATCCATTTGGATCCTTTTTGTGTGGTTTGGACCTGTGAGGTTTTGCTTCCAGTGGTTTTGGTGAGATTTTAGGGCTAAAATGTGTGGTTTTGAATTTTTTTTTTAAATCTTTTGTTTATTAGTACTCTAAAAAAATCTGTTATTTCCTATTTTATTATTTAAACTACAACATATTATGATTATTGTTGTTATTATTTTTATAGCTTCCAAATGAAGCCCTTCTGTGCCGTGCAGTGTGTATATATACACATAGACATACACATACATATGTATCTATGAGGATATACAAATATTATTCTTTAAGCTGCCAAAAAAATCATAATTATAAGGAGATAGCAGACAGAGAACTGAATTGTTTAGAGCACTGAAAAGATTTTTCTTTAATTACATGGTGGGTTAGTAGAAGATCTGGGATTGGTGCCTGGCTCCCAATACAACCTACATTTGCTGACCCATGCTCTTTATTTCTTTTTTATTATTATTTCTTATCATTGTATTTTCACTCGCTGAAGAATGTTTGACTTCTTGAGCATTGTTAGTAAGCTCCAAATAAAAAAGCAAGCCAGTTAAAGCAGTAGCAACAATAGAACAGCAGCCTAATGATAAAGTTCAAGAGGTTAAGTTAAATAGACTATTGTTCCGTGCTTTTTGCTTTTTGTTTTGGGGTTTTTTTTCCCTTTCTTTTGTTTTTTTGAGTTGGTTTTGTTTCTGTTTTGCTCCCTCTGTATAATTGTGTAGGAACTATGCCACTGGTTATTCAGCTGTAATACACTGACAATCTTAATCCTAATGATTGTTTAGCCACAATGCATGATATGTCCTTCTAGTTTTAAGAATTACCAGTGATAAGTTAAACATATTGTTGGTCCCTGTTGTGAAGTGTCCAACATGTCCATGCTCAGACTCTGGCTGATCCAGAGGACCTTCAGAAAATACCCTATGAGCAAGGACAGATCTGAACAAAGCAATGGATACAAGCAATGAAGTCAAACCTTTGTCCTCTGTGGGTTTAGAGGACACAAAATCAAGTCTTAAATCTTTCAACATTTGCTGTTGCAAAGTATTTAGCATTGCTCCAACTCGTTCATTTTCATTTGAAAAGAATTCCTTTGAGGCAAAGACAGATTTTTCTCTGTATCAGCAAAGCTGAGAATACTCTTAAGGATCTCATCCATGTGTGTATGTTTTGATCTGACCCAGGATTTGTGTTAATCTGATCACTTTCATCTCCATTTTTGTGTTAGTGTTTAATAATGAGACTTGCAAGTGTCATATTGCTGAAAGTAAACACAGGAACTGGCCAACAAATCTCCGTGTTTTGGCCTTCTCCATTTGCTAAACTGTTTCTTGCCAAAAAGCTGCATTTCTCATTTGAAATTAAATCCAAACACCTGTTCTTCATATTTCAGTGCTTAGAACAAATGGAGGGTAATTTTTCCGTGCAAGAAATTGTGATTTGATGTTTATAGTAACAGTATGGGTGGACTGATAAAATCCAAATAGATATGCTATGGTGTAATCCTTCTTTTATTCCAGGTAGATATGTACATATCTCTCCAGCCATCCAGGCTTTAAGTGAAACAGATTTTTTAAAAATATTTACTTTTTTTTTTGAAAGAAAGTTCTTTCTGATCAAGATTTGCAGTTGTTGGAAGTGTATTCCTGTTAGGTCCAACAAAATCCTAAACAGTATCTTCATAAATGGTCTCTAAGAACCTGGCAGGTTTATGTACTAATTAACTAAAATGGTAGAGGTGTTATTTATGCAATCTCTGTTAAAGATAATTAAAGCAGGAGTACTGAAAAGATTTTAGCAAGCTCTGATGGTGTGCTGAGACGAAGATAATACAGTGGAAGTGGTCACAAGCTTATAAAGTAACATTTCAAATAGTATCCCCTGCTAGAAGGAGAGTCACATGAACCGTGTTTCTGACTCACTTTTTAAAGGAAAATGAAAGGAAATAATCTTTCTGTTACCCAGCAATTTGGGATAGAGAGTGCAGTGCTTTCTTACTGAAAGAAGTACCAACACTTCACTAAACCCTTCAGAACTCCCACTTGACACTTAGTGTATGATGTTACCACCAGTGGGTTTGCTGCTGTGGTTTTTGGTGTCTTCTAACAAGTAGCACCATTGTTGAAAAGTAATAACTGTGTCCAAAAGCACAAAAAATTGTGCTGAGGAAAAAATGTCTGTGGTATGATGTGAAAAGCAGATTTTGAAGCTGTTTCATCTGTGTGAGTGGGAACTCCCCAGTCACGGGCAGTGGTAGATGAGGTGTCTGTTCTTAGCAAAGCAGAGTTATTGCTTCGTGTGTGTGCCAGAAATCCTGAGCACATGCTGCATCAAGGAGCATTGCTAACCTGCAGACTCCTCTCCATGCAAGTGGGGAAATTTGCATAGTCTTGGCTCTCTGCATCACAACTGTTACATGCCAAACTCGTTTCTTTCTCTAGAATTTTACCACAACTTGGTTCCAAATTTCCTGTCACCCCTGTGTTTAACCTTCCTCTTTAAGTGTATGCAAACTGCAAATGGAGTGACAGCCTTAAAGTTCTGAGCTAATCTCAAAGTGTAAACAGGGGGAAATTATTCTTAATGAGCCCCAGATGGAATAGTTCATTGTAAACCACTGGGCTCTCTGAATACAAACTGTGGCTCCGAACAAAGTGTCTGGAGCTCAGTTTCGTTCTATTTTTGTGATAAAAGGTCACCAAAACCACGAATTGAGGAGGTGTCAAAATATCCTTTTGAGCACAGGAGACGGTAGCCCGTGTTGTAAAGCTCTGAGGTAACTCTGTAGCTGTTAGGCACTAACTACTGCAATTTTCCATGTTTCTCTGCCAGAGCACACAATTGTCATTCCCTCCAGAAATGCAAGTGGTTACAATAATGCCTGAGAGGCAAAAGGCTAAGTAGGAATTTGGTTTTTTGGAACATAAATTAAAATATTGTCAGTCTATCAAATAACCTATCAAGATGCTCTGGGGAAAATTTGGATAAAACACAGGCACTACTGGTTTTGGCTTTGTATAGATAAGGCTGAACAGAGATTTGATATTTGATCTAAAAAGGAAAGAAAAAGAGGTGGAGCCAGTGATTAATTACACTTTATAAGGTATTTGAAAATTCACCCCATACCCCATGTCTAATTACATTTTCTGCTGGTCTGTTATTAAATATCATTTAGAATTTACCACGTCCCTTCCATTTGACTTCCCCATCATCTTTGTTTAACTGCATTTCTCTGTGCCAAGACATTTGGATGAAAGCAACCTCTTGGAGTTTCCTTTAACCTGTTATTTCCCAAACAATGAAGTAAATGTTAACAGGCTCTGGGTCCTATAATCAAGGCAAAAAGTTGTAAAGGCATGATTTGGATGAGAGCCAAAAAATGAAGTGACAGATCTGCAGAAAGGGAGACTTTAAGAATATCTTGGCTAATCTTGTAGAAAAGCTATTAATAGCTATTTAATTCTTTCCATTCACCAATTTTAGGCTCCTCTGAGGAATTAAAGCAATTTGGCTTTTCCTGTCCAACAGTTATCCTGATGTTGCTGACTGGTTGCAAAAGATTTACCAAGTTATGGCCCAGTTTTCCTTGGTGCCCCAATAAAAAAAAATGACTAAGCTTTTCCAGACCTGAAGGCTTTTTTCCTGTGTGGATTGATATACTTCTCTTGTCTTGTTTGTCATGGCTGTTTATTTCAACTGCATGTATTCGTGAAATAGCGTTGATCTCACATTTTCACCAGTCAGACTTCTCTGCACGGGCTAAATCTCCACTGGTTGTGCTCACAAGGCATTTTCTGTCAGCATGCCTGTCAGCTGGGAGAGGGCAGGGAGTCCAAGGTGGCTGAGACAAGGCTGAAGAGAAATGGATGAGGAAGTTGGGGCAGATTGGTTCTGTGGCAGAATCACTCTTGTCTATTTGCTTTAGCAGTAAAAGGCAGCTTTTGTATTGTGTTTATGTCTCTACAGCCCAGTGGTGGTTTCTGTCCAAGTGACCAAACAGAAAGGACTGCTGTCAGCCTGAAGTGCTGCTGAGGTTACTGGTGGTTGTCCCAGGGCTACAATATGACCTCACCAGGAGTTAATAGTTACAGCATTGCACAGGGGGTCACTTGCATTAAAACTCCTCCAAAAATTGCTGATCATCCCTGCTGGTTCTCCTCATCATTACTGATGGTGGAGCTGCAAGAGTTGGAGCCCGAATTGCTTGTTGTGAGAGGCTTGAGCCCCCTTGAAAAGCATTGAGGTCACTGCAGTTGGAGCACAGTTTGCTGCCAGCAGTGAGAACAGAGAAGAGGGCAAGATAAGGATCAGAGATAACATAGTTTGGTCCCTGAACAAGGAGTTGCTTTAACTCACCTTAGGGTTCTGCTTGACACCCCATGGTGTATAAAAACTCAGTCCCCCCATCCTTACAACCATCAGCCCAGCAAGCAGTACCTGCCCAAAACACTGGGTCAGCACAAAACCTTCCCCTGTTCAGCAGGAATGTGATAAAGTGAACAATGAACCTGCATCTGACTGGTTAGAGCAGAGCAGGGACAGGCTGTGCTTTTCACTGGGAGCTGTAGTCAGTTCATCCCTTGGTGCAGCAGGGGATGCAGGGTTGGGGTTTGCCCATGATGTGGGAAATTCTGTGACATGTAAACGGTGTGATTTAATTGTACTTATTAATGCTGAAAGCTATTGATGTGGTAGCCTGTTGCTGAAATGCTGGCTTAGTAATTGATACTTTTAGCTCTGGATATTAATTTTCAAAAAATACATTAAAATACCCCTTTAGCGGTTAAACAGCTTTTTCTTTCAAAGTTTCGTTGTTTCACAAAGATTCCTGGTGTTTAAAATGCCATCTGGATCCAATAATAGATCTCATTTGGGAAGAAACTCTTGTATTGCAGCAAACTTACACGCTCAAGAGCCGTAGGAAGTCCCATCCCTGCAGGATCCATAACACAGTCAACATCTTTCCTCCTCTGAAAAATGCGTGGCAGTGCTGCTCCTTTGTAATGTGAGAGGCACTGCTGAGCAGTACAAGGCACCTGCTCCTTCCTCGGGCTGAGTGCACTTTATCCCAGAGTATTTCTGCCAGTTCAAGGAAAGCAACAGAGCACTTGGAACCAAACAGTGTTTGGAAAGATCCTTTTACTTCTGCAGTAACTCTTCTGAAATACACATATTAACGGTTGTCTTGAATAATATAAATCCTTATCCAAAAGAAAGGGGTTGCTGGTATGTATGTGATGTAATCATAGATCTGAATCAAAATGTGACTCCTGCAGCAAGCTGGTATCTGCTACATTTGTGCCCTGAGACAGGGTCTAGTGTGTGATGGAAAAGAGAAAAAAGTTTAAACTTTGCTGCTGGCTCAGTATTTCCCTTAAACTCCAGAATAAGAAAATTGCAGAAAGGGCAATAAGATAAATGGAAAGAAACCGATTTTGTGTTTTCCTTGTGTTCTTGATGACTGTGGTTGCTGGCTCCCACTTCAGCTTCCCCCAGATCTCTTTTGTGGCTTTCAAAGTAGCTTCATAAAAAGCATAAATTGTATGAGGTTGTCTAAAAGTTTTCTTCTGCATTGCAGCTCTTAAACCAGAAGTCAGACAAGTGTCTGCAAAGACAACCAACAGCTACAGATGAGCTGCTGGAGCAGAATCCGTTTCATTCAGAATGTGGGAGTGTGGCCCAGTTCAGTGCCTTACATGATCACAGAGTGAGGTCTGGAGATGCAAAGTCCAGAGCTTGATTTGGTTCTGATTTCTCCCAAGATATGTATGTTCAACTGAGTGTTTTGGAGTTGTTTTCCAGGGTTCAAAGCTTTTTTTTTTGTCTCATTTCTCTTCCACTCCCACACCCCTGTGGCTGCTCAGCCTGGTGGTGTGAGAAACAGTCACTGAACTGTGCTGCTCTCCTAAGTAGATGGCCAGAAGGAACCACAGAGGGATGCTGTGTCCAGCACCTTAATTGCAGAATCTCATTTTCTTAATTATGGAAGAAACTCAGAAGCTGTGGTAATGGGGAAAAATTCAATTAATATTTTTTTTAACTTGTACTCTTTATTATTTTTCTGTGTTGAAATAGAATGGTTAAAATTGAGGTTGAGGTTTATGCCCTGGTTATTCATGTATGTGATATTGTCTACAGAAAGAAATGTATTTCAATCTCTTTACCTTCTTTTCCTTCTCAATTTTGTCATGTTATCTTTCAGCTTTTTATTCTTGCTACACTTAGATGTTTTCTTTGACCCACCTGGTTTTATAAAAGGGAGCTTTTCAGACTGGTAAAACCATGTGACCTTTTAAACACTGTGTTAGACAGAAGAAAGATCTGTATTTAAACATGAAAAAATGAAGTGTTCCAGTATTTCAAGAAGTTGCAGCTTCACAAAATATAAATAAATGCTATTTTTTTCCCTTCTGTATAGGGCTTTAAAGGTGGGTTTATGCTTTCATATGCCACAAAATGAAATTGGGTACTATGAGCCATACAGTTGCCCTTCTGACACTGTATCCCTGGCATGAAGATTCTCTGATTTTTAGGTGGGAAATGTTGCAAATAATTGTGAAATCTCTAATTTTTCCTAGAGCATGCTAGATCCACTATTGTAGGAGCTTTTATCTTGCAGTGTTTTCAGCAGCAGTAGGTGCAACCCCATTGAAGAAAGTTTCAAGAAAAAAAAAATTTTTTTTCAGATATTGCCTCATTCTGAGGTTGCTTTTATTAAGGTTTTCATTGAGGTCTGTTATTATGGGGCCTGAGTCTCCTTTCCTAAGTAGAGACCAGTATTTATATGGCAACCAGAGAAAGAAGGAGAATTCTCATAAAATGAAAAAAAAAACCCTTCTGAAGTCACCAATCTTTTTCAGTATAAATTGTTTGGTTATATGGCACTTTAGGCTGCACAAACTGTTCAGCAGCTGAGTTTCTTTTTCTCTTGGATTCACCTGCACCAAGCTTGATACCCCTGTCAGAATGAGATAATGTTGGTTTTTCCACCTCTGTCTTTGCAGTCAGCTCCCTCCCTGGGCAACAGAAAGGTTGTATGAACAACAAACAGTTATGTTAAACCACATTAATTCGGCAAAAAATAAAACATCTTCAGGTGTAACTGTATTCTGGTCCCTGACTGTGAAATATCTGTTTTCTGTTCCAGGGTGTGCCAGAAGATTTGTTGTTTTTTTATGAACATATCCAGAAGGGTGGTGAAGTCTTTCGAGTAGACCACTGCCTCCTGCTCTACCGCTACCACCCCCAGGCTGCAACTCACTCTGTGCTAGAGTAAGCTGGGGCTTTTAGGAGAATTTCAAAATTGGTTTGATCCTGGATGGTAGGCAGCAAAGATGCTGAAATGTTATTGGGGTTTTATTTAGGATTTTTAATATGCAACATGCAAGGGTTTCATTCTCACATGTGAACCATAATGTAAAAAATATTTTTAAATGCTAAAGCTTAACTGCAAGATCAACTACCTCAATATTTAAACAGTAAACAGAAACTTGTAATACCAACAAAAACCGTCATTTGGAAAAAAAAAACCAAACCAAAACCAAACCTTTAATCTGATAATGTGCTGCCTTTACATATATTATTTTCCTATTTTAAAGGGTCTAAACCATCTAAATCAGATAATGAGGTTTGAAAACTCCCTGAGGATGTTTAGAAGTAATTATCTCAGGTGCTTCCTTGTAAGCTGCCTTTGTTGCCTGCTGCCTTTCCAGGGCTGGTCAGCCCCTAAAGGAGATCTGAAATTGCTGATTCCTCTATGTGCTGCAGGCTGAGCCAAAGTTGTTCCTTTCTCTTACACACTGGCATTAATAAAAAATCACATGAGTTTTACTGTCCTTTAGGAATCCCGTGCCAGAATCACAATGGTGCAATGAATAATGAATCAAATGAGGCAAACTGTTTTCTTTCTGCTTAATGCTATAAGTACACTTTTCAGTCAGCCCTATTTTTATGGCTTTGTAGAACTGACTGACTGGTAAAACTGAACATCCCTGTGTACATTTTAGCTGTCTATCCCTGTATCATTGTATTGCTGTACATACTGTAACATAAATAGCACACTCAGGGTTAATATCACTACAGGTCTTTATAAATACATATATATGTGCATATCTATAGAAAATCATTTAGCTATGAAAAGGTCATTCCAAGCAAATAGTACATATGATTTTGATTTTGCAAACAAGCACAAGGTAAATGATTTTCCTTTTTATTCATGTTCAAATGTAAGGAATTTTTTCCCTTTTAGTGTGTGATCCTTTTGGCAGTTAGTGACCAACTTTTCAGCCACACATCATGGGATGCTAGAACTCTTGGAAGCCTTTTGCTTCTATCTGTGGGAAAGCATCTAATTCTTGGAAATGAATTTGTTTTGAATTTACTGCAAGCTGTTGCTTATTCAGATCTACAAGGTTGTGTGGCACAAGCACCCTGAATTACAACATCCTGGGGGAATGTGGAAACACTGTGAGCTGTTTCAGATGTGCAGGGTGGATGTTCAAATTGGCGTCTTTCTGGTCTCATTCTGAGAAACCAGGCGAGCTGCTCTTCTTCTTGGCTTCCTGCTGGTACTGCTGGTGATGATATTTTGTGTGACCTTCCCAACAGGAGGTTGTGCAAGAGTTCTTTGTCCTGGCTCGTTCCCCTGTTTGTTGCCCAAGCTGTGAAGGGTTGCCCAGCGTTCGTGTCTGGAGATTGAGGTGTGCATTGAGCAAAAAGAGATTAATGGACTCATCACACAGGTTTAAGTTTATAATTTAAATTGGGTCTTCCTAATTTGCCTTTTGGTCATCCCACATGCTCTGGCTTTTCTAGAAGCCTTTTTCTTTATGGTGTGTTTTGTTGAGCAGTTTTCTGTGGTGTTTCGCTTTTTGCCTTTGGTCCATGTCATCTTCTAATTTTGACGTAGCCTAGACCTGGATTTGGAGGTAGTAACTCACCAGCCAGATTGATATCTTGTCTGAGATCAAAATGATGCTTGTAGGACATTTGATTTTTATTTTTTTTCAAACACTCAATGCCTAGTTTCAGTCTTAAAAACCATAGGACATTTTTATACAAAGGTGCGTCATTCATTCTCTCAAGATAACAGTCACTTGTAGCTTGTGATGGGCTGCTGTCAGTGTGTGTGGGTGTCTTTCAAACTCTTCAGGGATAAGAAGCCTCACTGCATTTTCAGACTTCCTAAAATACGTGTAAAACTGCTTGGCAAGCAACATTTTTTTTTTTTTTTTTTTTAGTCAGTATGTATAATTGTAAACATTCGTGTGTTTTAGGTCATTTCCTATGATTAGTATCCTTCTGGAACAAATATCTAGAGCTGAGAATATCTGTGAAGCAGGAAATAAATCTTATTTACATTCTCCCTTACCCTGGAGGCATCAGTCTGCGTTATTGAGTGTTTTGGGTGCATGACAGAATCTGCATGAAGTTCAGTGTCTATGTTTAGATTTCATTAGGTGTATGCAGAAATATGAACGTTCTCATTGTCATTTCATCCAAAGTCTGTGATGGATACCTGATGGATTTTGAGAAATTTCTCTTCAGCCAGGAATTTATGGCACAAAACACATACAATGCATATTGTATGTCTTGGATCTAAATCACTTGATCTGGTGTTGTATCCTAGGGCTGTGTGTGCTCAGTGCTGCACAGCCACGTTACACTGAGGTGAGACAATATCAGAGCTGGCTTTAGAATGAGAAGTACTGCAGTAAGAAAGTCTGATGTATAATAAAAACATTGTAAAATTCATAGATTTTTATCTTGCCAAAGGGGAGAGAAAGGCACTGTATATACAACAATACCTCACTGCGAGATGAAAGTGAGCTTGGAACAAGATGAGCAATAAAACATTGCACTTGTCTGGAGGTAGTGCTGCTCAGGAAGACAGGTGGTTGGGGCATGCAGCTAATCCTTGTAGCAATTTACAAGTTTTTAGGAAAGACAGATTTAATATATGTGAAAAATAAGGTTTGTACCTCCTGTCTAAGATCCAGGCAATTCCCTTTTACACAGAAAAGGTGAAGTCACCTTCAAGGCTTCAGTAATTTCAGCTCCCCTCTGCTCAGAACAAGTATAATATTGGTCTGCAGAAATAACCAGAATTACATAATCTATTGAAACCATCTGGTTTCAGGCACTGGAAGCTTCCAGTGTCATCTGAGGGAAGAAGAACAGGCACTGAGTGTGAAACACACATTTGGCTGTTTCAGAGGTGCTCTGAGGCTGGGTCTCGTATCCGTGGTGAGCACAGGAATGCCTCCTTCATTTCCTGCAGAAACATACATGGCCAAAAATAGGCAGCAGAGAGGAACAGTGTAACACATCCCTGTAGAGCTGAAATAAAGATGAGGTCAACTGCATTTTTATCTTCTACGCTTGCATTTGGCACTTCAATTAAACATGGAAACTAATGACCTCATTAGATTCTTGAAAAGTAAATGCCATTAACATTGATAGTCTCTTTCTTAATAAGCCTTTCATGAAAAATAGGCCACAATGCAAACCATGCCTCAGCTAATGACCCGTGACCTGAAGATGAACTCAGACATTAATAGAACCTATTAACAGTGTAAATGTAATAACTCAGTGGGACGATATAGTCCACCAATTAATAAGTTCACATGAAGTTCAACAGAACAACAACGACAAAAAAAATCAGTTTATTCACCAGTATGGCCAAGGTTCAAATGGGATTTATTTCTGAATTTCCTGTGGATGATAAGGACCTTGAATTCTGCGTGCAACACTTGCTGGAAGGAATCTGTTCTTTCAGCTCTCACTGTGATTGCAGAGTTCTGTGTTCTTCCATCTCTGGTTTGTCTATCAGGTGAGGTTCAGTGCTGTAATACAGAGCTCTCTCATCCTGCCATCAATAAGGGCTGTTCACTGGGGCAGCTCCTCTTCCCCTCCAGCGTTACCTGAGCACTGTGCGGGGCCGGCGTGGAGAGAAGAGCTCAGATTTATGGACCTGCAGTGTTGCTGTGCATGGCAATCGATGCCTAAAATTCCAGTACTGTTCAGGATATTGGGCTTGCATTTCTGCACTTCTCAAGTACTTGTACATCTGCCTTTGCTCTGTTGATTCACTTATGTGGCCTCACTGGGGGAAGGAGGGGAAAGGCAGTCAAACAATATGGTGAGGTTTGACTGAGCTCAGACACTAAATCATATTGCTTTTATTGTCACATTATCTTTCATTTCCAAATAGGAGTAGAGCAGATGTTTCTTGACTCCTGTATTCAGTCAGTAGGTCACCACACATTTTAACAGAGCTCCATTGTTGCATTTCTTGGGTGGATGGTCTGGTAATAACTACTTGGGGCTGAGGAACACACGGCGTAGTCTTTCTCACCCGCTCCATGAATACCCTCATTTCACTCCTGCAGAATTTTGGCTCCTCTTCTTCCTCCCAGACTCCATGACTTATGAGCATTGAGGGGCCACAGCAACTGAGATCTTAGGAAAATTGTGTAAGCCTCAAGAATGACTTTTTGAAGTGGAAATCCTTCTAACATTTCTCTTGTGAAGTTGTGACAAGAAAATGAAAGAAATGGGAAAAATAATGTATTTCAAGACTTAGGATCAAGAAAGAGTATTAGGATATGGGAAAAAATTTGTACAGTGAGAAGAATTTTATCCCACCTTCTGGCTGAAGAAAATCTTGTGAACCGAATACAGGCTTGGAAATGGTACTAAAGGCTACTGCAAATTGCTCACTCTGATCCTTTCTGAGATGGGTAGGAAAAGCAGCCTTGATTTGGGGTGATGCAGAGTTATAATACCTCCTAGGTTTTGCTGGTGGCTATGAATATGTAATAATGCATAATCTGAAAATAGCTGTGAGAATCGTCTCTGAGTAGTGGTTCGTACAACTTCGGGATGGTTTCAGGCATTTTCTTTAATTACCCTTGCACGTTGCTACAGCTCCTGTCTGGTGCACCTGCACTGGCTCGTAAAGGATGGGAAAATGGCATTCCCTTATCCCTCAAGGCAGGAATCCCAGTTATCTGTTCTGGAAACATCAAAAAATGTGGCAAATTAGGTGAACCGGAAACCTGAAGGGAATAACCGAAACTCTCTGCTTGGACACCTGTAAGCTCCTTTTGCTTCAACGTGTGGGATTGTTTGTGCACAGTGAGTTCTCACAAAGGTGAAATCAGTGAGTATCACTCTAAGGCTCAGGCACAAATTCTCCCCTCAGTTCTGTAGTTATCTGATAGCTTGCACTGTTAAAAGTATTTCAGGGTTAACTCAAGACTGCGAAGTGTTCGATACAACTTAATTTTTTCATTGAAAAGGCACAATATGGGGATGTGGGCTTCAAATTCTTTTCTTTGGGCATTGCCATAAGAATGCCTCATAGTGATGCAAGCAAAAAATCACAGCTGCTGGGTATATTGGCTTCATTGTCACTACCCAAAGTAGATATTTAAGAAAGCTGTTTACTGGAGTTAAATGACGATATTCCTATGTTTGAGCAACAATCCAATTAATTTGGAGTCTGACACCTTTCATACCCTTTTATTTCTGACTGCAGTTCCCTTACATACTTTGCCACTTGCTTTTCCCAGGATAACATTCATAGGTGAGGTGAGTCAATGAATCTGCTTTAGTCTAAAGTCTTCATGGGTGATTATCAGCAATGAGATTTGGTCTGATTGAATTTTATCTCAGTGGGGACTCCTGTGGCACAGAGGCTCCCCTGACCTAGACAGCAGCCATGTACTGTCTGGAAGAACCAGAGCTGCTGTGCTGGGACATCCATCTCCATGACAATCAGAAACATCTTCTGTAAGCCTGGAGGTAGATTGCAGTGTTTGCACTGCCCCTAGAAATTAGTTAACACTTCTTTTCATGCCTTGTAAGGCTGCCTGGTTTTTTACTTTCTTAGCGTTGCAACCTCAAGTGGAAAAGAAACTTGCTGGTGTCACTCAAGCCAACAGAACGGATTCTGAAGTTCCTCTGGAATATAATATGGTGTTATCCTTCTGAAGTCCCATTTCAAAGGAAAATCACTTTTAAAACCTTTCCATTTATGTGCAAAGCAATAATCTTCCTTTTAAGAAGCGGGCAGAAGCTCTAAAATTTCTAGTAAAGTGATCCTGGAAAAATACTTGACCTTCGTATTTTGTTCCTTTAACTTTCCTTCTGGGAATACAATATGCTCTAATGAACATGGAAAAAGGCAAGTGTCAAAGGATGCCAGGAGCAGTTGAAGCTTTGCACAGGAATGCATCTTGTGGTTGCATTAGAAGAGATTTTTGATCCAATCCAAGAATTTCTTTTCTCCATTAGTTGAAATGCTGGTGCAGAGCCGTGATCCTTGAAACAGTGGGGAGATTTTATATGCAGTTGCTGTTGTGTTTGGGTACATTTGTTTGTGCATGAAGTCCTGTCCAAGTTATCACCCCAGGAGCAGTGATGAAGTGCTAAGCAGGGTTTGGCTGTGCTGAAGTGGGGTCACTGGGGCTGAGAAAATCCCAGCAAGAGTCCCTGTGCCTCAGTCCTGTGAGGGTCCCGTGGTCTCCAAAACATAACTCAGGGCTGGGAAGGAATGATGCAAATGAGCAAATGGAAAATCCCATTTGAAGATATGCCTTAAGTAAGGATACGCAACTAGGTGTTCATCAGAATTTCCTGTGAAAGTAAGTTACAGCTCAAGATGCCTTGTTAGAGAGATTTGAGTTAGGAAGATTCATTTGTCAAATGGAGGAAATCAATTTATTCTATCTAGAAAATTGTCTAGTAAGTCTGAGATGGGTTCCTAGTTAATGAATATTAAATGAAAACTGGACATAGAGTAGATGTTTTTAACCTGGCAGTTTTCTTTAATCCATAGTAAATTATGTGGCCTTAAATATTACTTTATAGGGTAGAACACACACACTCACACATGCAAAAAAGCTGTAGTTGTCCAAGTGGATTTGCCAGCTGGGAGGAATGGACCATGAACAAACTGCTTTCCTTGATGTTGTATTCTTTCTGAGAGAACCTATCTTGGACTTGCTGAAGATGTCAGCAGGGCTTCAATATCTAAGGGTGTTGGGTGGTCCTTTGCTACTGGTTCCAGAGCTGTGGGATTCTTCATTTGGTATTAGTGTCACCCTTGTTTACCTCAACCCCTTGGCTTAATTATGTTGTGGAACTTATCCCAAAGATGAAGAGATAAAGGTATAATTGCACACAGACATCTACAAGTTTGCTTTTTTCTGTAAAGCATGTTTTAAAAGTTTGAGGCATACCACTTAAAAAAGATAAATTTCCACTGCTTTTTGTTTCTAGAAATGTAGTTCCTTATGAAAGTTGCCTTCAAATAAAGGGACAGTCACATTTGTGTCATTGCTGAATGATACTTTGGAACTTTCACAGTTAAATCTCTCTTATTTGGTCTAAAATGTGTCTGTGCAGGTTGGTCAGTGTGAATTGTGTACCAGGGTTGTTTGTGGGGACTTTGCAGCTCAGTGATTGTTTCTGGAGGCTGTCAGTGGTTCAGAGCTCTGACACCCGATGTGTTGGAGACTTGAGCCGAATATCACAGTGTAAATGGATTTATCCTGTGGCACTGGGAGGTGTGGGGGGTCAGCTGGACTTGTGAATTTGTGAGATTCCAGCATTGGCCAAGGAGAATGATCAGTTCCATTGGCAGATGGGACACGAAGGGGTCGGCTTGGGTGTAGGAGGTGCTTTGCTTGTGTCACTGCAGGGTTCTAGAGCAGCTCACAGATGAGTACAGCTGTGGGAAGGGTTGAATTTCTTTGTCACATCTGCAGCTTTTCATATTCTTGTGATCTGAGAGGGTTCTTGAAAATACAAGTGGGTTAGCTACTGCTTCCATTTTATCCTAATGCTTTTTGTGTGAGAACTTCCACAGTTCTTTTCTTCTAGCAACAGTCTACATTTCCCTCAGAAATTTCTAGTATAACGTTTTGATGTAATTTTTTTGGTATGATGTGAATCACTTTGGTCAGATTAGATGTAGGTGAGTGTGTACTTATGCATACAGGTATATAATAATGCTAAAAGTTTCAGGGGTCAAAATTCACCCTTTTTCCCACTTTGCAGGGGAACCATCTGGAATCACCGAGTCAGGTTTCTTGAGGAGAGAGTCCTGAGCTCCTGGACATCCTTCACCATTTGGAATGCTGGCAAGCAAGGCAAGAAGCTCTACAGGAGCTTGTCACCAGCTAATCAGAAAAAGGTGAGCTAGACAGTGAGTAACTTCTGTACAAACCCACTTGTTCTTCACATGCCTCCTTGCTGCTACTAATCTAAAGCAGCAAAATTCTCATAAGGTGTTTTGTCCTTAAAGTACTAGTTGATGATCAATATAAATTGGGGCAATTCTCAATATTTTGTGTGATGTGTTTCTTGTTTGAAAATGCCATGATACTTTTTTTAGGGCGTATGGAGAGCAACAAATGCACTATGCTCCTGTTTGCTGGTTGCTAAGCAGAGTAATAGATGAGACAGCTGTAGGAGCCAGGTACTTGGGGTGGGTAGAGTAACTTTTAATTTGGGTTGTGTAATACTGAACTGCCTTGTCCAGGATCATCTGTACATGTATCATATTTGCCCAGTTCCACAGCCTGGTCACTGTGACTCCCTTTGGAAAGCTTGATTGCCAAAAAAATAGGGGTGTGGGGTGAACAGGCAAGGAGAAACTGGCTGTACACGACTGTCCAATTTACAGTCAATTGAACATGTGGAGGTTGCTTATATTTGGCAGTGTCAGATATTTCTCAGGATAGATTCGTCCAAGAGTCTAAATACCTTATTTTTATAGCATTTTCTTGTGTGTAGTAACTTTGTGTTAGATAAAGGCTTTAGGGCTAATGTCAAATGGCTGTTTCTTATAAAGAGCCATAGAGCATTCATTTTATTGCTGGATGTGTTTTTCTTTTCTTAAGAATATGGATGGGAGGACAAAATGACAAATACATATATAAACCTGATTAATGTTGTGGCCCTCAGACCACACACATATAAAAAAATAGAAGACATTTGTATACACATAGTTAAAATTACTGAATAGGCATGGGAGACACTCAGACAGTAAATGGACAAAGCAAAAACTGAACTGAATTTCCTGCTTGATATTCCAATGCCATCCCTCAGTCGTTGCCATGACATGGCAGTGGGTGAACTCTATGAAAAAAGATTAAATGCTATGTGTCTCCAATCAGTTGCTTCATTCAGAGAGGACAGACCTGTCCAGTAAAAGTGTTATCTTGGTCATGCAGTGCAATGTGCACATGATTTTGGGGGGTTTATGAAAATATTCCCTTTCATTAGTATTTTACTGAGTACCTTTTGAATTTCACTTACTATGGCCATTGCAGTGACACTCCGCAACCATTGCACTTATCTCTTTGCAAAATTAGGAAAATTAGAAAATAAGTTCCAAGGGAAGAGATGGCAGCTTGTCTGGTAGATTTTTGAGATGTTGCAGACAAAATAGACCATGTTGGGTTTGTAGTGGTGTCTCAGCATCTCTGTTGTTGGGATTTGGTTTTGGTTTGTTTTCTGGCTGTTTTTGTACCAAGCCAAAATGGAAATTGGTGCTAAGATAGAGCCTCTCCTGGCTTTGGAGCACATCTGCCACCTCCTGCTGTAGGCGGCTCGCTCAGGACCTCACATCCTGTGCAACACACAGAGACAACTTAAAGATGTCACAGCAGAGATGATAAAAAAGGCAAGAGGAAAACAACATTGTTGGGGTTTTGCCACTTTCCTGCCAGAGACCCCAGGCTGAGCTCCCCTTCCTGGGGAAGAAGCTCCGTCCCCCACACGAGCACGGGGTGGTTCCCATTACGGCGCAATCCCCGCTGACCCTCCCGTGACGTTTGCTTTGGCACTGCTCAGGCCCTGATGCTGTTTTGCTTCTGTCAAGGTTACAATTGCACATATTCCAGCATGGTTTGGGTTGATACTGAAGCCCTGCACTGAGCATTAACCCATGGGTTGCTGGGTTCTGTAGCAGACGGCTCAGCAAAGCCCCGTGCCAGGAGCAATTCCACGAGCTGGGAAAGGCTCACTTGGCACATGCACTGCAGGAAACTGCTGCTGAAATTCAGGTCCTTCATACCCTGGGCAGAGTAATCAAACCTTCCCCCCAGTCTGGCATCTTATCTGAAGTATTCAGAGGTTTTCTCAGTAATCAACAAAGATAAATAGCTTCAGAAAAGGATTTGTGTCATCCTAAGTGAGAGTAGAGGCTTTTAAATAACTGATTTCTGGTTAAATTAGTGTTCTCTGCAGTGATTAAAGCACTAGTGTTATGTGTCTGCTCAGACTCATTGCCATTGTAACTTCCTAGCTTTTCCAAAAGTGAGTTCCCAAATCTATCCATCTCAGCCAAAAGCTTAAATGATATCCTCATGTTTCATACCAGTCACTGGCAGAAGGCTGTGGAAATAGGGAAAATATCTCACTTCTCCTACAATCAAAGGATTATGCTGCTGGAGTTTCAGGAAATAAATTTATATAATTTGAAGTAGGTAATTTGTGGCAGTTTTCATTTTATTCTAAATTAATAACAGTAAAAGCATGGTAGGCAAACTCCATACTATACTTTTCCTCAAAAATCCTTCAGGTATTTTATGACTAATCTGCAGCTCTTGCCAAAGACTCTCAAATCCCATGTGAACAAGGGTTGTAAATAGTTGTTGCTTCATCCTTTCCAGTCCTAAAAACAATAAAATGCTTTTCCCGTCTCACTCTTTAAAGACCAACTTAACAAGATTTAAGCTTTCATATATTCTGTTCATTATGAGAACACCAGAGATTTAGTATCAGTTTGAATCTACAAGTGGAATCTCATGTTGTCTTATAAATAAATGGAGGCCCTGGGATATGAATTCATCAATTATGTAAATTAGACAGCTTTAAAACACAATTCCAAAAGGCCCTTAGGACAAAAGATGATGTATTACATCCATATAATTGCAATTTTCTCCTCTTGAAGGTCCAGTTGTGTAAAACAGTGTGATCTAAAAAGGTCCAATACCCTTTGAAATGCAGGTAACATTGCCAAAATTAACTGTATAACTGTATAATTTAACTAATATGTAATTAAATTTATGTATTATTTAATTATTAATTTATTGTAAAAATTATATTCTATATATTGTTTCATTATTATATATAATAATGACAATTATAATTAGTTTATATATATATATAATCTATTATACTTAAAGGATAAAACCAACTGAAATTGAGTTTAGACAGCTATATTCTGTATATTCAGCTATATATTCTATATTCAGCTCTATTTTAAGTCAGTTTAGGCTCCTGAAAATTTCACCTATGCTCTGTTTGACTGTTGCTGCATCCTTTTATTGAAGTGCAGAATTTCATCAGATCTCCTGAGACTGACTTTGGTTGGACTGTGGAGTCAGAGCAGGGTTGTTTTCTCAATTGGCATTAAGTACCTGTGAAAATGTGGATCACATATTCCTAGGATAAATAACAACCTCCCCCAAAAAACTGCTACACACAGCTTGTATTATTTTGTAATTTTGAAAAAAACCTGGACTCTACTAAATGCTGAGGAAGAGAATTAATTAATTTGAACTGTCAGGCTTAGGGTGTGTAAGACAACATCTTTTTCAAAAAAGAATGTTTCTGGTATTTTTAGAACCTGATAAACAAAGCAGTTGAATTTCTTATGCTGCTGAGGTCTTTGTGGGGTGTTTGAAGAGTCCAGCTCTGCCCTGTGCCAAAGAGCATTGTTTCTTAGAAAACAAAATCCAGGCAATTCCAGGAAGCAGCAGTCTGTGTATGTTCCTACTCACTAACAAATTATTACTTTCATCTGTTTGGAAAACAGTGTGAATATGAATGATGGTTATGTTGAAAGAGAAAAGCACACCTCAGCAGTTCTCCCTTTTCCTTCAGCCATCTGTATGGTGAATATTAAAATGTTGCTGTGTCTCCAAAGGATTCAGGCAAAAATCCAAGGCTCAGTATTTTTGCTAAACAGCAACACACAAAAAAAATTATTCCACAAGTAGCTTTTTTTATGAATTAATTACCATGATCTCAGTATTCTTAGGGAAATTCTGCTTCCTGGCTGTCCCCTTCTTGATTCACACTGCTGACAGTGGTTCAGTATTAACATTTCTGCAAGAGTGAAGTCAAACAGACCTTTTTTTGTTTAAAACACATCCGTCGTGTCTACAATTTGCAGCTGAAGATGGAAACCAAATGTTTTTTGGGATGCTACATGTGCCTGGAGGGTTTCTGAGCTGTCTTGTCTGCTCTTTTATTCTCCATCAAACTGTAGCTAAAAGGAGAATTTCAGCATGAACATTTTGTGTTATTTCCGAAGGCTGAAAATAGCATTCCAGTGGCTCCTGGAACAGCAGGGGAAGGGACCAAACAGGCATCAGCTCTGGAAAGTGAGCTTGTACACAGCCAGGCCGTGGTGTTGCTCTGTGACAACCCTGTCTGCTGCTGGCAAACTCAAGAGTTTCAGCAAAAGTATTTTTAAAGGCTCTTTTTCCTGGTTCATCAGCAATTTCAAATCATCCATTGGTTTCCCTTCGCCTTTTCCCAAGAGCAGCATCACCAAACCTTGTGCTGCAGCCCTGGGCCTTCAGCTCACTCCCACAACCAGGGAGTGGTAGAGTTTTGTAGCATTTTAACCACTCTAAAAATATATGAATGGCACTACCAGAACCTGGAGTGGAGACATGTAAAGCAAAGAAAGTTGAATGAAGGGAAGAATATTACACCCACCTTGACTGTGCAATGGCAGGGTGAAAACCTCCAGAACAAGGAGAGGGATGAAATTTGAAAGTTGCTGTCAAGTCCAGGGATGAAACATCCTAAAATGATGTGGGGTAAACAGAGGCTTCATTTTGGACTGTGGTGAATACTTCATGGCCAGGAAAACTCCCTGCTCATTCTATTTGGGAAGAAGTGCTTTTTGCAGGCTCTGTTTTGTCAGCACAGAGCTGTGCACACCCAGACTGGTGTGGTCCCTGGCATAACTCAGGCAGTTTTTCTCTAGAGGGGCAAGGCACTGGCAGGGCAGTGAGGTCCCACTCTGTTACCTACAATGTATGACATGTTGTACATCATAAGGGAAATTTGTATGTCCAGTGTTAAGCAGCTCATTTTGCATCTTGGGTTCTGGTGTTAAAAGTCTCAAGTGACTTTGTTATGGATATGTGCAAAAGGGGGAAGCTGCTGCTTCAGTGGAATAGTGTCTGAATGGAATAATGAAATGCATGCCTGGAATTTGAAGATATCCACAGCTTCTGTCCTGGCAGTAATGCTAAAGAGGTGACATAAAAGCAGCTCCTGATACAGGAAATCACTCAGATTGTGACTGGTGCTTGCTGGTTCCATGTCATGCCAGGAGCTGTTCCTGCCTCTCTGTGCCTCTTGTTCTGTTTGCCATTAGCTGTATCTATTTAAACTTGCATTGTAATGCTTTCAGTTACTTTGTTTTGACATGAATGGCCAAAAGTGATTTTGCTTTTGCAGAGATGTATATTAACATCTCTTCCAAGGCTCTCTACAAGCTTGAATGAAAGACTTATAAATAGAAGAATTAACAGGGTCACTAGAAGTTTAGAACAGATGGGGGATTGCATGAGATGTGGAGAGGATGCAGGAGGGAAGATGTGCTCGTGTGGGATTTTGTAGTTTGCAGGTTGTCTCTTTGAAGGTGGCTCTTATGAGACCAGCTGATGTCATGAGGAGGGAGAGGACACAGTGTGCAGGTGACCATTTATTGAAAGGGTTTTCCAGTTTTCTGTCAGGTTTTACTCAGCTATTCACTCTCCAACATAAAACTTGCCTCTCATCCTTCCAGCTGGAACAGACCTTGAGAATGTGCTGTGCTTACATGCTGTTGCTTTCTGTAAATGATTCCTACAGACGTAAAACAAACCACAGATGAAAGTAAGATGGTGGAATAAAATCCTGTGAAGATAATTCACCATAAAAGGACATCATTACACTGATGAAATATTTCAGTTTTTCAGTTTTTTTCAGATTATGGAATCTGAGTGGATTGAGAAGTGTGAGGAAACATTCTCTGCAGTAGCCAACAAGTCGCACAGGAAGCAAATAATCAATTGTTGTGTGATGGTAGCAGAGCTCAGACAGGCAGGTAGTCCCAGCTGCAGCCCAGGCACTCTTCTGTCGTTCCTGGTCCTTCAGTGACTTCCTAGGTTGTGCACTGGAGGGGGATCTGCTGCCCATTAATCTCCTTTTCCCCAGGGAGGTCTGATAGCCCCAGCCTGGCCCTGCAGAGCTGCTGTGTTTATTAGGAAGAGCCAGCCAGAGAAGGGCTTTTATCTTCCTCAAACGTGTCTTCCCCTAGCAGAGATTGTTTCTGAGTAAGTATCTTATCTTTTGAGCTATGTAAACTTTCTCTTATGAGGGAGAAAATTATTTCTCCTTTTTCCCTCTCACCAATGTTAATGGAAGTTGCAATCCATATTTATAAAAATTACTTACAGTAATTCCATAGCTTGTCTGTAGCAGATACCCAACTGTCTCCACCAATTTTGAGCTGAATTAACAGTGCTTTTTTCCTTTGCAGATTTTCATACAAGTTCAAAACAAAAACATGTAATAATTTATATATTTTTGTAAAACTGACGTGTGATCTGAGGACTCTAAGCTTCAGTGGTGTCATACTGTCAGAGACATTGCCAAGGAGTCATTTTGCTGAAAGGAGGGGGGAAAAACAAGCACATTGAGACTCCTCCATGGCTTTATAATTCATGATTTCTCACAGAGAGACAGGAGTTCATGTGTGGATAGATGGTCTTCATAAAAGCTACAAGAAAGAAGCCCATTAATGCAGGAAAATAAATAGGTGGCTCTGGGTTTATCCTGATAGTGTATAAAGTAAATAACTCACATAAGCCTGATGCCCTGACTTCTCCTTATAGGATAAACAATTGTGCCTAAGTCCTGTATTTAGACTCCAGACACAGCTTTGCTTTAATTGGAAAATAAATAGTGTGTGTCAGAAAAAGAGCTGACTTACATTTTGGCCACCCACATGGTGTGCAGCCTGGCAGAAAAATTGCCCATTCAAGTCTGACCTGTTTTATACTACTGTAAATATCAGATCTAAGCTGGCTGAATCCATTGAGAATTAGGGAAATACCTTAGTGATAACTCAAAAAAGGGTTTGGGTTGTTTCCATTTTCCAAGGGAAATTTGTCAGACTCACCTGTGTTATTTTTTTCACAGAGGGGTTTTGTGGGGGGGGTGTTGTGGGGGCTGGGGAGTCACTATGGAAAAGGCACTTGGCAGAGTTTTCTGCACCCAGAAATTGGAGTGATGGCCCAGGGTGAGAGGGAGGATTAGAATTATTGGCAGCTTAGTGATACAAGAACTGTCTGTGCAGAGAGACTGTTTACAAGGGCTTGTAGTGACAGGCCAAGGAGAAAGGGTTTAAACTGACAGAGATTTACAGTGGGTATTAGGAAGAAACTGATTCATGTTGAGAAGCCTGGGCTCCAGTCAGGGGTTTGTGTTACCTGTGTTACAACAGGCTGAGGGGGACAGGGATACCTCCCAGCACAGATCTTGCAGCTGAATCCTCAGTTACTGACAGTGAAGTGCAGATAGAATTTCACTTTACCCTTTGTCGTAAGTTTTGGTGTTTTGTTTTGGTTTTTAGTATCTGTAAGAGCATAAGCAGCTTCAAAAATAGCTTCAATTATTGGAAGGTAAGGCAACATATTGGACTGTATTTGTTGCTAGAACTCTGTTGGATTGACAGTGAAGGCGTATCCTGCTAAATATTGTTTACTATGATCACAGCTTCCAGGACAGTAAGGACAGTAAAACACTAGTGGTGGAACTGAATATTGGAGAATTTTAAATGTGGTTAACACAGAATGAAGAGAATACAGCTAGGGAACTACTCTTTCCACAGTGGTTTTGTACTTTATTCCTTTCATCTACACCCATATTTATATATGTATGTGTGTATGTACACATCCACACCATCTGATTTTACAACTACAATAAAGCATTGCAGTGGGCATGGAAATAGAGCCAGGGATGTGAAGTGCATTAACCTGTGAAGGAATTGCTTGTGTGTGTTGCTGTCTAACCCAGCTGCACCAGCCACAAACACCTTGTCTAAAGCCCAGAAACTTCCCAGTGCTGCCCAGAATCCCCTCCCTCCTTTCCTTTCCATCACAGTGCTGACACAGGGGTCATGTCCTCAGTGCAGTCCCTGCATCAGGATCACCCAGAGCAAAAGTCTGGATCTGCCCCTGGTGAGATCCCTCAGTCGCAGCCCCACCATGGAAATTTCATGTTTCCCTCATGTTCTGCTCTGCTCCTGGTGCCTCTTTTCAAGCAACCTCTTCTCCAGTGTCCTCTGAGTGGCTGCAAGGACCATCCCTGCCCAGCCCCTCCAGCTGAGCAGCTCATTCCCCACCCTGCCCTGGACACTGGTGCTTTGCAGCCCAATTTGTAGTCCCTTGAGACTTTTGTTTGCATTCTCTTGCCATTGATGTTTAATGAAGGAAGTGATATTATGGTATTAGAAAAACAGTGCTTCCCTCTACACAAACAGAATGAGGTCACTTTAGGTAAAAGAAAACCATCTTAATCACAGGAACAAAATGTGTGAGAGAGATTTTAAACAGAAAGTGAGCCAGCCTTTTGCAGCCTTCCCTAATTTAATAAATTAATAAACAGCTGTTTGGCTTTTCAAATTTTCTCAGCAGTAAGTGTTGTTAATCAATTTTTAATGGAGCAATTAAAAAGATATGAAAGCTGCTATCCAGCTTTCACCAGAAAAATTGATTTCTGTACGACCTTAACTGTCTCAACTGTTCTGCTTCAGCATAAGAGCTCCATGTGGGTAATATGAATAGATCCAATGGAAGTCAGAGGAAAACATAGCCATGTTTATTTTAAAAAGTCTTCCAAAATGTTCCTGGCAACCTAGTGGCTCAAAAATAAGGCCACTGTGTATTTTAGATGGCAGGCATTTATTCTGCCTTCATATTCATGAGGAATGCAAATAAAAAACCATCTGAAATATTTGGCACCTAGGGCTGCAACTAATCCTTCCATAACTCCAGTAAAAATAACCAAAATGAAGCAGTAATTACTTGTGTTTAAGCACCAAATCTGCTGCACTCTTTAGTTGAAAAATCCAAGTCCATAACCATAGGAATTCCCAAACTTGGTGTGTTATGCCCTGGAATTGAGGCTGCTGTTGCAGAGCACCCAAAGCAGTGGGGCAGCACTGCTGTCCTGGGCTGTCTGGGGGTTCATTCCATGCTTGCTGTGGGCAGGAAGAGGGAGGTTTTTATTGTATCTCATCTTGGGTGTTTAGTGGAAGTGCCAAAAGAGGAGACTGAGCTCTGGGTTCAGTTTACTCCCTGAGGATGAGGTTGGTGATATTCTCTGATGCACTCAGTGGTTTAGATCCCTTGTTCTCATGTGCAGAGTGCTCAGAGACAACTGCAGAATTTTCCCAACTCCTTAAGATACACCCAGAAAGGATTTAATAAGAGTTTAAGCTCCAGAGGAGGCCCAGGGTGCTTTGCCCTGTTCCTGTGTCCATTCCCATGCCAGCAGCATTGCTTGCAGAGATACACTGCAGCTGAAATGCTGCTGTTGAAACATTCTGCTGCTGTTTTCCAGGTAACTGCATTTTGTGATGTCGATGAAAAGAAAATAACAAAAGGATTCTACACTTATGAGGAATCTGAGGTGAGTTATAACCACTTTTGCATTCTTTATTGTGATCTGGAAGTGTCCTGGGAAATGTGATGAAGGACTCATCACTGATCTTTTATGTTGTGTAGCAGCTCATTTTGGTGAAGAGGCCATGACAGAAGACTGGGGGGCTGGGGATGGACACTGAAATGCAAGCTGGAGCCACAGCTGTCAGCTTCACACTCAGTGAAGAGAGTTTCAAAGGACAAAAATAGATATTCTGAAAGGATTCTGATGATGGTGTAAAACATGGTGTTCACTAACAGGTTTTTCTACTAAGTTGGAGGAGAATTTGGTTTATGGTGGATAAAGGGAAAGGAACCCTCAAAATACAGTTTTCCTGCAAGTTATCTTGTGAATTAAATTACCCTGAGTTTGCCAGATCCTTGTATCTGATGGGATTGAGACTGAGGGAAGGAGGACAGGAGGGCACCTCCTCAGGTTCAGCTTGTGCTTAGCCTGGAGTATGTGCAGGTTCTGTACTGGGGTAACAATGAGTGCTCTGAGCTGCATGAAAGCAATTGGGATTTAGGATTTTGACCTGGAATACTGAGGACTCACTGCCTACCAGTGCAGTAATACTGCCAGTATGATTGACACAGATCCTGGGCAGTTGTTTTCCTAAGACATACCCATCTTCTCAGAGCAGCTGTAAGGAAGATTGTACTGAAGCCTGTTGTGAATCCCTAGAAGATCCTGCAGCTTGGATCCATGGTGAAGTCCCAGTTGGGCATAAGCCATTTAACAGCTCCCACTGGGAGGGAAGGATCCTCCTCTGTCTCTGCTCTTGTGCCTGGTCTGATGCTTTCTGGTGGCACAGGAGCTGATGCAGCTCACTAAAGTGGCAAAAAATTAACCAAAAAAAAGAAGGAACATAGCTTGTTATGGGATAGGCTGCATACCTTGCAATCAGATCAGAGAGGGAACTGTTTGGGAAAGTGGAACTTGGAGGTGAGGAGGAAGCAGTGAAGCAGTGAGACCTGCTCCTTTCAGCAGCAGAGAGCTCCAAATTCAGATTTGGTGTCACTTCAGTCAAAGCAACACAACTGCACTGAAATGTGACTCACAGAAATAAGGGGCACTGAAACAACGGGCAGAGAATGAGCAGGGTCTGTTTAGCATCAGCACTCAAAATATTTTTCCCCTCTTTTAGAGTTTAGCAGCTCCTAAAACCAAGCTAGCAAGTAACCTGTGTGCCTCTGAACTGCTTTTTCCTGCAGGAGAGACCAAAACCCCAAATTCCCATTTGTCACTTCAGGGCCGCGGCTCCGCCGTTCGTCATCTGTGTGAAGCTGGTGAGTTCCACCCCGGCTCTCCCTGCAGCAGCAGCAGCACTTGCTCCTCAGGAAAATGAGCTGCTATTTACTGTAAGCAGCTTTTCCCAGAAGCTGTTGCTATACAGTTGAATGGCCTTTTTAATCAAACTGCTTGTGCAGGGTATTTGGGGTATTTCAATCAGTATTGGGTAGAAGTAAGAATAAGAAAAGGCAGAGCTTCTGCAAAGGAGCTGGAGCTGTTGTGCTTCCTTGCTCAGTATCATTATAGACCCAAATGAGCCCATGCACTCAGCCACCTGGCCTCCTCTGGGCAAGGATTTTGCTGCCCCATGTATGGCAAAGGCTTTGTTTACCTTAAAACCCATTTTGTTTGGTGCTGCCAGTTCTGAAGCATCTTCTGTGCCTGACTGTGGTAATTTATTTCTACTGGTTTAATTGACCTGATAACTTAATTAGAAGATGATAACCAGCAGTTCTTTTGCTGTTAGAACACAGAAGCTTTAAAACAAAACAGCAAATACATTGCAGTTGTGAACATAAGTAAAAACCTCTCTGACAGCAACTCCAACCTGCAGCTACACACAAACTCTGACATTCCAGTGCTGTGCTGGATCTCTTCGGAGATGGATGAGCTCAATCCCATCTCCTCTGGTACAGCCTGCTTTTAACTTGGCACTTCCAACCTCATGATCAACTCTGAGATCACAGCTCTGGGTTGTAAAGCCAGACTGAAAGTGCCTCAGGGCGTTATCATGCACTGTTGGTTGATAAACTCTTGGATCAGCCAGTCCTATTACAATTGATTTAATTTTTCATACTGCATATAATGGTGGGTGGAAGTCCCCAGACAAAACATCTGTGCAACCTGTTCTGAAGCACATTTAATCTGTGGAGCCCTTACAATGAGACTATTATACAACATCTTGTCTGCAAACTCTGGGCTGTCACTTCAGCTGGGATTTCAGTCTGGTTTTCCCCTCATGGCCGCTGAGCATTTTCTGCTTGCTTATTCTTTACCAACCTCAGTTCATCACCGTTTTCTGAAGAAGAAAATGTCCTTTAAGGAGCTTTATTGGCTTTTGTTTTGCTGTGCATGGTAGGGGATTATTTTTCCTTTTCATACAGACCCAACCTGCATGTTTCTGTGCAGCTCTTAGGGGTGATTTTGGAGATTAGCTGTGGTTGTGAAGTGGGCTGTTTACAAGAAGGGACTGTTGGCCACATACTTGGAGCAGCACTGGCTTATTTATTTTTTCAGGCAGTTCCTCCCTTGTGAGCACTGGCATGGCTTTGGTACCAGAGCAGATCCTTCTGGAAGAAGCAGGCATCCTCTGATCTTTGCTCAGTTTGCATTTTATAGTGGCTTCACAGAGAGCTGGAGCTGGACTGTGCTGTGTGTGTGTCAGGTTTTGCTGCAGAGAATGAAGTGTGGCTTTAGCTGCTCAGGGCAGCTCCTGCAGAGCCACTTCACCCAAGGGTTTGTGCTCTGGGTTTGCTCTTGCTTGGAGGTAAAAGCAAAATGCTGAGAAATGCTGTATTGTGCCCTGGTTTGGCTTGGATTCCAATGGCTGGAAATGAAAGGGATTTTTATTTTTCTGTCACAGCAATTAAACTAGCTTGATTCTATAAAGTTTTCAGAAAATTTGCTGTTAGATCTCTTATTGTACAGCCCTGCCTGGTTCTGCCACCTCAGTCCTGTGCTCTGGGAATGAAAGATTTGTGTTTAACTCTCCCACTTAGTTCAGCATCTGGTCTCTTTTATGTATTTTTTTAACCCCTCTAAAGCAGGTTATTTTTTTTCAGCAAACTAAACACAACTGTTTCATACCCTGTGTCCTAACTTGTGAAATCTTGGGTTTATGGAATCATTAGTGAGGCTAAAGGTCATTTCAAGGCCTGCACTTCTGAGGAGAATTCCCTGTTGATGTGAGTGGGAAGTTCTGCAGATGGACTAGGGAGAGTCTGGGATCTTAACTGACTTGTGAAACTAGGACCCAGTCCTTCCAAGAATTAAATCCCACCAGGCACTCCTGGTTTCAAGAAGGCAAACCAAAAAAGTACTCAATATCTGTCACAATCAGGGCCTTATTGCCCAGGTAAGGATTTGGTTACCTTAGGGAAGTGGAGCCCTTGCTTAAAAAGCTTCATGCCATCTGCCCTTTCCTGACCTTCTACAAATTATTCATTAGTTATTTTTAAATTTTTGAGGGTTAGTAAACATCAGAGCTCAGTGATGAATTTCATGGCTTGTGGTTATATATTTTAGTCAAATTCTGGATCAGATTTTGTTATTTTTGTCCTCCATGGGAGACTGAAACCTTAATTTCTGGACTGGGGTTCATTAAAGATCCCACAGCAATGTTTTACTCCAGTTTTTCCAGCCAAGTCTAGCATTCCAACTCCTTTAATTCCAGTTGCAGTTGGACTCCATTTCTGTAACTTCCCATCCTAAACACCACAGTGAAAACTTCACCATTGCTGTCCTGGGCCAACCACATGAACATGGGAACTGATTTATTCCCCACCTATGGTGCTGTCAGCTTTCAATTTTTAAATTTTTTTGATGACATTCTTTAAGATCAGTAGAACCAAGGATTCCAGGAAGACCCCAGTGCTCAGAAATGCTCAAGCTGTCATGTTTTCTTAATGACATCACTGAGGTTGCTCATGGACCAAATCTGCCCAGTTCCTGTCCTGATAACACAACTGGGACTCAAAAGGAAACACCTTTAACTCTGCAGAGTTTCAGTTGCTTGATGAAAGGTTTGTTTTATCAGACAAGCTAATCAGTGCTCAAATCAGCCCAAACCACTTGTTTTGTCAGACTCAGTGCCTTGGTCCAGTTTCTGCCAATGTCTCATGAGCCAACAGAAGAGCAGAGCTGGGCTGAGCAGCCCTTGTGAGCTCCAGAGCAGCACAGGAGAGCTGAGTTGGCTGATACCCCCCACAACTGATTTGAACACTAACTTTTCAATAGACACTTAATTTTTGAATAGAAACATTTCTGAGCCTTGGTTTATTTGTTTAGTTCTGCCAATGGGACTTTCTTCTGTGGCCTAAAGAACCAATTAGCCAAACCTGTTACAACCTGAAATTAGTTTGATCTCATTTTCTTTTTCTTCCCTTGCAGGATTTGACAGGTGGAGCCTTTGAAACAAACCTGGACATGCTGAACCTGAAAGAAGGGATGGATTATTATCACTTTAACTGAACCCAAGGTGAGAGAGTGATACTGAAGTGTGCTACTCTCTGTGGATCTGGGTGCAGGAAGACCAAACTCTTCAGGGGGTTAGAATTTTTTAGTCATTTGTGCTTCATGAGTTTATTTTTTCGGCTGAGTAACCCCTTTGTAAGGGTAATGCTGTGTGCTGGTTTTACTGATGCACATCACTCAGTCTGACTGGGAAATTGTGTTTCTAATTGAAATATCCCCCAAGCACAGCCCACTGGGTTACCAGAGCACTGTTACCATGGGGAAGGCTCAGACATGCCCCAGGCAAAGCCTGAAGCACTGGAAGTGTAGGGTTTTCTGTCACACACTGCTTGGGGCCCTCACCCCTTCTCTGCTCCCAGAGCAGCTGCTGGTGCTTCCTGAGGGCTCTGCAGAGGGCCAGGGCTGAGATTCAAGCAGAGCATCCTCAGATTTGGGGCTGTGTGAGAAGCACAACTGTGTCTGTGGCAGTACCTGGCAGCACCATTGCAGCTACTCCCCATTTCCACTGCCCCTTCTCCCCTTGGTTGGAATACTCAGGCTGTGCCAGCACAGCTCGTGCTGTTCTTGCAGCAGGGACCTACAGGTGTAGCTTTACAACCTCAAGATCTTTCAAGAATGTTCCAGAAACTGCCCTGTTCGTGGCAGTGTAGCAGCACAGGGGATGTGGGTGCAGGGGCAGCTCCTCCTGGGGTGTGTGCAGCACGTGGCTGCTGCTCAGGGTGAGCTCAGAGCTGTTCTACAGGCAGGGAATTACCCTGAGCTACACTAATTCCAGCTGCCAGTCCAGCCTGCAAGAATCCTTACCAACTATTGAATAATCTCAGTTACTTTCTTGAAAAACAGACTCTGAGCCAGCCAGGTTGGAGCTTTGGCAGCACACACCTGCAGTGTGCAGCAGATACTTCACAGAGAAACTGGCTTGGTTTTAGCTTCTCTGCCTGAATTTTTCCTTTCTTTCAAATTTGTAGAGCTGTGCCTATATGCACACACAGCCACTGTTAGAGTGTTGGGATAGTGGGATTTAATTACAGCCATAAAATAACAGTGTAATTACAATATGATGTGGCCTGCCCTCCCCATCACAGGAGTCTCACTGAAGAACAGTGTTGAAACCATTTCATTTTATAGGGGGTAAAAATGGGCTGGATTCCTGGCAGGTGCTTGAAGAACTGACTCACCTTCTTCAAAAGCAAGTTTACCACAAAAACAATTTGTCTGAATTAGTGACATAAAGAGCTTTGATGTTAGCTGAAGTGAAACCTGGATTGTTTGGTTTGACTATGACATAGGAATGACAGGCATCTCCACAGGGACACCTGATGCTGGGGATGATTTCAGCATCACTGAGTGTTGCCATTCTTACCCCTGGAAAACAAATCCTTACAAGAGCAGTGCAGCAGGCTGGGTTTAATTCTCAGTGTGTGTTACAAGCACAGGCTCCATACAAACCACTGACACCAAACCAGAGAGCTCAGTGTGACAGAGCACGACAACAACCTGCCAGATAACAACATGAAGTACTGAAAACAGGGAATTGTGGTTGCCTGCCTGGGGCACATCTGTGCTTTCAGACAGCTCTGCCTCTTCTGGCCAGCAGTGCAGTGCTCAGTTCCTGCTGGGATCCAGCCTGGGGGTGCCAGGGCTCAGCCTCCTCCCATCCAGAGCTGCAGCTTCCTCATGCTGAACTCTGCCAGAGAGAAAGGACAAGGACAGGTCACACAGAGCAGGTCTGGCATCACTGTCCTGCCACTGGACATGTAATTAAGCAACCTGAACAGAAAAGAAAATACAGACAAAGCTGTAATATTTAAAGTCCTTTTAACAACTGTGGTTTTAACTACCCTCCAGCAAGTTTTATTTGTACAAAATTTCAAAAGTGGAAAGTGTTGATTTCAGCTGAAGCCAGCTCCATTCACCTTTTCATCCTCTGGCTTCTCCTGCTCGTGCCAAGCCAAGTGCTGGGCCCTGGTGGGAGCAGCCCTGGGGGCACAGGGGGAGCTGGGACAGTCCCTCCCCTTCAGTGGCACCAGGAGCTCAGCACAGCAGCTGCAGCCTCAACTCTGTGCTGTAAGTGACACTGACTATTGATTTCTGTTAAGGGGAGCAAAAAAGTTTCAAACTGAGCACAGAACATCCAGAGTGCACCTGGTACTATTTGCACCAGTTCCATCAGAGATACCTGGTCATGTATTTGGATATTTCTTATTATTTTGTTTATGCTAGAGACAGTTTTCTCCTAATGTGTCAGTCTTTTCTCAGCCTCCAATAATTAAGGATTAAAATAAGGGGGGTTTTGAGATCAGAGAGTTTGTCTTGTAACATCTCTATTTTGAGCATAACCTTTCTATTACTTGATTAGAGAATCTTGAAAAGCAACACTCAGGTCAGTTTTTTGTTCTAAAAACAATTCCTTTTCTGGGCAGGATGTTCAGATTCTTGTTTTCCAGAATTATAAAAATGTTAGTTGAGGGTTTCTTAAAATTGTACTAAAAGCAGATGGTAAAAACTGGAAAATGAGTAAACTGCTGTGGGGCAGCAGGAGGTCTTTGAAGGGTATTCATAGATGTCTGAAGTATGAGTCTTTACAGAAAGAGAAGTATTTTTATATATACAGTAACAGTTATTCTTTAAAACAGTAATAACCTCTTCCACAACCCCTACCAAAGCAGAAAGTTCTGTCCTTCTGAAATACTGAGCTGGTGGGCAATTGCAAACTAAGTGCCCTGGAATGAGGTGGGACCTACAGCTGGATGTGTGATCTGTCTCCCTAGGAATGGATTCTTTTGTATACTTTTTATATAGAATATAAATATAAAAAATAAGAATATAACATATAAAATATAAAAATATACATTATAGATATATACTTTTTAAAAAATTATGCTTTGGTATCCTATTCATCTGCAGAGGCAGTGCTGGAATCCTGTGGTTTGCACACCACCTCCTGCCATCATCTTGCTGTTAAAATGAGAAGTTTTTGTTTTTCCCTTTCCCCAGGAAGGGCAGAGGAGCAGTGTCTGCACATCTGTGTCTGGAATGTTGTGCTGCCAGCCTGGAATGCTCCCTGGGAATGAGCCTGGAAGGGCCTAAGGCACCAGCTCCAGCCATCCCATGTGTTCTGCAACTGCCTGGGAACATCCTCCTGGGCACAGGGACCCTGCATGGCCAGAACAGCCCTGGGCACAGGGATCCTGCAGGGCCAGAGCAGCCCTGGGCACAGGGACAGAGCAGCCCTGGGCACAGGGACCCTGCAGGGACAGAGCAGCCCTGGGCACATCCCCAGCTCACCTTGGGCACCAGCTGGGGCCTGGGCACTTTCATGAGGTCGCAGAGGCAGTTGCGTCTCTCCCTCACCACGGGCAGTTCTGCTTCCCTGCAGAGGAAAGGTTGGTTTCCAGTTAATTCCTGCACATCCATACAGCTCCCTAAGTGCTCCATGCCACTCCTGCATTACACTGTGTCTCCTTTCATGCACATTTCAAATTGTGGGGGTTTTTGCTGTGTCAGACTTGAAGGCTAATGTACCATTGCTGTACCACCTTAAGCCAGATAAACCATAAATACACACCAGATCTGCCACAGGTAACCAGCTGCTATTAAAATGTCCAAGACTATTTTTATAGAGTTTTATATTAAAAAAACCCCCACTTATCTGTACAACCCTTTTGAGTAGAAGTTCACTAATACATTCTCTTATGTTACTGGAGTTGGAGAACACTGTCCCCTCCCCAGAAGCTTTCTCCTGAAATAGAAAATCCAAACCTAAAACTTGGAATCTTTTAAAAAGTTTCTGAAGTGGCACCATGTCCATGAGGTTATTTCCTCAAGACCTGTCAGTTACAAAAGCCCAGAATGCCCCCAATCCCTGCAGCCAGCATTGCTGTCCATGTGGCAGAAGCCTTCCCCTGGAGCTGGAATGCTGGGAGGCTGCTGGTCCTGCTCACCAGGGCAGGACATTTACTTGGGTTTTCTTAAGCAGCAACTGTAAATGAGCAATTACAAATTTAACTCTTGTTAAACAGAGTCCAAAACTGTAGAGAAAAAGCAAAAAAGGGCAAGTTAGAAATAACCTGAACTTTTTTTTTACACCTTGGACAATTTGTCTTATTTAACTTCTTGTGGCTAAACAGAATGTATTATTTATAGAGCAATTTGTTTAAACTCTGCATGACACATTTGTATGATAAACTCCCAACAAGTCCAACAAGGAAAATATGTGTACCCCAGTAATTACCATATTGTCTCAAATTCTCATTTGGCTTCCTGCTGCTACTACTTAGGATAATTCAGAATTTAGACTGATTATTTTAGCAGTGAGAGAGCTTGAGGAAAACAAGCAGCTTGTTCTAACACTCAGCAACAACTTCAAATCTCTTCTGTAAACAGCTCAAATCTACCACGATAAAACAATTAAGTTTTGAGTAAACGAGCTCTTTGTCTTTCATCTTAGAGCAATGGCCCTACTGCAGCAGGGTATTCAGGGCTTGCTGCAAGCCAGAATAAGCCAGGCACACCCTAAAAATGACAGGGTGAAAAACAATATTTATTTTTCTGGAGTGTTTTTCTGGGGAAATATTTTGCTTTGTTTTAGTAACCCAGTTGTTTATGAGCAGAGCTGAACCACCCCTGCTTTTCCTGTGCCACTGTGAATTTTGGCCCTGGAAGCATCCCTTGGTGACAGCACTCATCTCACCCAGTGTCTGTTACCAAACCCTTCATGCACTTCCTGAGCAGCCTGCTCTTAAATGCAGGTTCCACAATGGAGCACTGAATCACTCCAAACACAATCCTGAACCTCCACGTGCAGTTACAGAGGGAGTTGTGACCACTCCTTCAAACCTGAGCCTGGTCTAATTCTGCACCAGGAAATTCAGAAAAAGAGCAGCAGCCACCCCTCACAGTGACAAACTTAGCTCTCTTTTCCCAAATATAAAGTTATTTAAGCTCAAGCACAGAAATAAACTGGAAAGGATATAGCAGTCAGTGTAACATGCAGTCTGTAAGTCTGTCACCCAGCCTTAAGGTGTATTTGTTCTTTGAGCTTGTCTGGCATAATTTTATTTCCATGAAATGTTGATGAAGATAAAAAGCCATTATTACAATGTTTAAATAAATTATATCTTTTTCTATCCCTGTCTGTTCTCTGTGACTGCTGTTTGGGGCAGCAGCCCCGTGACCCAGGTGTGTGATGAGGAAAAATGTTTAACAAGGCAGTAAAACTAAAAAAACTATTATCTTAAACCTTCATATTTCCTCCAGTCTCCCAGGCATGCAGCCTTTTATCAGCCTGCCCAGGTGATGATAATGCACAATGCTAGAATCTGCAGAAAGGGGAAAACCCAGTACCAAAAGCCTGGTTCCCTTCTCTTGTCACTGCAGAGGAGCTCATGGAATGAGTCCTTTGCTCCAGAAGTCACTGGATTGTGCTCATGGAGAGCAGGACCCTCTTCCCCTGCCCTTGGAAGAAGCAAACAGGTAAGAGTAGGTAAAAAAATGAATTACACTCCATAAAGTGGTTGTTTAATTCATGCTATCCTATGCCTGGGAAACACCTACACTGTTCCAATTCCAAATGTTTGCCTGAATACAATGCTTGTAGCATGTTGAGTAATTACATTTCATGGGAGATTTGAGCTGTTCTGCTAATTCTGTTGTTTTCCAGCTTGCAGAGATCCTTCCTTTCCCCAAATCCTGCCAGTGCTCATAAATGCCAAGAAACTGTCTGTGCACTTGAAGTTTGACTGTTTGCACAGCCCAGTCTCTGGTTCGTGGAAAACTTCCAAGATTTCCTCCCTTTTTATGCTGTTAGAAAAATATGGGTATTTTACTTTATCTGCTGGTGATTTTATACATCCCACTTCCAGTGGGACAGCATCCTGGGGGTTCTTTAGAACAGAGGAATTCCTTGCAGCAGCAGTGCTTTCCTGGCCTGGGAGCAAAGAAGAGCTGAACCTACGGTATCACTTCTTACATTTTCCTCCCCCCAGCTTTCAAAGGCGTGGAATGTTGGTAGCTGCAGGGCACAGAGGCTCTTTGAGCTGTCCCTGCTGCCAGGCCCCCCTGCACGTACCAGTTGGTGTCACTGAGGATGGCCATGACCTGCTCGGTGACAGCCGGTTCCAGCACCTCGCCGAAGGTGAGCAGCGTCTCGTACAGCTGGCTGGCCGTGGTCTTCCGAACCTGCAGGGAGGGCACAGCCACTGTCAGGGCACTGCCAAGGGCACAGCCACTGTCAGGGCACAGCCACTGTCAGGGCACTGCCAAGGGCACAGTCACTG